>JAHSUZ010000011.1:600000-1054081 GCA_021527575.1 Ensete glaucum
CTTCGAAAGTCGGAAAGCTGGTATGGTAGGTCTCCCACTTCCTGAAAGCAGTAACTACTATGTCCTATGCCTCCTTGAAATAAGTCTCAGAAGTCCATAACGACTGTATCCTTTTATCCTAAAGCAGATAGAGGGGGGATTCAGAATTCATCCATTTATGTCCCTATTGCTATTGCCCACGGAGCGAGCGGGGTGTTAGTAGCTTCAGTTTAGCGGGTAAGAGTGGTCTCGTATCGGTTTAGGGTTTATGGCGTCTTATTAGTTGCAAGATAAAAAATAAGCAATCTTTATCTGAACTGTTTTAAAGAGTATAGGCGCAACTAAGCTTCTGGGAGTATAGGCTTGCATGTTGATCTTTGTCGGCTGCTCCTCCTTTAATCAGTAGTTTGTCGGTCCGGACTGACGCTGGCTGCTTTTATCCCATACTTGATATATGGTGGTTCTCTTGCTCCCATCTTCAGCTTCCCTTCTAAGGCTATTAATTGCTTTGCTGCTTTTCTTTCGGCTATTATTTGTTCTCTTTGCCTCACTGCCCCCTTTCTTTCCCTTTAGGATCTGTCTCTTTAACGATATGCTCCTAGGATCCTTAAGGTATAGGGCAAACCGAGCGGAACCTTTTGAACGCAAGGAAAAACCCATGTTTCCATCATTGGGGTTTTTATGAAAAAAGACTAGCCCCGGGGAACTAATGCAACAGCTCATAGGCATAGAACGACAAAAGGAAGCTTAGGCGCATAAGTAAGGCAGTTTTAGAGGATGTTTATATGATTGATGGAGGACCTAGATCGTCTGTGCTCGAGCGTTAAAAGAGAGTTATGCTTGCTCAACAGCCAAACTTTGCTATACTGAAACTCTGTTTTCCTACCCTATTGGTTTCTGCCTCCTATAGTGTTTTGTTGGATGCTTACTCTGGCCTTGTCTTTGCTTTGAGACTTCCTAATTGTATTGTAGGCTTTTCATTACTTTATATGGTTTGATAACCTATAGTTTGATAACTCGGCGCACATCTTCTTATGGGCTTCCGGGTTACCTTAGTATTCTCTATTTATGGTTGGTTCTCATCCGCAGCGAGCCTAGGCACGAAACCAAAGTATGTTCACCACTGCATAGTAGCGACATTTTAAGATAGGGGCCCCTCAATCTACTTTATGATTTACTCCAATCTGTACTGCCGCTGATCTAGCTGTTGGGAGAAAGGAATATGAGACGCGTCTAAGATGCTGAAGGAAGATGAATCAGAGTATTGGATTTGTTACTGACCATAGGAATCAATCAGGACAGAAAAGAAGTAGAGTTGACAGCCCTGCTGGGCGTCGAGGGCCCTATAACCTCCCTACAGGCAACTAACTAATATATTCCTAAAGGCAACTAATATATTTACTTCCCATAGCATTGAGCCCTTACATACTTTTATTCGCCATTCAAAATCATCTTATTCACATTGCGCACCGAAATATCAAATCCACAAATGACTTACTCTTATCTTACTATAGGCACCTGATTATACGACGAAAACTTTATTTCCATGAAAAACCCCCTTGATGAAATGCTTTCCATGAAAAAACCCCTTGCTTGATGAAATGAATGAGCTACTCGCAAACAGTACTGGCAAACTGACTAAAACACTGGCCCCAGCGAATCAAACCTAGACTGAAAAGAACTCAATTCGGAACTAGGGCCTACGGAACCACTATTAGGCTGAAACCACAACTTTTCAGACGGGGCGTGATGTTCTGTGCCTGCTTCCTATGAAACTTACCACTGCACAGCTCCTTTACTCCTAGATCTCAGGCTGACTTCCCTACCCATTAGTCTCGCTTTGCTTTCTTTTGTTCTCGTATTTAACCTTTCGTGATTGTATTTAACCTTTACTCTTACGTTCCTCAGCAACATTCTTTACCCTTTCTTTGGTGGGGCACCGGACCTTTCTTTACTTACCTTAAAGCTACCTCCCCTGCTAGTTGAAGCTGAACTGTCCCTATCGCCAAGCTTAGCTACACTCTTTTGGCTGCCTGGGTAAAATACAGATTTCATAGCAGTAGGGCCAAGTTAGTGAGGTAAGTTATCATAAGCAATAGTTGTTCTCTTATTTATTAAATCAAGCTTTGTTTGCATTGGTTGCATTCTCGTTATCAATGGGGCAATTCCCTATTATTAAGCACAAGTATTAGACCGTAGACTAAACAGTAAGGATGGGCTTGGGGACAGGAACCCTAGGCTGATCAATTGAAAGAGATAGTGAGCCTTGTCATCAGTAGAGAAATTCTCTGCCTGTCGACAGGACAATAGCCAGTAAAGTTAGGCGAGTTGCTTGGCTTGTTGTTGGGGTTTCCAGAAAGCAAGCAATTAGGTTTAGCTTGAAACCAAAGAAGGGCAGCTTTGTTGCTGGCAGTAGCTCGAGAAGGAAAGTAAGTCAGGACAGGCTAGGATCAAGGAAATAGCAACATAGAATAATGTGCACAGGAGACATAGGCTAATGTGAAGTTAATAAGAAGAAGGTAGAGGCGGACTGATCGACAGGAAAGTAATACTCAAGGGAAAGAGAGGTAGACCAAAAACGGAGATGTGGAATGCTAGGTGAAAAAGCAAGTCAAGTAAGGGTAAAAGAGGTGAACTACATAATGCAAGTATGGATAGTAAGAGCCCGAGACAGCAAAAGAGTTACGCGTAAGGGCAAAGGTCAGTTTTTTAGTGAGTAGTTGGCTTCCCGGCTAGCTGTAGGGAAATCTTGTTGGGCGCCCTAGCAAGGGCATTCGAACATAAAGGATGAAAAGCACCAGGGCAAGTCTTCTACTAGTAGGTAACAGCTTGAAGCAGTTCCCACACAGAGGCGCCGGGTGGTTGTCAGTTTTAGAGCAAGTAAGGACAGTCTAAGATGTAGCAAAGCAAGGGCAGCCCCGCTACAATTCGCTTACCCTGCTTTAATCCACTTATCGTTATGGAATTGAATGTATTTAAATCCAGAGCACTTCGCAACTACAGTAATGGAATCAATCTATCGCGGAAGCAGAAGCACTAACTTTTATAACAGAAGCATAAAATCCAATTGCAGGAATATCTTTTAAGACATAAAGAAGCAGAAGATCAAATTGCAGAAAAAGATATTAATGTCATGAGGATTGCCCTCCGCTCAATACTGTACTGAACTCATTTATAGTTCGGAACGAGTATACTAGGCAAAGGCAATCACTCAAAGGGAGGTAAAGCAAAGAATCTTTCTCTACGATCGACCTCAAGCCAATAACACCAACAACAGAACAAAACTCGCACTGCTCCATCGGGTAGCTTTCCATCAGTTTAGGTAGCTTTTAGAGTGTACCATTCATTATTAATCTTTGTCTTATGCGTACATTTTCTATTCCGGGTTCTTTTGCCGACCTCTTTCCTTGAAGTTGAAGTAAATAATTTCATTGCAGTCCATTACTCAATAATTTCATTGCAGTCCATCACTCAATAAATGCTGCACCCGCCCTTCCATAAAACCATTTTGACATCTGAAAAAGAATAAGGATCCAAGTAAGAAGCATCCGCTGGTGAAGAAGCAGTTTGAAAGAGAAAGAAGAATATAGTACTTTGGTCAGCTAATGAAGTTGATGTTCGAAAGTCATCTGTGTTTGTTGTCGACGAGAGAGCTGGATTCACAAATATCATATTGATATGCTCTTAAAGCAATCTTCTGTCCTCGTCCTCGAACTTGGCTTTACCTTTGCGCTCTACCCCCCTAAACTTGCTCATGAATTTGCCGCTGCTAGTTCCGGGCTTCGGGATTTGGAAGTTGAGTTGAAAGATAGGAGTATCCTATAGAAGCTGGTAAATAAGAAGGAAAGGTACGGTACAGTGTTGAGCCGAGCAGGAGAAGGGAGTCGGCTCTTTTCTACAAACAATGGTTTAATATTCTTTGACTCTGTGCTCTCCATCTGGTGTGAAAGCCTATAACTCAAAAAGGTGTTAAAGTAGCAGTTAAAAAGTAAGGTGTTTCCGCCTAAACCTAAAGCTCTTTGGGCCCTACCTAAAGAATGCCCTTCATAAAGAATATCTGTAAAGAAACCATAAAACAGCCCAGGGTTTCGTCAACAGGGTCCCTTTCCACTTTGCTTTACCGGTTGCAAGAAAAGTATAAAGTGGAGTATCTCGCCCTACAGCTAAAGCAGAGCAGTCAAAGTATCTAGTTGAAAGTACAACTCTTAAAGGAAAGGGAGGGGATCCAGATCGACTGATCCGGGGTCAAACACAAGCATGAACAGAAAGATACTCTACGCGAGCTACAGCAGGACAATCCGTTGTTTACCTTTCGCCAAGCACTATTCAGGAAAGCTGCGCTGCGGAGAAACGAGAATAGCACCTAGCATCAGAAGGAATTGAGGTTCAGGCAATAAAGGCTGAATTCGGGTCTACTTTCATTGCACTGCTTTCTATAGAAGATAAGAGGATAAGACTAATAACTTGAACCGCAACACCGCCACTCGGATACTGATTGACTTTGGTATCCAGGTAAAGCTACCATCCCACTCACTTTCTACTTAACCGCTGAGGAAGGCTTCTTTCAAAGTCAGAGGCTTGTACAGTTGGCGGGTTAGCTTCTCCTTCAATCTTTTAATTGTCATAAACTAGTATAGGGGCTGGGCTGAACTAGAAAGCATTCTTATGATGCCCTTTCACACCGACTCGACAAGTCACCTATCCGGAGCTACCTTCCCCATGGCAGGGACGCTCTACCGTGTCCTTAGACTCTTAATTGTAAAGCAGATGAAAGCAGCCGGGGGCCCTTCGGGGAGGCGCAGGGAACCCCTTTAAAAAGGAGCTATCCTTCAGTAGTCATCTTTTAGCTTACTTAAAGACAAGGTATCCGCACAAAAGCAAAAAGGAAATGCAAACTGAAACAATGGATTCCAAATATAAACATGAAAATAAACAAAGTTGTCAGTGGGGGATTCTATCATTGCCGGAGATAAATATTGATTGATCATACTAAGTGGGACAGATATGAGCGAATAAAGATTGAAAGTTTCGAAGAAGATTCTTTTTTCTTTGTGCCATAAGCAAGTCCTAATTGAATTGCCGGTGCGCCTTGAGGCGAGTCCAGATTGAATTGTCATCGAGGCCAGCCACGGTAGTTCAGTATAGTAAAGTGGTTGGTGTTTTAAGCATCTCATTACTATGTTGTGTTTGCTTTTTTATTGAAGAATAGAGTATATATGAATAATAGTATATATGTATATATATATCGATAGAAGTTTACCTCTTTGTTAGAATACTCAGATTGTTTGACTTACTTATCTTACCAGGTACCGTGATCCACTTTATTGTTTCCCTGTACATGCAATCTATTCAAAGAAAATCAGATGAGGCCTACTGGCTGGGGAGAAAGGAGAGAGGAGGGCTACTTGCGCATTTTTCGGAGGTTTACATCTAGTGAATGAGATTGCATTGGATCAATTGCCCTCTTTTTACGCTTATAGGACTTCTATTGAGCTGGGCTTTGTTCTGAACATGGATTCATTCCTTGGTGGAGAAAAGACATAGGCTACTGAGAACGAACTGCACATGAGTTGAGTGATTTCGCCGTCATGTGATAGATACAACATTTTCTTCTTTGCTTCGTTCGCTTTTTAAGGTGTGAAGCACTATGCCCTGTGGTGCCTTAAAAGTGTGTGCGTGCCTCTCTTATTCTTTATCCACTTTAGGCATGGTGGACTGATTCGGCCTTGGATGTGCCCAATTGCATACTGGGTTTTGTTGCAAGCAGACCTACAGTAAGGAGAGTTAATAAAGCATCATCACGCGAAAGGGCATATGGCTTATTAGGATCCATGTGGGGGCTGCTGGCTGTTTCTCAATTGAACTTTAGCCCTACCGCTAGCTATTAATTTAATAAGGATGAGCCTGACTTCCTATCCTACGTAAAGGTAAAAGGCTGACTTCTCGAATTGACTTGCTAACAGCAAAAGAAGGGCGGAAGATGATTCTGTGAATGGATAATGTGACTTGCCGATACTATTTACTGTAAGGTCGAGAAGGTAAGCTAAGCTACTCGCTAGGATGCAAGAGAGATGCCCCAAGGTAAAATAGGATGCAAGAGAGATGCTAAACTAAAGAGAATCATATCCATCAGATCATTCGGGACATTTCACCCTTATATACTCTATGGTATTTCACCCTTATATACTCTATGGCATAGGGATGGCTCTTTTAAAGCTAATTAATTGCCCATATGCCTTAATAGTAAAGAGTCACTTAGGGCAACTTGTCCTACCTATTCTTTCCACTCTTTCCCCTTGCTCGAGCCAATAGAAGTAATCGTCTTCAATGGGATGCCTTGATAGGGCCCCGAAAGATACTTATGATTCATTTGCTAAGAGCGCGCAAAGACCCTCTTTCTTATTCCACCCGGTTTGCATTCGCCTATCCTATTCGTTCTCATCGCGAAGATGGCCAGAGATTCTATTCATCCTAAGATAAGACAGGGAAGGACGCATCTAACTGTTACTCAGGAGATGCTAAAGAAATGAATTGGTTTACTGGAGACATTGAATAGTGTCCGTTATTCCTTCTCAAGCAGCAATAGAGAGAGAAGAGAGAGAGAGAAGGTAAGAAAAAGCAAAGAGAACGTTCGATAACATCTGTTCGGGGATATCTTAACTATTGGTATTGTATTCACTGCAGAGAGAGGAAAGAGAGCAGCTATAGTTCTTGCATTTGAACTCTCGGGCCCGGATAAGCAGGTAACAGGGCGGGGGTGAAAAACCTGATGATGAAATATTGCAAAGATATCTAGTTTGAAAGCTTCAGTCAACACAGTCCATCCTATCTACTTCCGTCGGATTGTAAAAGACATGACATGCCCACATTACATTAGTCACTCGCAAACCTAACTATGATAAATAAATAGAAGGGCTAGCAAGACACTAGGCAATGAGGGGCCCCGTTCGATTCTCTTATCCGGGCCGGGCACTGGAACACTTGTTTTGGGAAGGTATAGCGACTCCAACTGGATCAATAGTTTTGAACTCAACAGCGAATGAATTGAATGCATTAGCTTTCTGTGGATCGACCCGACCCGCTACGCTACTTCAGGGTGCCCTAACACCCAAGAACCTCTATTCCCGACAGTTCATAACCAACCTCTATTCCTTACCCGAAAGATATCCTAAAAGATGTATCCTACTTGTAAAGAAAGATATCCTACTTGTAAAGTGGGCCTTCTACCAGCTGCTGATGCGGTTATATAGCCAGCCCAGCATTTTAGTCAGTAAAGGAAACATCCGAGAATCCGATCAGGTAAAAAATGCCGAAACCCCCCACCCCAGAAGGTATGCCTTAATGAGTCGGAGGAGAAGATATTGGATCCGGACCGACCCTATTTAGTAAGGCTCGGCCTGTAATGAGATCGATAGGGCAACGTTGCTAGTTGCTATCTTCCTAATACCGAACGAACACTTATTGAGCGGAACTCTTACCCGCGCTTATTAGCAATCTTTTTGAGCGGAACTCTTACCCGCGCTTACTAGCAATAGGGATCGAAAGAAACTACAACATGGAAATGAGTACAGTACTGTTATCAACTTTATTATTGAACCTTATCCCTTGGCCACTATACAATTTCTTTACTCGCAATAGTTAATGTTATAAACTTGAATATTTACATGGATTAGGAATAGTCGCATAAATGGACTTACTTATAGCCTTCCCAGCTATATGCACCAAGATCCACTGGACTGTCTTTCTTTATGGAGCTTTATTATTATTCTTTCTCTTTCTTAACCTTTATCTTTAAGAGCATTTAGGCACCTAAATATCAGCTAGCTTAGTCGGGTTTCAAGACTTCCCCTTTCATTATGCTATTTCTTTCCGAACAAGTTCCTGGATACCAAGCCCAAACAAAGGTAAGATTATTTATGATATCGACAATGGTCTTGATATGCGCCTAAAATGTTGTAAAATGGGTTTAGTGGATATTCTAAAAAAAATGGAGAAAGACAGGACCCAGTGGGCATGTAAGCTAGCTGCTAACCGAAGATATGGGAGTTCCTTTGTTTAGATGTTGAATTTAGATGTTGAGATACAGGTGACACTCCGTCCTATTCTTGTATACAGGTAACAAGTGCTCTATATCAGTTACTTTATATAGATAGAAGATAGAGGTGCTCTATATCAGTTACTTTATATAGATAGAAGATAGAGGTAACAAGTGCTCCATCTAGGAGTTCCATTTGGCATGATGAGCATTAGTTTTTCTATAGGGGGATGACAGCCACAGTAGCTCTCATTCGTAGATTCCAAGCTTACTCCACTTTTTTCCTGTGTGTGGGCGTACGTAGTATTTGTTTCAATCGACTGCGACAGAGAGTACTTCCTTCACAAGCAATAAAGTACCTATCCGGAGTCTTCTTCGTCTTCAATAAGCAGAAAACAAGCACATCATAAGCTGGGCGAAGGAATCTTTTTTACCCTTTCAAAGAGCTGCTCCTCCCTTTTATTTTAATTTACTTTACCATGATGTATTTCTTGGAGTTTTTCTTTTGTATAATCCTGAGCAAAAACGAACCAACCTTACTTTATGAAAGGGGCGTAGCCGATCTATGAAAGATTACCCCTTCCCTTCCCGCTGGAGTACTTCGAAAATGAGTTATCACTTGTGTCTAGCGGAACAGGACTTATCAAAAAATAGGGAGCGCTCCTAAAGAACCCGCAGTAAGCCCAACCTACAAGGTAAGGTAAGCAAAATCAAAAAAACTCATCAGGGACAGACGGACAGGCAGTTTGCATTCCATTCTTTGCTAGCGGATGCAGGGAACAGAACCACTTTCATTGTTCCACCGAAAAAACACAAAACCAATGCTAATCGAGATACTAATAGTCAATGCTAATCAAGCAAAGGATCTCGCGCTTTTACTTCGTTCGAGGTCGTATTCTCTTGTGCCCTAAGTTAGTCTCTGCCAGATATACTCCATTCTAGGTAGTTCAGACACAAATACACCATTCCACCAGGAGAGAGGAGGGTTGGCTGGCTCATCAGTAGGTGCCGCTCTTCTTAAAGGGTGGAGTTAGGTACCTTTTTTTGTATTCGCCCGGCCGACACCGAACCCTTACTTCATCTTCACTCTATGGGGTTCTAAGGTTTCTAACGGAACGGGTCTTTCATAGACAATCGTAGTTACTGCCTTTCAAGGGGGGCGGACAGGACAGGTAGCGAGTAAGAGCAGTAAAGGGTAATCAATGAGGCGGGAACGAAATAAGCAGGTGGATAAGGGTACCTATGGCAAAGTAAATAATCTAAGGTGTATAGTTTATTGGGGTGCCTCTCTCTGACAGCAGGACATAGTCAGCATCCTCGCCGGGTGTGTTTGTTCATCAGAGCTTGTGTTGTACGTCAAAACCTCGTTTACTGAAATCGGATATACTACTTGAAGGGATATCCCCTGCTCAAACTAAGTCTCTGGCCGATCGATCAATAGGAGTGGTACGAGTGTCTGAGGGGCCCTTTCTATTCACGGAATGTGATCTTCAGTTGACTGCTTTCAGTTCGTTCCTCCTGGCGCTCACCTCACAGCTTTCTAGTTATGGCTGGAACCGGCCTTGCTAGACGAATAAAGAAAAGGCATAACAAAAAACCTTGGCTTGGTTAGGGCCCAGTCATAGATGCTTTGGAGAGGCGGCGGAGTAGTTTTATCAGTACTCCCTGTTTCTGGGTACACCTACTCTATCCTACACCTAGAGTACAGCCCGAGCTAGCTTATTTCTTCACCCGCTAGTTCTTTGCTCTCTTTCTTTCTTCTTTCCTTCCTGCCTTCTTCTAGACTAAATAGTAATGCAAAGAAATCTTACCTGCCGGTAGCCCTTCTACCTTTTACCTACATATAGTTAGCTAAGAGGAGCTTCTTATCCGATCTACGAATGGGTTTGGTCTTCCCTGATGGAGGGAGCCGATTAGATGTCTATTGATTGAGTCTTTCTTTTCCCATCTCTTCTCGAGGGCTATTTATATGATTCTCTCAAATATATTGTGACATTGATACAATGATCTAAAACTACAGAAAAGAGGAATTCATTGCATCGAACATAGAATATGATCTTCTATGTCTGATATGGATATTGATTTCTTAGATTGATTACTGGGAAGAGAATAAGGAAGAATTTAAAACTACGGCTAAACTTTGGAAATTCGATAGTTTCAAGAAATAGTGCTTGCCGTCTCAAGCTTTAAGTCAGAAGGCGAGGTGTTCTAAAGATCAAAAAAATGGGAATTCCATCTCATATTCTCTCTCTATCTTAGGGGGTCTAAAACAAACAGAACAGGGATTTCGAACTATATCAACGAACTCTTTTGTGATTCATCTTTCTTATAGTATAGTAGATAGTAGGTTTGACAGTTACTTAAGAGCAAAATAATCCTTCCTTCTTTCTTTATTCGAAGGAGTGATAACATAGTAGCTCCACTTACTTTGAGAGTGAGTTAAACATCCTTAGCGGAACCGGTTTTATTGACGATAAAAGCAGCTGACCTATGGGACTCTAAGGGAGCCTGGGAAAAGGAGGGAGTCTCGATACCCACGAGGGCAAAAGCAGCTTAGCGCCTTAGAGAGCTTTAATATAATAAGAAAAAGAACAAGTAGAACTGCAGATTGATGAGCTTCTTGCTTCAAAGCTTGATCTCGATAACTATACTGTTCTGAGCTAGATAAATGAGGAGGTGCTCGCTCCTTTGACAGAGTAGATAAAGTTGGAGACGGAGTCCTCCGAGCAAGCAAAGGTATAAAAAGGAATGAAAGAGTAAGAAGGTTAGTTGACAACACGCCGTGCGCCATAGGAACATGAAAATACTTAGTAACTTACCAACATCCTACTATTTATTTATATGTGTGTTTCTTATCTAGGAACATGGGGCGGATGATTAGCAAATTTCATCATTAATGACACTGAGATACCTGAATATACTACATAATGTAGGCACACCTCTATACAATCAATAGTAAACGCTCCATACTTACAATCAAAATAGTAAACGGGATCCATCCATACAAAATAGATTATTGACTTTACGACACCTTTCCTGTACCTTTGTTTCAATAAGTTAGTTTAGTATGGTATAAGTAGTAATATGATTCAATGATATTGTATGAGATGAGTAGCCATTTTCAAATCAATTCTTTTCTCTTAGTTGACTCGTCATTTTCATCCCTGTCCTGTGAGCAATAAGTTTCAAATCCAAGCCCTACCACCCCCCTACTTATTCACTCATTGGCACAGTACCCTTTCTCTACCTTATCCCTTGGCCATATATGCTGCTTCGGGACTGATGGGCGCTCTTAACTCGAGAGGGGATAAAGAAAAGAGTCAGGGCGACAAATCAAGCGGTTATGAGAAGATCTCTTTCCTTACTTCCATCAGGCTTTACTAATTACATAAGAGAAAGAAGGAGGTTCCTACAAATTAATAAGAGAGATAGGTTCCAGGTCTTGGTCCTAGTCCGAGAGTACTCTAATTTAGACTCGTTCTTCTAGGTCAAAGTCTTTCTTATCTGGCTGGAAATATATAAGCAAAGTCTGCTCTTCCTGGGAATATATAAGGCCCTACCAAAGAGGTGCCTTCGGTCCTTCGGTGATTCCGATTCCATTCCGTCCGTCCTGCCCTTTTCTTTTGGTCAATGTCCTTTCTAGCCGTGCTGTGACACATTATTGTAATGGTCTTATGGCATCTGGTCTTCAACATACTTTGCACTTAGTTTGTATACTCCTTTTGGCAGCCCATTCCTGTTCTAGGCGAAGCAGTCGTCTACTTTTGTGCTGGGCTCTGAGCTAGCTTAACGTGTCGCAATCGAATGGAGCTTTTCTCCTTTTCTTCGTAATCTGGATGAGTACGCGTCCTTTGTCCGCTGAAAACCGGGTTGATATTTACCTCGTATCGTACTGAGGCTCCCTGCGATTGAGTGAGGGGGTCTCTTTCTCAAAGTCCAAAAAAGCAGCTACACAAGTAGATAGGGACCGTATTCCGGAAGGATGCTATACACCTTCTTTGCTTAGGGTAGGGCGGTAAAGGTCAATACACAATCTATGTCGGCAATATCTAATCTATTCCATAAACAACAGTGCACATATTCTATCAAATGAAAGGCGGAGGGTGATGCTAAATAATAAACACATATTTGGGACAGAGCTATCTTTATAGGCAGTAGGAACATAGTAGGGACAGAGCTATCTTTATAGGCAGTAGGAACATAGTAGGGGCAGAGCTACCGGCAGTAGGAACACCATCTTCAGCAACTGAATCAGCAAGCACAGCGAGAAGGAGTCAGGTAAGTTAAGCGGTAAAGGTATAGTTGAAAGAGTTTGTATAGAATTTGTTAATACCTCAATCAATCTTCTTTTCTGCACTTAAAGTTGAGGCGCTACACAAGACTAAGTGGCTTTTAAGTAGGGGCCAGTAACAGTGATTGTTGTTGACGTGACGACTGGCTTCAACCTTTTTTGTACCTCTGAGCTACGTTGAACATAGGTTTGTAGACTAGGAAAGATGATTGCCTTTACTTAGAAATCCGCCCTCCTCAGCACTAAGCAGCTATTCCTTTCACTTTGACTGGACCACTACAACAAACTCAGGATGCTAAGGGCTAACATATGTACGAGGAAAGAGCAGGTTAGGAAACATAAGAGAAAGAAAGCTATGAATCGGGAAGGAAAGGTGTTGGTAATTGGGGTTCCTCAAATGGAGTCTCTTGGGGTGCTTCTGAAAATAGAGTTTGTCGGGGAACGAGTAGAATCTCTTTTATTGTTTCATCGTATTAAGAAGAAGCGGAATCGACTCTGGAATCGAATGCTAAGGAGCGGTAGAAGAAGCGGAATCGACTCTGGACTGGAATCGAATGCTAAGGAGCGGTTAAGTATCTAAATAAAGCAGGGCAAAGTTAATGAGTTCAATCTGTGCTGGCGACGTGCGGTTCGGTTCATAAATAAAGTAGTGCTCGCGGCCTATTCTAACAACAAGGAAGCAGTCAGCGAAAGAGGTCAGTCAGGGAAAGTTTCAAGCATAGGTAGAAAGAAGCTTGTGGAGTATCGTATCAAATTGAATTTGAGGTAAAGAATAGATGGATTGCTGCAGTAGAAAGATCACTAGCAACAAACAGACAGAAGAAATTTGTGTTTCAGTCGAAAGAAAAGAAGATAGCTAGAATAGTAGTGTATAGAAAAAGGGTAAATAACACAAAAAAAGCATTGCTTACTGACTCCTGACTCACTCACCATCCACGTTACGTAACTCCGTTAGCCCAAAGTTTAATATACGTAGCTTGTTTACTAACGCTCTTATAACTCAACTATATTATATTGAGGATTAGAAACCTGGAATTGAATACCGCCTAACAGGAATGAGAATACCACCCCACCCATAAGAGTAGAACCCTTATAAGGCAAATAGCTATCAAACAAGAAGCCAACTACCAAGAAAATACTAGTTAAAAGAAGAAAAACAAGCAAAAGGGAATGAGACACGGACGTTAGGGAATGGACCAAGAGTATATTAATGTGAAACTAGCAAGTCAGGTACGCGCCCTACAATACAAAAACCATGAGGCCTATAGTAAGAATTGAACGTGGACATAAGACACTTTCGTCTCGCCAGGGATGATTTGAGGCTATAACCTTACTGCCGCATCACTTACTACGTTACTTGCCTCGTGAACTTCCCTTGCCAAAACTCCTAACTATCCACATTTTTCTGCTTTATCTATTGACCATTTTGCTTACTTCCTTATCTTATAACAAGGAATCCACTAATAGGAGATAAGACCCTAGCCCCCGAGCAGGGAATCAAGCCACTACATAAAAGACTTGAGCTCGGGCATATAAGTCTCCCGGACCCTTCTTGCATCCCCGCACTGCTTACTTAAGAACTTGCTTCTTAGTTTGAGTGGAGCCTGCCTCTCTTTGCTTTTGTAGTAGTATGTAGTAGTTACTTGTCCCTTTGTATTAGTAGTTCGAGTATGTTAGCAGCACTCAATTCCATTCCTTTTTTATTGATTTCACTCCCGGTCAGTTGGATTAGACCGCGCAGGCCACTACCCTTAACACGCAGAAAAAGAAGTATTAGAGCTAGAGCAGAGCTCGTCATCAAAGAGGAAAGGGGGAACGGAAGCTCGACAGAAGGGAGAGGAAAGGTGGACTACAAACTATAAGCTTGGGATTATATAAAGTAATGGTAGCTGGGGAGTTGTGCATCGAGGAGTTAGATCAGTATAGTAAGACTAAGCTCTAGGAGTGGTAGTTACTTGTCTCTTTTACTGATTGATTGAATTCTTGTATTTGAAGTTTACATCTTCTACTTTCTATCTTATAATAGTAGGTGTACTTATCTATTATCTTATAATAATAGTAATTAATATACGGTGTACTTATCTATTATCTTATAATAATAGTAATAGTAGGTGTACTTATCTATTATCTTATGATAGTAATTAGCATTAGCTTATGATAGTAATTAGCATTAGATAGATTCTCTTATTTTCTATCTTATAATATACGGTGTACTTATCTATTATCTTATAATAATAGTAATAGTAGCATGTGTTTTCACAAGGATCGAGCACCATCTAATGAACTAATAAACAACTCTAAAATCTAATACGATAAACCCAATTCTAATGTGGGTGGGAGGAATACTTTGTTGAATAATGAAAGCAGTAGTGCCAGAGACGCGGATGTGAGGTCAGAAGCGAAAGACCAACTCATGAGTTGACTTCTTACGTTTAAAGCAAAGAGGGCCTAGACTAATATGTGGTGTAGTAGTAGCAGATCCGGATGTCGAGTTCAAGTCTCAGAGATGTTAGTACAAGTTGAAAAGAGGTTTTTACTCCCGGTGAGTAAGGCTCGTTAGCAGTGATCTCAGTTTATAAGTAAGCACAGTAGGAGAATTCAAGGTGAAATTCCTGTTTTTAAGCAAGGGGGCAAGGCTGAGTTCCCGTCATTCTACTTATGAATAGTAGTCGGATTCCCGATTTGAGTTTTCGTCTGATTGTTATTGACCGCATTAGCCGCTGGTTTCCCTAGACCTAGTCTCTTTCTTTTCTTTTCTTTAGCAGCTCTGTTTGCATTATTGTATTCGTCATAAGAGAATAGAATATCCAATCTATGCATAAGGTAATTAAGCCTTAAGTACCGGGGGAGGTCCTCCAGAGACTAAAGCTAGCAAGCAAGAGTTGATACAAGTAAGGCTTACTTCTTCAGCTAGCAAGCAAGAGTTGATACAAGTAAGGCTTACTTCTTCACTAAGCAATGTTAGGAGAACAGACCTAGTCGCTCGCTGTGGGTGGTTCTAGCTTAGTAGTTCAAGAGTCAAAGCAAAGATTAGCAGACTTATGGGCAGTGAGGGCAGCGTTAGCGGCCTACCAATATGGAGAATTCAATAAGGGAAAAGCAGTCTTGTTTGTAGTGGATTGATTCTATTATCTCTTAGTCTCTTCTAGTTCTACATTGAACTCTCTACATTGAACTCTAATGGTATAACTGGAATCAAAATGGTAGCAGTTGAGGTCTTCGAAGATGGATTTACTAGTTTTTAGTTATCATATTATAAGTAATAGTGGCAGACCCATAGTTAGTAGTTGGCATTATTGTTATCGGTAGGTCGATTCCCAGTTGTAAGTCAAAGCAGTATAAAGCACTAGTTCCAATTGTAATAGAGTGGCGCGGCTCCTCGCCCGCAAACTTATATTCCTAGATCTAATCTAATTCCCCAACGACTACTTCTAGGGCTTACTGTCCTGTCCTGCCTTAATGTCTTGCTTTTTGTTGTAAGTATTCCTTTCTTTAGTTGCTGTCTTAGATGACGAACTATAAGGACCGCGACTAGCTTAGCTCTTATTATAATTAGTTGGCTTTTTCCTTATTGTAATTCCTAGTTGTGAGTTATCGTACGAGAAGCACCTGTTTAAGTCATATAGTACCCGTTGAGTCACCTATTTCGAGTTAACATATTGTAAGCACCGGCCCCAGTCTTATCAAGAGGTGGTTAAGCCTACATTTCCTGTTCTCTTTTTCTATTAGTAGTTAGTTTGATTCAACAGATAGTGCTCCATTCCGAGGGTTAGTAGTCCAATTGGCCTCGGTAGCAGTGGTTCGATTCTCTTTATTGCTAGTTGAAATCCCGATAGCAACCTTAGAGACGGGAATGCCCGTTTTAAAGCTCGGAGCGTAGGTAGCAGCAAGGGGTTTAATCTGATGGTCGCAGTTACATAGTAGCTGTTGCGCCATTCTTGTATTCTCCAGTTCAAATCCTAATTCTATATCCCCATTATAAATCTTCCGAGCATAGGATTAATGGATCGTCCAATTAATTGGCTGAATACATAGATCGTAAGAAGGAGAGTTCAGAATCCAAATATCAATTAGGGTATACTATCTCAACAATGTATTATTTCCTCTATAATATAAGGCAGAAAGCAAATGGAAGAACCGACAAAGATCGGCAACATGTATTTTTCACCAAGGAAGAAAAGAATTAGCGATAAAGACAAGATACACGTTTTGACCAGAAAATCCCATGCTTTCTTCATCGAACTAATCTAATTTATGGAGTACGAACTGCTTTTGTCGGTAAATATAGGCCCTTTCCAGTGGATTTGGAACGTATCATCAATAAGATGGACCCTATGCCATGCAGCGAGTTTTTGTTTCATGCCATAACGGAGGAAACTTTCAAAAGATGTTGGACAGGCGGATTCACATCTCTTACAACCCACACAGTCCTTGGTTCTTGGTGCAGAAGCTATTTTTTCTTAGCTAAACACCCGTCCCAAGGTATCATTTCCTATACATCTGTGGGGCAAGCTCGTACACATTTGTTGTACCTAATACATTTATATCAACACAATTTCTACGGAATGTTACTTACACAAATTCGATGTAACTAGCATCCACAATTTGCTATACTCCATATAGTCTTGTAGACAACAGACGAAGCAAAGCAGGGGGTTCTCTTTGATTGAAGAATAAAAACAGACTTTTCAATCCGTTCATGATAAAAGAATAAGTAAATACAGAAAAAACACTTTGATTATTGTTTATAAAATACATTCTCATTCATATGAGTCGCATGTGTAAATGTTCATTGGCGTACTTTCGCACCATTATGTAGTGTGGATGTGTGCTGGCCCTTCCTCCAAGAATAGCACGTAAGTGATTTCGCTGTCATGTACTTTTTTATCTTTTTTCCGGAGTTAGAGTACAATAATGGATCCGGATGAAACTCCCTTAAAGCCCAATAACGGATCCAAATCCGGATGAACTTTCTTAAACTCTCCTTTTCCTTTCCTATATAGAGTACGAAACATAGCTATGATTCGCTCCTGATTCTTCTTCTAGTTAAGACGCGCCCCGGGCTTGGTGGAGCCTTAGAGCACATGGCTCGGCTGCACAGAAAGTAAACAAGTAAGTAATTGTTGAAGAGTAGTTTCTTGTCGGACTTGCGCATGGCAACTTACCTAACGCCGATACGATGAAGACATGCACTCTTTTAACTCCGTAAGTGCAAAACGTTGACTTGTTGAAGAGAAATTAAGTATACCTGTTATAGAAATAAGTAACCAAAACTAACTCCAATGACTTACTCAACCCTTTTTCACTCTAAGGAATAGTTGTAAGATGATAGTGCACCCGCAATCGCCACTGACTTGACATCGAACGCACGCACAAAAATGGGTCAAATGGTGACTTTCGACTTCTCAAGCATTAACCGAGCACGCCACCGGTACCCATCTGCACTTATAATCTACAAGCAAGAGGAAGAGCAATGGCGCCAAAGGGCATAAGTGAAGCACCATAGTATAGTCTAGCCTTCAATGTGCCAATATCAATTCTGAAAGTCAATAAGCAAGTACGCTAATAAGTTTTTCAACAAAAGGAAGCCAAGCCGTCAAGTAATAATGAAGAGGCAATAGGAAAGCTGTAGTGTGTTAGTGAGTTACTAAAGTAAGGTTACACTTTGTTACACAAGTTGTCGTGCATGTGCATATTCTATTTCATTTCTCTCTTTCTTCTAGAGTAGAGTTTCACAGTGTTGTTACTTTTACTCTTTGTTACTTATATTATAGAATGAATAGCATTAACAGTACTCATAGATAGAATTAATCGTATTAACAAGTCCTAATTGAATCGGCATTAGTCCAGTAAGTTCCTGTCTTCAGCCGGGCACAGGTAGAGCCAAGCCAGTTCTTTCTTCTAGTTGAGAGTTAGGTAGAGCCAACAGTCATTGGTGGTTTGTCCCTAAAATGATGTTATGTGTCACTTATATGTGTGACTTATACTAATTAGATTGTGTGTTATTTATACTCTATAGTCTTACCATATAACTCGCTAACGCTTACTTTCCGTAATGCAGATATTCCTTTCTACGCTTACTCTCCGGGGAACAAGCAACATTGGGAGTGAAATCGGGTTACTTGGGTGCCCCTTAGCCTTTTTGTGCGGGTGCTAATGGAGCCCTCATGCCCAGAAACCCTTGTCGTTTTTGGACCGCGCTTCAACGCCCTATCATACAGAGCTTCCTTCTCGCTTATACAGAGCTTTCTGGATACTTCTTTTCTTTCTACTTCTTTTTCTCGGATTCTATCGTATATGAGATTACACTGATTGCCTGTATATGAGATTACACTGATTGCCTTAGCGCAACAAGCAAGCTACTACTAATTAAGTGCATTAGAGAACGTTGCCTCTCCATGCGCCTTAGCGCATAAGAAGGAAGAATAAGTTTCACAAGTGACTTAATTATATGGAACAGGTGTACTCACATTCAAGAAGAAAGAATCATCCATGGAGTACGCATTACTTCACACGGACAGGCCAGGCCGTTAACGCAAATATCCAAATCTAAAGTTAAGCATCTTAAAAGGGAGTGACGTATGAAAGCAGTAAAGAGTTAGGTCATAGATTTACTTTATTCTATTGTTAGTCGGTCATATGATATTTGTCAACAAGAACAAACAAACAAGTAGAACTCGCCTTAGCACAAAGGAACTAGCAATGGCAATTACTATACGTATAGCATGCGGATGCCAATATTCTATTCTTCAAGTTAAAGCAACGGAACAAGCAAGGGCAGAAATCGAAAGTATTATTGTACTACCAGAAAGAGTAAACTAAAGAAACTCGCCTTGCCACTACCGATCTCGAACCTGACTTGTTAGCTTTAGTATCCTACTGCTTACTTCCATCCTTGCTTCTCTCAGGGCGAGTCCACCTCCCCGTCTCCGTGCTTAGAGCCTTGCTCATCAAGGTTAGTCTTTCTGTAGCGGCCAGGACTCACAAACTCAATGCCTACGCTATTGGTTAAAAACTAGACAGACTACTAAATCGAAAACTGAGGCACTGACCACACCTCAATAGATACCAAACCCGGATACCAAACCCCTAGAGATTAGTATTGCCTTCCGAGCCAGATAGTCAATCTTAATATCCAGGTAGTTGATCTTACTTCATAGCTAGAGTTTCCCTTCGACTCTTTGGTTGAAACCTGTTACTAAGGGCTTCAACGACTACTGGAAAGAATTGAGCCGGCGCTTTTCATAATCAACCTAGGACAGGACAGGACAGGACCTAGGATAGGAAGGGAAGAAAAAGGATGGAACGGCTGTAGGCGCGTACAAAGATGAGAATCGACCTAGTGCTACCTACACCGTCAATCAACTGGGAATTCACCCCCTGCGAGTAATACTTTTGCTCTAAAGTAATCATAAATCAAGTAAGTCTAAACCCATAAGTTGTTGATATGGGGCTAAATAAACTAATACATGGGATAAGAGTCAAGAAGGAAGAGAACTCAATGGTAGAAGAATGCCCGAGCAGAGGGCAGGGGTCGGTATCACAATGAAACTCAATAGCCTCTAGCCCCGTGTGAGCTTTATCTTTCTAATTGCCTCTTTAGCTCTCCTAGGTTGAGTATTCCTATCAGGATCTCAATGCCGATATGCGAGGTTCGCCCCAACACTCCTATATCTAACTATGGCTACAAAAAAAGAAAGAGAATAGACCCCTCGGTCACTACTGTATTTAAGTATAGTAGCTACTTATCCAAATCTAATTACCCCTCTCTTCTATCAGCCACTAAGTAACACTGATACTGACGATGCCCTACATGGGTTAGTCTTGGCTCTCGAGCACAGAGGGGAGCCTTTCACCATTGACTTTTCTTCTTTAGTTGTATAGACATAAGCCTAGACTCTTTGCCTTTGAGTCTTACTTACTGCCCTATAGCTCCTGTCTTTTAGTTTGACCTTACTTTGTCTCATTCTATAGTTAGGGCTTCGACCTACCTATCCTTCTTTAGCTCACCTGTTCTTCTTCAAACTCACCTTCCCGAGCTGAACTCTCTTCTCACTGTGTTGAAAACGAACTATTGCTTTCATCCTTAAAACTTATCTTACCTTAGGCAGCTTCGCTGCCCTGGATATAGGCATACCGATCCTAGCAACACGACTACTATAACACTACTACTACTATAACAACAATAATACGAATGAAAACAAGCAAGCATAAATCAAACTCACAACTAGGGATTGAGGGTGGAATACTTCAACTCAAAACTACTCTTTAAGCGGGCCCCATACTACTATTTTGATTAGTATCCGGATGTATAGTTTAATCTATTAGGTGGTGCAAAAAGGTTTTAACTTCGAGGCTGTCAGGAACAATACGTAGAATGGGAGGGTGTAGTGCCAGAGCCAGACAAGGGAAAGTAACAATTGAAGGGGGACATCAAACCAAGGAGCGTAAGAGCAAAGGCGAGTCTCTTACTAGGTTTAATAAGTAATGGCATAAGTGTTGAGACAAGAGAAAGAGATGCTAGTTCGAAAGCGGGCAGTAGCAGAGGCAGAAAAGCTGAAATCCTGTTTTCCAAAGCGGACAGCTTTGTAGTGAAAGAAGGACTTAATAGCTGGAACGGCAGACTAGCTGGTAGAATCCAGAAACCAAGTATGGATTTGCAGAATTAGATAAGTAACTACTGGGCTTAGAGGCGGAAAAAGGAAGACTAGCCATTGGAATGCCAGGGGTAGGTCAAGCGAGGTTAACTACAGATTTTAGTAAGGGGTAGCAAGCCGGAATACTCAACATGGTAATGCCAGGAACGAGTCTAAGTTAGTGGGGAAAGAGGTGAGGATAGTAATACCTATAGACGTGAAAAGGTTCAGTAGAGTAGTGTCGGAGAACGAGAGACATGAAAGTCAGACTTAATAGCAGGAAGGACAGGCTAACAGCAAGCAATGGAAGCTCTCAACCTGGGGCGACCTCAATTCATTTGCTTAGTAAGGAAAGGCTAATAGTAAGTAGAGTAAGCCTGGGTTCCTAGTACAGAGTTCTGTGCTTAAGTCATTAGTTTCTGGGGTTTCTTTCTTATTGGTTTCATCCCGGGTGAAATAGACTCGTCTCGTTTGTGCCGGGCAGTACCTTACTTACTACTAAGCTTAATGTAGATTAGTGGTTATTGTATTCCTTTTATTGGTAGCTCATTTGCAAGTTGAGTGCAGGAATCCGGATCGTTAGTTATAGAATCAAGGACAGTAAGTCAGTTTCAACCAGAAGCAAGGGAACCGGGCTTTCCCGAGTAGGTAGACAGAGGGTGGTGATTGGGGTTAGAAAAGTTTAGTCATAGTAGGAGACGGAGCAGGTCAAGGCCCAACAACAAGATACTAAGTAGTACGGATGTAGGTGCTTCTGTAACTAATGTTGTTCGAGTTTCATCCCCAGTTTAGTCAGTCTATTAAGGAAGCTGGGCGAGGAAAGGAAATCGGTTCAACTTAGATAAATAGGGCGGCATTTCACACTGGGATAAATAGGGCGGCATTTCACACTGGCCTAACTCCAATTCTCAGTTTCAAGTGGAGTATATCGTCTGGTTGTTGAACATCAAGTCCGGGTAGGTAGCCAAGATAACAAATGGATCTCGGTGGTGCCAGTGCCATTTCATGATGACTTTGTTAGTTGCTTGCTCCCCTTAAACTCTCACTTTTATCATCCGCACTCCGAAACTCACTTTCTTAATTCTGCTAGGTACCCCCGCAATAATGACTTGAACTTTATTCTTGCTCAACACTGAGCCGAGCACATTTATGGAGTTAGGCGCCATAATAAAGGAGGGTATACTTATTGTCTCGCTCTAGCTCTTTGTAATAGAGTAATTTCTATTGCTTGTTGAGTTCGAAAGCAAAGAATCATCTCCTAGGAATAGGAACAGCAAGATATTTTGAAAATGCGCTATAACACCTACCTTTTGGGTCGTAAATGCTAGATGGGTAGTTGAGTTTAGAATGGGAGTTTCCCCCCGCGATGCAAAAAGGGGTCTCTGTAAAGGGAGTTGGGGCAATAAAGGATTCGGTTTCTCTATCTTGGGTCGGTTTCTGGTACTCTCGACCGCGCTTAAAAGCCTTGACTTTGTTTAGCCTAATTTCCAAACTAAACTTTCAGGTGAAGATAAGGATTCTGCTTTGGGGTAGCTTTAACGCCTGCTCCTGTTCTTTCTTATGATTCCTAGACCTAAACTTTACTTTAATATCCATCTTATCGTGCACAAGGTATAGATCCACGTAAAGAAAGACTCATTCCTTACTATCGGGCGAACAGCTGACTCACATCTAACTCTCGGGTGAACTGAACTCCACCTTTCATAACCGATTACTGCTCCTACTTATTATATTTATTCTTCACTTTTACTGTCAACAACTCCAGTTAGCGCACTTGTTCTTGCTTCTGTTTCTAATCCATCTTAGGCCAATGATCCTGATTATGAGTTGTTGGCTTTTTAACACCATCTTTCTTATCGAGCGCAGAGCTCCTAACACGAGTTCTGACTCCTAACTTGAGAAACTGGAATTACGAATAGAATGGGCGCACCCTACCCCAGAAAGTAAGCTAATTAGAGGCACCCCTGATAGTAAGCTAATGCATCTTAGGCTTGCGCAACGGGTAACTCACGTAAGACTTGGATTTAATAACTCCCGTCTGTTAGCACTTTGTTTATTTGCTCTGACTTTTGGATTTGTTTTCCTTAACTTAAGGATATTTATATAAGCTGCCTTACCCTATGCTTTGTATGTCTTACCCTATGCTTTGTATATATATAATGAGTATTTGACCTCATGCCCTTGTCTTCTTGTTTTAGTGTACTAGTTTGTTCTGTTGATAGTTCGCGTATGATAGCATAAGGAGGGTAAACTGTTTTGCTTCTGCACCTATGCTACATGTTTGCGCTGTTCCCTTGCTTGTTGAACGAAAGCCTTTCTATTTACCTTGTTTCAAATCATCGTAGAGCTTATAGATCACTTTGTTGATACTGATTTATTTCCCGCTTCGCTTACAACTTACTTTGGAACTGGGCTAGGCATTCTCTTGTCGACTTAACTAGCACAGCATCTCTTTTACCTCCATATTCAGTTCATCTTACCTACGCCTTAAGCGCAGAGTGGGCAATTCGAAAAGAAAAGAGCTAGATTATCTTCGACCACTTCTGGAACTACGCTTTCTGAACCACTGTAAGACAAGAAAGACCCTGCATTTGCTTATGCTTAAGTGAAACAAACACCTCTTTTCTTCTTTAGTTCGGGAAACACCGGGAGCTCCGTTACTGGGCATGATAAAAGATATTAGATTCCCTTCCTCGGGACAATAAGTTGAATCCTTTCCTTACTCGGCATAATTACTTCGTAGACAAAGAGCGGAAGCGGGACAAGCACAATATATATGTGAAGTACATGGAGACAAGGCAAGAAAGATGACCGCTAAGTTGAACCTATGAGAAACTACTCTTATAGGTGAGAAATGACACTATGAAACCCCCTAAAAGCTGTTATAGTGCATTTTCTCTTGATAACATAGCCCTGTGGAGAAGAGTTAGACTTCTCTGAGCCCTTACCTCGCAACGAAGCCTATACTTGATTATGCCCCGACCTACCCTTTAAGGGAACTTGCGACAACACCTAGAAACTTTCCTGTGGAAGGCAGTAAACCACCTTAAGAATTGATTCTTTCGGGCCCTAGTACTCCTGTTCATAATTTGACCCCTATTTATAGTTTCTTGGGCAGAAGATAGCCAACTCACTTTAGCCACAGAGTATTTATTTATCCTGCTCCCTAAGGACTTGTTTATTTACCTTGCACCAAGTAAAAAAAACATTTATTTATTATCGAGCACCAGCACCCGTTATAGATATTTGTTACCTAACCCATTCTGTCCTTCAGTAGAGTTCTGTTCGCCCAGTTCCACTTTGATCTTATTGAGGAAGAGAATCAGCAGTGCCCATTGAATCAGCTGGAGAAAAAGCAGACTAAACACTTGCAGAAACAGAGTAAGGATTCGTTGCAGCGAGAGTTTACAGTGCTATCGGTTCAGGGTCTGTTCCAGTTTCCGCGTATAAGTACGAATCCTATATTTAAGTAAGAAAGAATTAGTTTATTTAAACAGTGGAAAGAGCAGGTTAGGAATCAGAAGAAACAGTCTCTTTATTAAATAAAATATATCTAGTTATGGAGATACATAATCTCATTTTAGGCCCTATGGCGCAAGTGCAACATTCCAAACGGCACTGGGAGTGTTATAGCGGTGCGAGTCAGTCTGGGTTCGGTGTCTAAGAAAGAGGTTATTGTGGCGTACTTTGGCTTCTCTTTAAGATAGAGTTACAGTTTGTTTTAGTTAACTCATAGAGTTCTGTTGCGGGAAGTGAATCAGTGTTGTCTACGAGATCAGAAACAGGAGAGGGGTCCTCATCGGCTAAAAGAGTTGTGAACAGTTCTGTTCGAGATTTCTTTTAAGTCAGAATTATTTGTTTACTTTATAGATAAAGCAGTGCTAGGAAAGTTGATCGGGATAAAGTAAGTTGTTGTTGCTATTGATTCTGAAAGTGACGAGTAAAGAAAGGGCAGCTAGATCATCGCCAGAAGATGGAAAGCCGAGAAGAATAAGTGTGTGTGAGTTTTGTCAACGTTTGAGTTTTGTCAACCAGAGAAGTAGATTAAACAGAAGCTAGATCCGGAGAAGGTTAGGAATCAGAGTCTAAAGCAGGAGCTGGCTGGGTATTTACTTATTTCTATACCACATGTGTTTGATGTATTCCATTCGAAAACTGGGGGTGGAATCTGATATCAATTATTTACCGTAAGAAGCAGTAAACTGAGAAGAAGCTGTATAGTCGTCAGCTGCTCTTACTTATGAATAAAGCTAGAACTATTAGTTAAGAAAGCATGGAAGGAATACAGGTAAGATATAGTGTGTAGAACAAGGGTAAGCAGTGCCAGTATTTGTTTTGCGACAGGGAATGAGGATACTCACTTACTATAAGAATCGAGTTGCTACCAAAAAACACGGCAAAACGTGAAAAGTCAATCCGTTTCGGGTTCGCTATCAAGGAAAACTCGTTTGCTATGAAAAAACACGGGTTTCCATAAAAAGTCAGTATGTTTTGGCCCAGCTATGAAGGGAAATGCCTTTGCTATGAAAAAACACGGGTTTCCATCAAAATACAATTACTTTTAGGTTCTCTATCAAGGGAAATGCCAGTGCAACCTTTTTTACCGGGAAAACAGAACTAGACAAG
The DNA here is from genome assembly GCA_021527575.1 of Ensete glaucum. Lineage (NCBI taxonomy): Eukaryota > Viridiplantae > Streptophyta > Magnoliopsida > Zingiberales > Musaceae > Ensete > Ensete glaucum. The sequence goes on from JAHSUZ010000011.1 coordinate 625,568, forward strand.
GTTAGTAGTTAGTGTAGCTGGCGGAGTTCTCGTGTTGTTGAATTAGTTTCAGACCGGTAGTAGTGTCGTCTTTCAAACAAACCTACATTACAATAGAATGATTTTATGATTTTATGATATAGTATTCTTCTATTATATTTTCTTATTATTTTATTATTTACTATATTCTATTTTGATTATTATTCAATTATGATATAGTAAGTAGAAGAGGACAGGACGACTACTGATACTACCCAATACACTAAACCCAGTCCGCCAATAACCTCTTTCGCAGACTAGAATAAAACCTGAAGCCTACAACCTTGAAATCAACCACACTGCTTAGCTTACTCCTGTCCTGACTCAACAAGTACGGAAGAGACTATTATTCTATTTCTTTTCTTATATCAAAGGAAGGCGCATCGAGAGTACTGTACTTGAGGAAAAGGTTTTATGTGGCTTTCTTTCCTTGTAGTTTCGTTCAGAAGAGAAGAAGAAACAAGGGCTTCTGACTTTTAAGTTAGAATGGAGAAGCACTCCGAGTTGCTTGTCGAGTCTGGCTAGGCCTGTCCTGTAGAAAGAATGAAATGGAATATCTCTTGCACTAGGCATACAAACAAGTGAAGACAATGCGGCATAACTCCACTTTGTGCGCTTGCTGCCCTTAACCAAGAAACCATACAAGCACTTTTCAAACAGAACGATACATTCGAGTCGCCCTTTGGACTTTAAAGCATTAGCTTCAGATCTAGACCCAGCATATTATCCAGCTTACTCCCGATACTCAACTTATATTCTTTTGCCAACTATACTTTCAGTTAATCTGACCTGCCAAGCGCCAACACTGCTTAACCTCTTTCTTCTTAAATAATAACCGATCCGACTAAACTCTTTCAACTGAAACAGATACAGATCAGATCCTGTCTTATGGAACTCGTATGAAGTACTTTGCGGGACAATAAGCAAGCATCATTTCCTGCCCTGACCATAGGGTTATGTGTTTTCATGAGTTCCACTACAAGGTTAAGAAACTGGAGTGCGCGCCAAAGCAAAGGAAGCAGTTAGGGCCAGAGAGCCTACAGTACAGCAATTGGTAAAGCAAAGCGGATCCAGATCGTACAGCTGCAGTAGATGAAAAGTCAAGGAAGTAAGTTGAAAGATCAGAAGCAATTACAGGTAAAGCGTAAAGGAACACAGGAAAGGTTTTGGTGCTGGGCAAGCAATGGTGGTATTCCTAGCCTAGTAAGTAATGAGCGGTTCAATTCCTATTCAGTTACAAAAGAAAAAGGAAGCCTACATCTTTACTAAATTGTATATATTGTTAATATATCCTTACTAAATAAGATTATACAATATTGTACAATAATACCATGCTCGGATGCAAGAGAAATCCCCAGTTTTTAGATCAGATGCCCTAACTCACGCTGCTTATTATTCTCAGTTCGGCCCTAACTCACGCTGCTTATTATTCTAAGTTCGTCGGATCATAAGAAAGGGAATACCACTCCATATTTGAGTGTTGTCTCCCAGACCAGATGCAGCATGATGAAGGTAAAGAGGCAGAATAAGGATCTTCAGCAGCGCTATCATTTACTTAAGAGTCACAGTAGTCGAAAGAAAAGAAGCTGTTTCGGGAAGTAACTCACTAACAACTAGACGCATGAACAAGTTTACGATTCCCAGAAGCCCTTTATAGAGTTTAGTTCGCCGTTAAGCAAGCTGAATATATATATGACAACAAAATAGTAATTAGATAGAGATTCAATTCGAAGAGGAGAGTAAGGGGCTTGATAACATTCTTTTGACATAGGCGGGCGAGTTCAACATTTTTTAATTACCCCGGATTCTGTTTGACTTACATTAATCACATTCTGTTTGACTTTGACTTATACTTGGTGGCGTTTCATAAAGCGAATCCTGTTTTTTGTCGAGTCGACCAGATAATGAATCAGCAGCGGTTCGAAAGTCAGCAAGCAGTATAAGCTGTTTCAAGATGTTTTATCGAGAAACTACTGCTCATATGCATACGCTACCAGGTCATCCCACTACACACCACTACTGGGAGCTAGCAACTCTTTTCTATCTACTGAACGTCTGACCTCTGCTGGATTCGCGTGTAGTCCTTCTAATCTCGGGGGCTCAATCAGAGCTGGTAGAAGCCCTCTAGGCAGGTAAGACATTAAATGACCTTTCATAAAGTAACGAAAGATAGTAGGAATGGATACGAATACTCTCCTAAAAAAGGTAGTACTGCAGCCAAATTCGGTAGTGGGCCCGGACATAGTATCCAAATGAAATGCCAAAGGCGACATTGGATACTTCACTTATGGTCATCCATCGGGTCGAGATGTCGTCTAACTGTCCTGTATGGGTCCCTAATAAATACCTGTTTGTTTGATTTTGGTTTAACGTCCTCGTTCCTAATCTGCCCATTTACCTAATATGCCCGAGTTTTCAAAAAAAGGAAGCAGTACGATATGTAAGGCATAAGGAGATGGATGATTCACCTCAAGAGCTATAGGGGGTGGGCTAAGCCGAAAACAGCAGAAGCGCTCCAGGAACGTAGGCCCGGGAGAATACTTCTCTTCGGAATAGGAATGGTTGCACTGGTGGGTGTCGTTTTTCCATAATAGCGCTTTCTTTGTGCGAGTATAGGTTTCACTTATGTCAGGGATGTTGGGACAAAGGAAAGGGGCACTCTTTAAGTGTTTATTAACAAGTGTTATTCACTCTAATTTGTTAACGATCACCTCAATAACCTGAGTGAGGCACAAGGACGAAATCAAATCATTTAGTATTAATCGTATAATAATAATGTAAAAACGGAGCTTACTGCTGACACAAACTCACTTATTGCTGCTGCTGCTGACACAAACTCACGTTACCACTCCAGCCTCGCTTAACTCTCTTTCTTTACTCACTTAACTCTCTAAGCCAACTTTCGCCCTTGTTTGTTCTCCGGAATTACTCCTAAAACTCTAAAGAATTAAATTGATATGAATATGCACTACTACTACTAGTGGAGAAGTTCTCAAACTATGCTTACTCACTTATGGAATTAAAGTAAGCTTACAGAGTTTCGCACCTGGACCTCCCAAGCAAGAGAAATAGGAATGAGTTTACTTCCACTCTATTCTCTTCCACAAACTTAGGTAGGCTAACGTATATTACCTTCCGAATAGGAGTTCTCTTCGACAAGCGACATAAGAATTCCACTACATAGAAGTTTCCAGGAACAAAAACACCACTTAGATCAGGAATAATAAAAAGATGAGTAGATGTATTCGAAAAGGAGTATCAAAGCAGAAGCTTTAAGTGGATCCCTATCAGCAACTGAAAGAGTGTTGGGTATTGCATAGAGATATACGGGTAATATTCCTAGTAAGGAGTTCTGCTCTAGGAAGAATCATCTTTGATTCTGGGAAGCGCGTTGGTACTCCACCTCATACAGAGTTATCCTTAGGCGCGAGTCTTTTCGGGAAGAATGGGTTTCATTGTTTACGCGTGATTAAGTTGTGCGAGGGCCGGGTAAGATGTTAGGTTCAAGTGTTGGTGCTCTAGCTCTAAGTCTTTTAGATAGGTTTCTTTCTTGTGTTGACCTCTGTTGTCAAGTAAGCGCGGGAAGGAAATCTGGGGGTTAACTATAAGGGTACAAATCTTCTAATGGTCTTCTATAGCTAAGCGAAGAATCAGCAGTGCATTAGACCCGGCAATTCCGGTGGTTTAGTTGGGGCGCTTATTAAGTTCGTACGTGAGCTTTGTAGGAGTCGGCAATAAGGAGAGAGGTTAGCAGTGTGAGTTGACTTCCCGGTTACAGAATTCTATGCAACGCCAGTGAACGCTAGATGAAATGATTAAAGCGCTAAGCCCCGTTAGCTAGCAATGCATCTTTGCTTACTGTTATCCATATGTTTAACTCCACTCCATTCAATAAGTGAAAAAAGAATAACAAGATAGCAACAAGTCAAGGGTCAAATAAGTCTTGAACGCCGGATTGATAGTCGTATATCCACTAACCCATGTTCCACTCGGATTCTGGCCAAGGCTAAAGAACAAACTGGAATTCTCTACTTCTGGCCTACGTAGCGGCAAAGAACAGGAACTAACTATATTTCAAGATCATGTGTCAGAAGAAAAGTGTAAAAGCAGCTGCTGGACTAGACGCTAAGGAAGACCATAATCGAGGTATACCTCTTGTATCGCTCACCGCTCCTTGTAGTTTCATTGAAAAGTAAAGGAGGTTCGATGCTTGTTCAGTGCAATTCTTTTCCATTTGTTCATAAAGTTTAGTTGAAAGAAACGAGTACAAAATAAAGGGGTAATTAACTGGACCTTAAGTTGAAGCGCTTACGGAGTTTATAAGTGAGTTGACAATTGAAATTCATGATTGGAATTTATTGTTTTCCTATGCGCTAAGGGAGCATAGTATATAGATGTAGGTGTAGGCATATTCCTCAAATAGATGGATTTAAGGCATCAGTTAAGAAATTAGTCTTTGATGTAGCATCGCGTTAGCGAGTTCGTACACCGCCTGCCCGGTCACAACTCAACTCTCTAACTGACTGCCTCGGCGCCAAAAACAAGTGTTGTTGCCTTGTGGTTAAGTCATATAGTCCATTTTCAGTGGGTGCAGCTAACTTTCCGGTACTCAATTAATTCCCTCTGCTCTGGCGTCCTTGCTTGTGAGTTTGTCCCCACCATGCCTCTCCCTTAGCCTACCGCTACTCGCTTTTATTCTTAAAGTCAACAGTAGCTGCCGTTTTCTCGTTCTGACTTTCCTGTCTCTGATTCCTATGCGGAAGTTTCACTCGGCTAGTCCTTGCTAAAAGTCTGTCGCTGCTACTACTGAATTCAATACTTTATCTTACAATAAGGAAATACACTGAGTGCTTTTAATACTTTACTTACCGGGCGGACTTCAATTCGAACCCTGAACCACTAACTATAGGGATCAATACAAGAATCCATACTTGGACTAGTAACTCCGCCCTTATCTACCGGGGCATATGATACTGTCTAACGGGGCGATAAGCTCAACCACAAGAAACTGGACTTGCCCAAACACCCAAGAAACTAGCCTGTCACTACTAACTTTCCTGGCTATTAGGCCTACTATCCTTGGTATTACCTCTTCCGCAACTGACCTCTCATTGCTATATGCTAACTTAAATCATTATAAGACTACCCGATAGAAAATAAGCCTATCGTCCCTGTCTCCCGGGCCCGGGCTGACTTTCCTGCCTTAAAGTATTGCTTGTTTGTTCCCCTTAACTAAAGAATGGAATTGAAAAGAATGGAATTTAGTGGACAAGTAATGTAGTTGATTAACTGAACTCTGTCACTCTATGCTATGTCGGCTTAGTTGGTTTTCTCTCTCCTTTACCCTCCAATTAAAGAGTTGGAACTAGCGCTAATCGGAATGGAACTACCCAGGCTCACTATCCTAGCTCTCATTCTTTTACTACTCTTGCTAGCCGGCCAAGCTTAGAGACACCGCCCAGCACTATTAGACTCAATGGTGAAATTATTACTTATGTGCATCCGGGTCTCACTCTGTATTTGTCATTTACGAACTATGCCGTCTCTTAAGTCTGTATTTGCTTGTTGAAACATTATCCTATATAATACAACATAGTATCTCAGGTGAAGGTCTTGGTAGCTGCAGATGTATTCTATAATACAAGAAAAAGAACGAGAAATACAAGAAAAAGAACGAGAGTGCCCCCGCAAGTCTTATCCGGGAACATTTGCAGTCTGAGAAGCTACTAGTTAATTATCGTGCTTCCCATTTCAGTTTAGTGCACGGTTTTAGCCCTTTTGAGTTTTCTTGTTAGGCGCCTAAGGAATACGAGTTAGTAGATAGAAGTATGAGTTATGTCTTTGATTCCTTCTATCTGAACAAGGGCTGATATAAGGGAATGACATCTCTTTAGTGAAAAGACAGACTTAAGGGGAGTTTTAAGCTATACTACTAATATAAGTAATAAAGGGGCAATCCAATTGGAATACCGCTAACGAGGGGCAGAGTCGAAGGTTCAATATATGATGCAAGTATAGGTGGGTCGCTAAGGATCCGTATGTCGAGTTCAAGTCTCATGGATGATAGCATAAGAGTTCGAGATGGGCAGGGCAGCCTCTAAAGAAAGCACTAGTTTTCGTTTGGGTGGTTCTAATAGGAGTTAGGTAGGGCACTTAGTATAATGTACAACGTTAAGGAGTTAGTACGTTGCGCCATGGGCAAGTCCTGAGCGCTTGCTTTACCTATAAAATAACTTAATAGTGAGTGGTTGGTGTGTTGCCGGTGAAAAAGAAAGGAAAGTGGAGTTCTTGCTTAATGGTGAAGTTCAGATCAATCATATCTTTTCGAAGGAAGCCAGTAAGATGAAAAAGAAAAGGGGGAGTTGAAGATTCCAGTTGAGTTCGGGCGACACAGGATCAGAAGGCAGCAAGCGGATCCGCAAGTAGAGTTTAGTTCACGGGTCAAGTCAAGAAGTTCGTATCCGTATGGAAAAGGGGTAGTAATTTTTTAATAAGAGGTGTAGCGGTGAAGAAGAGGTGCAGCAGTGAAGAAGAGGTGTTGCGGGTAATCAACGATTGAATCCTTTTATAACTGTTAAGTTATGTTTCCGAGAGGTCGGATAGCCCATATGTAAAGAAGGGTTCGCTAAAGAAAGTGTATCAAGTAAGTAGTTCTCGCTAACTGCTATTCAAGTTCGAGTCGATAACTTCATATTCATCCCCAGGTGGTTCAATGATTCAGAGAAGCTGTGTACTCACTAATATCTATACTATATGCTCGATAAGAGAGATATAATTCCTGCTCTTTTGTTCCAGATCGGGATCAGAAGCCGTGGGTTTAGGTTAAATACTTGTTCGTTGGGCAAAAGAACCAGCAAGAGAACCGCTCAAGCTAAGCTCCCGTTAGCGCCACAACAGAATCATAAGTTCAAAGAGCAGATGCAGTTAATTAAGTTGATGTTCTTCAAGTAAAGTGAAGTTATTAAAGAATATAGATAAGTTCCGGTTCCAGTGGAAGAGAAGCATCCAGTTTCAAGGTGTTCTGTTCGAGCAAGGGTCTCTGTTAATTAGTTGAGTTTGGCTTTCCCTTTGCGCCTAAAGTTAAGATGGTGCACCACTTATAATGGAATTAAGTAACTAAACACCCTAACCCATCCTATTATTTCTTCTTCAGTGCTAAAGTAAGCTACATAAGTTGTTTTATCAAAAATCCAGAAGCAGAAGAATAGGGATCATAAGCCGAATCGAGTCTCTACTCTACTGCCCACGTAAAACTCCGTAAGTGCTTAACCGAGATCGTATAGAAATTGAAATTCGAGAATCCGAGGCAGAGCTCACTAAGTGAATAAGTTGTATCTGTCTATTTTGTTAGGCGGCTAAAGTATTCTGAAAGGGGAGTTCGGAAGTAAGGAGCATAGGATACGGCAACAAATCATTCAGCAACAATAATTCTACTTTCGCATCTCGAAAACAGGTTTTGAACGGTCGGACGTAAACAATTCATTGATTTTATCATCTCTTGCGGGGCATAAAAATCAGTAGTAAAGAAAGAAACAGAACAGGCAACTAAGTGCATTCACCTGCCTGACATGGCGCATAGGGGGAATAAACTAAACCTCTCTACTCTATAGCGCACTTGCTCTTGTGGGTCCTGGCAATACTTAACGCTGAAGCAAAGTAAGCAGCAAAGAATTCTTAAACTTACACTTACGCCGCCTGCGCTATCTGTTGCTTATGACCCTTATCTTTCTCTTGCTTCCTACATAGCCGTTGTAGTTTTTTTAGCCTATGTCACGAATTGACTCTTGCCCCAATATCCATTATTTCCTGTTTACCCCCTCCCCTACCTACTTTGATTCATGAGGAGAGCACACTCTCTTGAGTTTAGAAGGAAGTGCTGTGTTGAAGCAGGAACAAGAGAAGAAGGCGCAAGTAAGCCCGAATCGAAGTTTTAGTTGAATCGTAAAAAGCCAATAAAGCTGATTAAGCAAGTGGTGGAGTTCCATTCCAGTTTACAGTGAAAGGTTAATGGAAAGAATTTAGTACAGGTGCGCAAACGATAGCAGCAAGCGGAAAGAAAGTACAGTTTACTTTTTTAATGGAATTGTTTCATTGAATCTGACTAGGTTAGTATGGATTTATGTAACAGGAGAGGACACTCCAAAGCCCGTAAAGTAAAAGAGAATAGAATATCTGCACCCACGCGCTACTATAGTAATAATTTCATTAGCGCAACTACTATAGTATAGCAATAATTAGCACAACGGAACAAAGGCAATAGGACAAGTCACAGTGTTAGGTAGCTTCAAGAACAAACGAGTCGTCCAGTATTATAGGCTCAAATTGGATTTCTAGAACCGATGGGTGGGGCAATAGATAAAAAGCAGTATTGGGGAAGCTATGAAATATCAAGGTGGCGTCTAGTCTACAAGAATGCGAATGAAACAGCAGTGTCAAAGTGGTAAGCGGGCCAATCAGTTTCATCGGTATATGGTCTTTTTTAAGCGCAAGTCGAAAGTCAGCAGCAAGCTTAGAAGCCCCTTCGAGTATTGTATTGCTCAGGGCATATCAAATTCCAATTGAAAAGCGCTAATTCATACTTGTTTTACGGGCGTATATAGAATATGTTTTACTGTTTTGGTTGCGTATATAGAACAACGGTATTGATAAGAGAGTCTTAAAGTTTAGTGCCAAAGTCAGCTGTTCTAGTTTTAGGCACTCGAAAGAGTTCGAAGAGAGATCCAATCTTATCTGCTTGACGGCGCTGCAAGCAAGTGAAATTAATTCCTTAGAGTTGAGTGCACCATTGTTGTTAGCCATAGTCAATATAAGCAAAAAGATCTTGAATCGTTCAAAAAGAGATAAAAAAGAGCTTCAGAGCCAGCAGTCAGAAGTGATGAAGAGCCAATAGTAGAAGTGGATGACGAAAAGTAAGGACCAGGATCATCGAGAAGAAGCTGCCCGCTCACTACAGCCCGGAGCTCCAACTCCTATAAGTGTTAGTGGTACGAGTGTTGAAGTATAAGTAGGTGATTGGCCAAAGTCTACATCAACAAGATCAGATGCTGGATTGGTATCTGCTGAAGCGAGGTGTGGTCTAGTCCAAGTCGTCTTTCTTAAACTCTCGTTAGCGGGGATAGGATAGTGTTGTCGATTCTTCAAGTATAGTTTCGGGTGCAAGTGGAATCGATGTGATAGTTTCATCCGTTAAGTCGACCGTAGCTCTTGTTGGTAACTCAATAGAAAGTACTACTTACACGCTCTTCAATACTTAAGTCTCATATCTTTGGGGTTAAGTCACCAAGAGAAGAAAAGAAAAGAAGCTGTTTCGAGTCCAGTCCAGCTATTAAAGCAAAGGTTGAAAACAGAGGCACAGCTTAAGGGCAGGCAGAATAGAGAAAAGTACAGGCTCTAAAGCAAGGTATGGTCCAACTAGACTTCTGGCTAAGAGTAAAGAAATGGAACTCGTAACATCATATAAAGTACTTAGCAGGCGGCACCTGATCCCACATCCACTGTATTCTTTCCCGCGGACTTGACTCTGCACTGGGTAAAATCTGTTATCCGCATTAAGGTAAGTGGCTCACTGACGCCTTAAGCGCTCGCTCCGGTGGGTATTTCTTCTTCTTTCAAAATGGATTATCTTCTGTTTCTGTGTAAGATGAAAGTCGAACAGAGATAGATATTGAAGAACCAATAACGCAATCACCTCTCTCGTCGCCACCTAAGATATCTTACCTCTAGCTGTAAACCATTATTTGCTTTAAGCCATGCTCTGAGACTCTTATTACCAATTATTCAATAACTATCCCATAACCGTGTAGTAACTAGACTGAACTTGCTTGGGGATTACCCGCTTGCTGTTGACTTATTTACTTGCTGCTTCCTTTAGCACAGCATCTGATCTCGTCGCCTTAACTCACACTGCTTCATCACCTGATCCAGTCTCTTCCCTTATAGATTAAACTAATAAATACTGGGCATGCATTCTGCTGCTTCTGATCTATCTGTTGCTCCTGATCTTGTTTATGCATCGGATCCAGTATCTTCTCTTGTTCCAACTCCTTCTCTTCTCCTGTCTCTAAACCTTATTCTTCTCCTATTGCGCGGGTCCCGCTTCCTCTTTTTCCTATGATTCCTATGATTTGTATGATAGTACAGCTTCCTCTTTTTCCTATGATTCCTACGACCTCTATACTACTACTACTCAATTAAATATTAGATGCGAGGTATGTGTACCCTTAAGAAAGTCCTGAAAGTCGAGTGCGACCAACCAACAACTATACTACTAAGTTCCATTATTGATTGTATAGTTGAGAGCAGAGCGCTGGACCACGCCCCTATGTCCTTATTCCGTTCATGATTGATTGAGTTGTGACACCAATCAGTTAAATTCTGCCCTAGCTTAGTTAAGTACTCCAACAAAAGAAGGAGTAAGGCGCTAACTCAAAAGTCAGAATGAAGCTTATAAGTAAAGGATGGTACCTGGGCTAAGAGTTGTCCTGAGCAGCCCAAGAATGGAGTAGGTGCATCGGGGTCTACTACAGGGGCTCCAACTCCAAAGATCTAATTGAAGACCTAGGGCCCTATAGGGGATGGAAAGTAACCAGTATCATACTAACCCAAGAGCATAGGCATTTCATTCATTAGTATATAAGAATAAGAGTACTTACTAACAGGGCTGTAACGACTACTTCAAGGAATCGTATTCCGGGCACAACCAGCCGTCAATTGCCATAAACCCTCGCTTTCATCCGCTACATACTTGTTCTTATCTATCATCTATTGGTTCTCGTTGTTGTACGCCCCCCTCACTCCTCTTAGCTGCAACAAAGAAAAATGGTATTGGATCCTTTACTATTGAACAAACAAATACAATCCTGCTGCGCCTGTGCAGCTTAGCGGGTACCGGCTATAACACTGCCCAGCCATAACTACTATACTATTGACTATCGAGCTAGTGCTAACAAGTCCGTCCTGCCTCACTTTCAAACCTAAACTAATTACTTGCCATTTGTTTCACCTTGGATTCTTCTACTGCCTGCTTACTCCGATTCCGAAACAGTGCTCCGAACAATCAAACTAATCTCCCACAAGACCATTATCCCAGAAAGTAGTGAATTCTTGCTTGACTTTCTCTTTTTCTTAAATTTATTACTTGCGTTCCGTAGCCCGACTCTTATTCTTACTTATAGTACTATCAGATCCAACTATCATCTCTAAGACTGATGAAACAGTGCACCAAAGATCAAACTAGTGCGGACAACAATCAAACTTATAAGTAAGGGCCCGAGGCTAACAACCACTATTTTCAAGAGTGAATCAAGTAAGGCTACCTGGGCATGGGAATGGAAACGGAGTAGTAAAAGAATGGCTAGGCTGCGGAATCAGACAGGATTTAACTAATCGGTAGAAGACCTAAGCTCTAGTTGAAGACCCGAGGCTACAGCAGCTGGAACAAACACATAAGTACGGATCCAGGGGCAAGCTCTAATGCTCACAATGGAAATACGGATTTGAACTTAGTAGTCCAAGAGTGCGGCTAGTAGTACCTTGTTTCGAGTGCGAGGGTAAGCCTCCGGCTCACTACGATAGGCAAATCCATCATTGAGTAATATACCAATAAGAAAGAAAGTAAGGAAGTTGTTAGAGGTTTTCAAGGTTAAGTAAGACTGAGTGTAAGTAAAGTAAGAGTTGGTTCCCTGGCAGTGAAGCCCCAGTTTCTTTTTCAAGTACTGGTTCACAAGGCAGGAGCGGCCCAGGTACTTACATACTTCACTACTCAATGCACAATCTCTGATATGGTTTCGGGAAGGAGTCTAGTTCGATGAGAATAGGCATTTTTGTAGGGGAGTTTTCTATTGATACAAGCAAGAGCCTATGCTATTGATACAAATAGTACGTACTATCAACTACTACTACTGAAAAGAATGTCACTAACAATTTTGTAAGGCTAGGGCTCCAGAGAGGGATTCTCTAACCAATTACTTATAGCCTGCCCTGACCTTTATCATTAACTGCACTTGGTAGAGAGAGCCTTCCTACCGCCTCCTATCACTACGCTCCGCCTTAGCTTAGGCCTATTGGTTAGCATTCGCCTAGCGCTTTCTTAACTTTCCTAAGAAAAAGCCAATATAGCTCAATCTTTGGTTGTGATTAGCCAAGTCGGGTCACCAAGCTAGCCCACAGCACTACTACTACCTAAAGCTAGCCCTCACGCATTAAAAGCTACCCTTCTATTCTGCGGAGAAAATGATACATATCCTGGGACATCGAACTGGAGTCAAGGTCTCAATGCTTCAGCTACCTAAAATGCTAATGAGATATCAAAGAGGATATGACTGGTTAGAGGCCCACAAAGAGATAGTGGTATAGAACCTTCTTAGTGCTTCACAAAGGATTTAATCAAAGTCAATTCTGTGCAAATAAATAAACAAAAAGTAATCAATTAGTGCGTGCTGGTGGGCTTCCGAATTCGAAGAGTGTGTTTGTTTTTTCAAATTCAACCAACCGCGAGAACCATTTGAAACATTGCACTTCTCTTCTACCTTGGGCACTGCACCAATTAACATAACAACCTTCAGAACCTAACACCTAACCTAAACTTCAATCAAGCAAAAGGGTTTTTGTCGATAAGCATTAGCATCATTCCTCGGGGCGAGGCCAAATCCTTATTAATCCCTGAACCAACCCAACATAGAGTGAGGTAGAAACCCTTAGGACCACGCTCGCGTATCATGACACAATGTAGAATCTCTGTTATGTAACCAAATGACCCAAGTACTAGGTAACATCTTGAGGACCCCTTAATGAGTAGGTTGATGAGTCGGTTAGGCAACAAACATATGCCTATTCTTAACAATCCATAGCTTAAAATCCAGGAATTTTGCCTACTCCCCGCCCCAGTTCGAACAAATCCTAGGTCCGGGGCACCTGTTTACAATCATGCGTGCTCCAAAAATTCCTGATGACCAGGCCCTTGTTTGACCTTAACGATGAATTGCTAGAACCTACTAGAAATCAAAAGAGTAGTAATGGGCCAACGAGTTCGGTTTGCTTACAATCTTGAGGGAAATGGCTTATAAGAGTAAAAGTAGATGTACCGTACTGGTAGGTTTTACCCGTTTGTTTACTGGTTAGATAGCATGGAAGACTACTTTGAGTGTGATGACTATAGCAGTTTGTTTGTTTTTCTTTTCTAAAAGAAAACGGTTCTACGCTAGGAAATATTGGCAACATGTACAACGTAGTCTCGAACACTGTCGAGAGCCTCCCATCACTCACTCAATGGGAAGTAATGAAACACATAAGTTAATATACAATTACAAACCCACTTTCAACCTATAATTAGTTTCTCACAATTGTTCAACCCATAAACTCATTCTAGTGTTGCAGAGTAGCCCATTTTTCGGAATTTGGACTTAGGTGTTAGTTAATATAGAATAGGACCAAATCATAACTGTCCGAAGATTTGTTAATGGGTAGAGGCTTTTTTGACATCCAACAGTAAAAGTATCCCTGAGCCGACCACGATAGAGGAAGCTTCCACACTAGCCCTTGAGATTTAGATAAGTAAATCAAACTTGATTCAATTCGTTGAGCATCTTATCAGTCAGTCTCTCGACAATGGAACTATTACACTTAAACAATAAACCCCAACCAAGTAGTAGCTCTGTAAAGTAGAAAATATCTACTAGCAACAATCCTGGCCCGACCATGAATCGTCCGTGGAAACTAATGATTCTAAAACTGGTTTGTGAGTCTTTCTCAAGGGGTTCGTTCGCTCCTCAATAAACTATAAATGGATAACCTATGTTAATGTTGTCTGCATGAAAACGACGAACTACAAATTACGGATGCTCATGTTAATATGTTGTGTGCATTATTATCTCTACTACTAGTGATTCCAATGAATGGAAGAAGACAAAAAAGTTTATCATATTCCATACTTATCTCCGAAGCAGGTAAACAACTTGAAAATTGGTTATTGGTGGTCTGAACGTAGTCTCAATGCTATGCAAGATACTCAACCTTAAGGGCGACCCCATTCAAAGTAGGTAGCCTGAACCACTCTACCCGTGACCGATGGATGCCTAGTACCAATCCAAATACTCGATTACCCAAGATTCGATTAACTGTGATGTCCGTCCGTCCGTCCTGTCCTACCCCAAGATTCGATTAACTGTGATGTCCTGTCCTACCTATGGACGTTGCCAAAATTCTTTTAGGTCGGCCTTGGTTGTATGACCTTGATGTTACCAATCATGGCAGATAAAACACCTACGCCTTTCCGGGGGCAAAAAACATTATCCTGCGCCACGCCATAAGAAAAGGAAAAATCCGGCCCAGGGTCTCCTCTACAAGCCCCAATAAAGGGTGAGGCACTCTACTTACTGGATCCTAAGTATATTACTACTCTACTTACTGGAATCTTAAGTATATTGTTGTAGTATATTAATTATAAATATTAATTATAAAAAATGGATAGAGAGCCTAGACAACCCGCAGTCATCATTGATAGAGAAATTACTAGTCCTTGCCATTCTTGACCTAACTCCGGAGGATAAGTCCTAATTGGATTAATTTTATGATGTCATACCCTCGTCATTACCTAGTGCCACCCTTACGTGAAATCCAACATGCCATTGATTGACCTTATCCCAGGATGGCAGCTCCCTATGATCTCCCATATCAAATGAATCCTAAGGAGAAAGTCGAATGAAACAAACAGAATAACTTATGGCTAAGGGCTTTGTACGCCAAACAAAACAACCTCAGTCCTTGCGATGTCCCTTCCTTGTTAACCGCTAAGAAAGATGGGTCGTGTAGGATGTGCGTGGATAGCCGAGCACAAAATGATACAGAAACATGGCTTCCCGATTCCTCGACTAGAGTATATGCTAGACCCTATCGCTGGATCTAGTAGGTTTTCTAAAATAGACCCGAGCCGGATACCAACCACTTAATTGTATACCCTAATACGAATGGAAAACAGCATTCTAAACTCAAGATGGCCTATAGAATGGCTAGTCAATGCCCAAAACAAAAGAAAGGTCTATCCAATGCCTCGTCAATGCCCAAAACAAAAGAAAGGTCTATCCAATGCCTCGTCAATGCCCAAAAAGGCCAATGCCCCTCATGCGCTTCATTTCATGAACAACCAACCCTACATAGTCCAATTTGTTGTAGTCTACTTTGATGACATCTTGATCTTCAGTAAGACCAAATAAAAGAATTGATAACATCTTCGACAGGTTCTTACTACCTTCCGAGTTGCTAAGAAAGAAGCTCTATGTCCATCTTAAAAGTGTTTTCGTTCATATACAAACCCATGTCCTATTCCTGTAATAATTTATGCCTAAGGTGTTGTTGCCACTGATCCAGAAAAGATCCGCATCCAATTTGATAATTGCCTGTAAGCCGAAAACTATATCTTAGGTTCGCAGTTTACTTTACACGTATTAGTATATTATTCTACTCTATAGGAGATTGCTTTACTTGCTATGAGCTTGTCTTGTCCTTACTTGTTTTCACTCTTCCACTACTACACCTAGATCCGACCGACTTTCCCAATAAAGATGTGTAATGTGCTATTGTACTGATACTAACTATGTGCCCATCCATTATTTGATACTATTATATAATTGATTGATACTATTATATATATGTGCCTATTTGTATTACCTAATAGAATGGGCTAGTGTAAAAAAAGACTTACTTTACTAACCGCGAAACAAACTACTTACCTAAAAGCTACTTCACTAGCCTAGCAGCTGCTCACCAACAACTAAACTAATATTCCCCAACCTCCATCTAACCAAAAGAGTGGGAAAGAGCTACGCGGCGAAGATCTTTTCCTACTTATGCGCTCGACTCGAAATCAGGTTTTGGCTCTTCCCCTCTAAACTCCCAATGTGTAACTAATGTCTTTAAGCCTTGTTTGTTTTCCACCAAGCAATTCCTAATAGGAATAAGAATATGATGGGTATGATCTCCTTAACCAGCAGAATCGAGACCGAGCGAGCAAGACTACCTGACAAGACTATAGCTTGGAAAGCCGAGTTCCAGACTTTTATAATACGGTTGCTGCGAATAAAGACTTGAATCACTGCTAGCAAGAGTGCAATGCAACCTGGGACATCAGAACTGAGCTCCTTATTCACTAAACCTCGCTTACATTCTGACTTATTCTACTTACTTGGCTTATGATTTTAGGACCTAACACCCGCTGTAGACTTGCTTTCTTAGCTATCAGCCTACATCTCTGTGCTTTTGTTCTGTGGATACCTCATACAATACTTTCTCTTTTGTTTGACGAGTATGGAATTGAACAAGTGCTTCTCGGACTTGGACTGGCGCTTCTCAGACTGCAATTGATAAGTCAGAATATGGGCATGCATGCTCTAGCACAGTATCAGATGGCTGATGTGGATACAGGATATGAGTACGCTCCAGCGCATACAGGAGTAGAACACTGCCTAATAGGAACTTATCATAGGAAACAATCCACTCAGTTAGAACAAAAGAAAGCCATTTCAGAATCACCCTTGTCCCCGCAGCCGTATTACCCAAGCCGTATTACCTCACCCATAAATTGACCCCTACTGATACCAAATCCACAGTTCGCCTATAAGGTTCCCACTACCAAATACCAAAAGAGTGTAGCGAGTTCGTTACGCGTCAGCGAGTTAAGCGGGCTAGGCAGTGTAGGATACTCAAACTAACAGGTAAGACTCGAGGGAGCAAAGCAAGTACGGGAATGAGAAGCAGTAGCCGCATCCCGTATTAACCGCTTCATGCTTCTATACTAGTTGAGTTGTTGTCGGCACTAGTTTAATTCTTCGAAAAACCAGCTCAACTCCTATTAGTGGCAGTTCTATTCCTCGAGGCTAAGTTCCACTACTTTCTAACGCAAGGTTCGGTGTCGGCAAGGGAAGTCCTATTTCTTTGTTTTAGGTAGCACCTTAGATCTGGGAATGGCAGTTCATTCTCATCTGTTAGTGAGTGGATTTACTCTTACATCAGTAGTGGATTTACTCTTATATTATAAGCATTAGTTCCAATCTTATACTGACTGCACTCAACTAAGCAAGTAGAATAAATCAAATCTTTGATGAAATACATAGTTTTAAAGAAGGGAAGGGTGCTGCAAAAGAATAAAGAAGGAAGAAGGGGATTATACACGCACGGGGATTATACACAAACAAATAAGGAAGGGAATAGATGAGCTCGGAATATGATCTTTGATTTTCCATTTCATAAAATACAGATTGGATTCATTAATGAAACAAAATATAGCACAACAAACAAGCAAACATAATGTTGCGCTAATGGGAGCTGCAAGCCATTACTTGTATCCTTCTAAACTCAACTCGCTAACGCACTCCCCTAAGCTAAGAAAAACCTCTCTCTTATCCTGAAAAAGAGCTATTCGCATTCGCGCCTCACTTTCTTTTACCCTTGACAACAGAAATCGTCCTAAGCTTTCACACTGTTTTAGGAAAGGACCTACTTTCAAAGTGGCTGATCACAGGCTTTCAAGTGGCTGATAATAATCTACTATATCTATTGCTAATAAATAGAAGTCTATTTTCTAATGCTCTTTCTATCTTTTGAATAAACTATTTGTAATGCTCTTCTGTGGGCGCCGGGTTGGTTCATGAGGAGGAAGCTACGAAATCCAATCATATCGATTCTTATGTTTACTATACTCTAGATATTGTTGAATCTGCATCTTTTCTTTTCTCTCTGCAAGCAGAAGTTGGACTCATTTGGAAACCTGTTCAATGACATATTACCTCACGCACTTCAATCAAGTCTGAACTTGCCTTGCCCTTACAAGTCCAACACCTTACCCACTAAATCTTTCTATCAACCCACGCTCTGGGAGACGAGACCGTGGAGATGCTATATAACACGCTCTAGGGATGCGGACTAGGAAGTTATATTAGCACTCACTCCGTTCAGGTCCACTCAATAGGTCGACCCGGGATTCTATATCAAATGGTACAAAAATGGATAGGTGGGGTTAATCTACTCGTATTCAGTACAAAACAATGAGGAAGATTCGAAAGTAAGGAAAAGAAGACTATTCTCTACGACAACACTCGAACGGAACGGGGATTACAAAAGAACTCGAATGAATCGAACTCTTATTTAGTACTTGGCGCTTATATACACTTGTATGATAAGATAACCTTGAAATTAGTTATTATAAGATAACCTTGAAATTAGTTGTTGCTGTGCTTTGTTACTGTATTCTGTCTTAGGGAGTTTTGAAAGAAAGAAGGAGGAAAATAAGTATGACTCGGCTATCTTTCCAGGCAAAAAGGCATTGGAAGAGCGGAGGCTCAATAGCATCTTTTGCCATTAACTACATTTCCCCGAACACAGGACTCGGTAACAACTCATCAAAGAATAGGCTAAAGTTAGGTCCTAGCAGAGAATGAGTGGTGATCCTATCTTAAGTACAGGGAAAGGAATGACTGAGATAAAGCACCAGGAAAGCATAGTTCAAGTAGCATAAGTGACAGAATCATTTCTGTAAAGCATAGTTTTCAAGTGAGGCGCGGAAATGGAGTTTTGTCGACTCGGCGCTAACGGGAGGAGTTTCAAGTTAAGGTTCGTTTTCGTCTTGCATAGAATAAGGAATCCGTGTGTGTGACTGAAAGTAGAGGTCCAGTGTTACCGACAAAAGAAAGATAATCCGATGGTCCAGGAATAGAAGCTGGGGAAGATACTGGAGTAGGGTATTCAGCTGTATCCGTAGTGCCCCACACAACGCGCCCATTCTGATTTATGTACAAGTTTTATTCCAGTGCTACTGTTTGCATTCAACTAGGTTTAGGTGTTAGGTGCTACAGGCATAAACAGAATTCTAAGCTCTCTTAGTCGTATTCAATGATCTCTATTCCACTACTCATAATGATAACAAGAAAACAACTCGAAATACAGAAGATAACTACTTATCTTGTTCAAACATTCATTTAATATAATAAATAAATCTTTTATTTAAGCGTTCATTTATATAATAGTTTATTGCTTAGCTTAGTGTTTTCTTAGGTTCAAAAGCTTCTATTGCTTGCTTGCTTTTCTACTTTATCCATCTTTGTTTGTGATGTGAAGTAGTAGGAATAGGATAAAAATAGGGTGAGGAAGCGCGAAGCCTTAGCTACTTATATCTGTGTTGGCGACCTATGCTCTGGTTAGTAACTCAACATCTTGCCTTGCTTCCGCTCATAGTAGTGTAGTTCGAGTTTTAAGAGATAAAAGATCTTATGCGCTAAAGTCAGCTGCAAGTAGTTCGCGACCTATGTGCTATTTTCCATTCCATTCAATATTCTAAGCGCGTCCGGATTCCCTTTATACTAAATTCAATACTAGATGCGGAGTAGGTGTACCCTAATTGATTTGTTTGTTCCCTTGCGCTGAACTTATGAACTTACCGCTTCGGACGGAATTTCGACTTATGTATTCGCAAGGAGGGGAGATTCGGCTTCGGCTTCCGCTTATATGTGATTCAACTCAACTTCAACAGGCTATTCTTATGCTTACTTTTCTACTTTATCCATCTTTTATCTATGTTTGTGATGTGAAGTAGTAGGTGCTCCTGCCGAAGGACAATCAGTCCATTCTACACGACTATCTTCTTCCACGAACTTACAGAAGAGAAGGTGCGTGCACCAGTTATAGATCAAAGTAAATACGCTGCGCCAGCTCTATTTGTTCTATCTGCGCCAACTCTATTTGTTCCATAAATAATAGAATTGAAAACATCAAGAAAAACAAGATCATATGCCGAAGCGGAAGCAAGAGAAGATACTGTTTAAAGAGTAGAAGAGTAGGGAACTCGATAAGCTGCGGGGTAAGATAGAGATGAAATGAAAAGAGGGGAGCGTCACGTCAGGAGCAGTTTTCAGAAGTGGGTGAGGAATCAATCAGGTAAAGAATATGGAGCAAGGCAAGATCTTAATCAGCGTAAAGAAAGGGAAGCAGTGTTGAGTTATAGGTTATAGATTGAGGTAAGATTACTCACTCCTATTGTATACAGGGTCTCGAAAGAATAAATTGGTGTTTTACTCGTTACAAGGCAATAAGCAAGTACAGTAGTCGGTTGGTTCATCAAGTATAGCTCTCAAGTTGGCTACGTATGCATAAGTGGAATACAGATTTTTAGCAGTGAGATCTGTTCTTGTCTCTCAAATCAGTTCACGGAGCGGTAACACCATCTCTATCTCTCATTGAAGACCCGCTTGCTTACTTTGTTTCCGGGTGGTCAACTAACCTTCGCCAAAATGAATAATTGGATGGAATATCTGCAGCTGACTTTCCTTTAAGTTCATTGAATAATTGTTTATAGATAAGAAAGAGCAAGCAATGTATAGAGATTGAAATAACAAGAGAAGACCACTCCTTCCCCTCGCTTGAAAGGTGGAGTTAAGTAGCGAGTTAAGCACTAGAGATAGGATAGGGTGTAGTTCATTTCCTATAGAGTAAGAGTCTAAAGCGCAGGTAAATAAGATGGATCTGCAACTGATGAATGCCCTGTTCGTTCTTATTCTAGGATCAGAGGCTAGAAGCTGTGCCATGAAAGCAAAGTGAAGGAAAAGAAGGCACTGAATCTAATACTGGCTGGTTAAAAGCAGCAATCGGTTCGGCTCCTGTTGACAGTGATAGTTATGATTCTATTATTGCATTGAAAAAGCTAAGGCTAAGGGAAGGCGAGGTTCGAGTTAAGTAGCAAAAGCATTTTTGTCATTAGCTCTATTATGAGGAGCACCAGTTATAGGTGGATAGTCAGAGTTGGGCGAGGTGGTGACATACCGATAGTAGAACATAGGATCCTGATCCGGTGTACATTCCTATAGTAATGAGCGGAATCCCTTGTTTCTGGGTTTTTCCTTTCAGGTCTGTCTTGTCGTTAAAGAATTCTCTTTTCGATTTGCTGTTTCATTACCTTAAGTCACTTACTACTACTACGAGAAATGGAGTAAGTATCCAGTGCATACTATTCTAAAGGGAGTGTTGTTGGACTATAGGTATTGGAGGAGTTAGCCTGGGCTCAATTCTTATGGCTGCTGCTAAGATGGGTAATTGAGTGCTTAGAAGATGGGGAATTTGAGTTTATGGTTTTGCAGTTTAGAATAACCGCCTTTAGTTAGTAATCTTATAATATAGGATGAAGCTGCCTAGTGGAGTTGCGCTGTAGTGAGTTGTGCGACAGATTCGTTTCGGTGTTTCAAGTTTTGTGGAGTTATCTCTTCTAGTTGTTATGCACTCTAAAATCCAATAAGATGCTATTCCGCGTGTTTACTTTTTATCTATACTATTTCTTTTTAACTAAACGCTAAATTACTTGACCTTGTTTGTGCGCCGGGCAAGCGGAGTTAGGTATTTTTACAATTGGATTTCTATTCTCGGGGTGCTCGAGAGATTCTTTGATGCAAGTGATACTCTTTGAGTTCTGTTCTAACTTTGCCCTATAGCTAATGTGAGATAAGAGTGTTTTTTATTGGAGTTTTGCAGGGGGGTTACGTTCTTCTTCATTAGTTATAAGCTAGATGACATTAAAACAAAACAAGTAACGCGATAACACTTTACTTTGAGTATCTGATTGAGATTACATATATCATACAATGTGCGCATGAGATTGAATAAGAGGGCACCAGTTAGCGAAGTTAAATGAAAGCTCTATTTAGTGTGGAGAAAAACAGTTAAGTTAATTGAACTGATGGTGATCTCCCCTCCCGGTTGGACTTGCTCTTAATCTCTAAATCATGACTTTGGATTGGAAGGAAAGAAAACAGTATACGATATAGGGTGGCCTATTGCTAAGTACTTCAATGCACTAGATGATGGTCCCGCTTGCTTAATCAGTCAGTCCAGTCTCTTATGGTGGGTGCTCTCTATTCGAGTAGATAAGTTATAGGTCCCTCGGTTGTCAAGTCGGAGGTTTTTTTAGGTCCTACAATTAGATTCGTTGTGCATCATATAAATCACTCCACTTTCGCCGCCCCTTGAAAAATGTATAAGCGAGTATATGTGTAGGAGAATAGGCGCTGTCCTGCGAATAGGCGGTTCATGGCAGTAAATCCTAGTGCATGCCTAGAAATTAGATGAGAAATAAAAGAAATTAGTCTGTTTTTGTCCCTTAGAGGGTTCATGGCAGTAAATCCCTACCTACTCTTGCTTGGTTTTATCTATGATTTTCTGTTACTTTAAAGGGTAGATGAATGTCCCCTTAGAGAGAAAATGATTGACTTAGCAATAGGTACCTACACCAAATTGAAGGAAAGAAAGACTCCGTTACCCGCCGACACGCGGAGGACTAGCTCCATTGCTACCCTCAGACACCGTGATCCCAATCTACTCACAGATGGACTTCGCGACGCCTTCCCGGTTGATCAAATCATATAAGTGGCAAATCATATAAGTGGCAAATCATATACGGGATATGGGCACAAATAAACTACTGTAGGCACCCAACATACATATAGGAGCTTCCTTCCCCGAGACGAGTTTATTGACCTGAGATGAGACTCCGACTTGATTATGGACCTGAATCCGACGACGCCTTTTCTACTCTTTCCACTCTTCAAAGCATGCTAAGGAAAGCCTAAATAGAAGAGACGCTAGAGTAAAAGCAGGAGCTCCGCTTACTATCAATGTACCTAAATAAGGAGCTCTACAAAATATTGGCTATCATTGGCTATCAAATGACCCATAAATGTAGATATTAGATGCGTGGATCATATGCTATTTTGTACCAAGCATCTGAACAATAGAATAGGGCGTGGCGTGCGCAAGGAATTATAGGTCTGTTGAAGAGAACGAGCGGAGCAACAAAGCGATAGCGATGCTTACATGTATTTACGACTTCTATATTGATATGTGTAATTCGACTTTTGGATTTAGGTCACTATTGCCCCACAAAAAGGTATATGTTGTTTCCTATGCGATGCTGATATTATTGTTCTGTTCGGGTGTAAAAAGAGTTAGGTTCCAATTGTATTTACTCCAATAAGCGCAATGCATTAAACTGTGCCCCGCTTATGAACGAAAGAAAGAGTCTATCTAATAGGTATCTCTGACATATGGGTATGAAGATTATTCTTTGATCTCACAGAAAACAAAAGAAAGGGTCGATAGTACCAGAGCAGAAAAGAGAGTAAGCAAGGAGGCTTTCCTTTAATGTTGGTCTTTGCTTTGAGAGTGGGAGCAAACTACGGCTTTCATAGTCAATAGTACTGCTTACTTTATACTAAGCTAATTTTACCTTCCTTCCAGCTGCGAAAGAATCCTAGAGCGATATAGCTGAGCAAAAGGATAGGCTTGAATGAAATAGGAATGGAATTTGTGACATGTTACTTAGAGCAAAGGAGATGAGTAAGCCCTGCTAGAATTCTCATCAGTAAGCAAGCAACTTTCTGAGATTGGATTTGATTCTAGAATGACATTCTTTTCGATTCAGCAAACCCCTTTGATTTTTATAAGATTCATACTTAAGTTGGCCTTCCCTCTCCCTTCTTAAGAGCTTAAAAAGAGTGGAGCGGATAACAAACAGAAAGAGATAAAATAAGAATAATAATAAAATCATAAAAGAATTAGAATTCCGGAAAGTATAATAAAATATCATATAGTATATTAAATAAGAATATCATGTAGGTACGGTTACATCATACAATAAAATAATAATTCAATTGTAATGTAGGTTTGTTGGAAATAATCATATATAGAATTCAGGAAAGTATAAGTTAATAGAATGTAGGAAATAAGAATATTCATGGAATGTAGGTTTGTTGGAAAGAAAGCAAAGAGTGTAGCGGAAGAGTTAAAGTGATTTAAACCCCTGCCGCGTAACGTGTAACCGACTGACGCTATACACCAAGCAACGGTTACTGTTGCTAGGAGGACGCTCAACAGCCGCGACACTAATAGTAACTTCACTGACGCGCTACATTAGTAGTAGCTTGTCGTCTTGTCTAGAAGTTACTTGTCTACTTGGCCCCGGGATTTTTCATAGCACTGGCATTTTAGCTAATAGCTTGGTCAAAAAGATCTTACTTTTGATGTTTTCCCGAGAAAAAAGGCAGCAACCTTATTTTCCTTCATAGCGGGATTAATATTAACTTACTTTTTTCGTTTTCCCGGTAAAAAAGGCAGCAAAGTTCTTTTCCTTCATAGCCGGGCCATTTGGAATTAGATTTTATCGTTTTCCCGGGATTTTTCATAGCAACCTTCTTTTAGCTAATAGAGAATCTGAAATGACTTCTTTTTTTCGTTTCCCCGGGAAAAAACACTGCCGCGTAACTCTTTTTTAGCGTAACTCTTTCTCAGCTTAGCTACACGTATTCTTTTTCTCTTTTCTTTCGCACTCTTTCGCCGATGGCAATAGAAAGGAGTGATAGTTTCAAAGTCGGGGGGCAGGGAGAAGAATCAATCAAAGTAAGGATACCTGTTTGGTGATCTAGGGCAAGGAGTGGGACTTTTAGACAGGATATTCTAAGTTCGGTTACTGGGTGGTAAACTTATAGTTGAGTCGATAAGGATGAATCTTTTAAGAGTGCCATAGGATGTAGTTTGCTGTAAAAGAATAAGAAAAGGAGTTAGGTGCTATAGCTACAAGTCTATTGGTGACCTAAGAATGAAAGCTAGAGACCATGGTTTCGAGTTGGATTCCCTAAGTATAGGGGCAGACCAATGGACAGGAAAGGCGTACTATGAGTTGTGGGGCACAGTGTCCGGTTTAGAACTATGGGTGTCAGTATCCGTGTCTCCAGTAAAGTATTAGAAGCGCTAGGTTGAGTCTTCAGTCAAACACAAGAAAGGAATTCATTGAATCCATCTCTCCCACGCATGTAATATAAGAAAGGAATTCATTGAATCTATCTCTCCCACGCATGTAATATATAATAACAATTTAGATCTCACAAACAGGGATATGGATCCGGCAGAAGGTTGCTTTGTATATCTACCATAGCATATAGAATGTAAACGCACCTGCTTAATTCAATTTCACTTGCGCAGAGGCAGTAAAAGAAGTTAGTCTAGAGGATAAGATTGCCCGACCCGAAGAAGGAGTTAATAAGTGGAAGGATTCATATTGCAGAACCACTTATAGCTTACTTTAGTCTCTTAGTATTAAGCGCTAGGTGGGCTTCTTTTTGGCTTCGGCTTCTGTTATAGTAGGAAACTCATTGTCTTAGCGCTGTGGAGAAGTAATTTCTTCTTGCCCTTACTTTCGAACATCATAGAATAATACTTATACACAAGGCAACAAAGGTAAATTAAGCCGAACCGCTCACCTCTATCGCTTAGAGCCCGCCAATAACTTCCCTCTAAAATTCACTGAAGCTATACATCCATAAAGTAATGTACCAACACCTATCAACAATGTGCAAGTATGAAAGAAGTTAACTCAAAAGGTAGAATTGCACTAATTAGTCTAAGCGTATTGTTGACTTTCCGTATCTTATGCTCGAGTTGAGTTTATTAGCGTAGTAGTGAAAACTGCCCCACGTGCTCATTCTTTAGTTAAGGAAGAATTCTAGTACATTGAAAGCAACAGGGGGACAACTAAATATTTGTACGAAGGACTTTGATGCTACCCACTCGCTCCCACAATGACAGTTCCGCTACTACTTAGTTAATTCTGATCCAAGTCCAAGTTGGTGCCCATTACCGGCCCCGAGTTCTGACTTCTGTCTCGCATTCTCCACTTGCTAATCAAAAAGAAAGCATACTCGAAATCATTAGTGGCGACTTTCGAGTTCGATTCTTCTGCCTTCAATCGAGGCAAAGCAAATTGGAGTCTAGTTAAACTTAGAGTAGTGGTTGACTTTGGCTAAGGCATTTCAGCCCCATACAAATAAGTATAAGTAAAAGAGTGCCTCCTATCCTTTAGGACAACCACCCTGTTTGAAAGCTAATTAGTCTACGAAATCCTATCTCTATTATATCCATTATGGGACAGAGGTCGAAGTAAGGAAGCGGGGAGCTGCTTAGAGCCAATTGCCCTTTCTAGGTTACGAGGTTTTTCCTTAGCCAATCGTCACTCAACCAAGCTGATCAGTACAAAAGCCTATGTGATCAAATCATTCAGAGGTAGCATCTGGTGCCGGAGCTAATAAGATAATAAATCCAATGCTTTTCCGACGTAGCTGGACGAAAGAAGTTTTGTCACCAGCAGCTATCCTTACAAATATACACTAATAAGCAAGATTTACCTAAGCAAGATTTACCCGAGAACTGCTTCCTGATAGAAAAGTCCAGCAAATCCCCTCTGCTTTAGCTTTCCCGGCACTGGCCCTTGTCATGGTCGGGAAGGATATCAGGCCAAACAAACAGTTCATGCAGGCCCATTTCCCAGTCACCCTCAGGAGAGATGCTTTGTCCCGCCCTCGAACAACAACTCGCTATCTGCGCTCTTGCTTTGATAAAAACAATCGGGGTACCACACATGTGTTGTGGTGGATAAAGTAGAAAACCCCAATGACTGATAGACGACCACGGTCCCGACCACAATTCCAGTTCTATTGTATGGCCCTATTAACTTTACCTTAGATATACATGGATCGGCCCCTTGAGACAGTTAGGAGCAGAGAATCTCTTATAAAAAAGCAGTATTTCATCAAACCTGGGCGTGGGCGAAAGAAAAGGCCTTACACCGTCCTCTAAAGCAGTTAACCTGGGATCTTTCCGAGCCCCGTAAAAGCGCATAGGTTCTTTCAGACATCGAGAGCCCTCTTTATTTGATCATGCCTTTTCATGTGAGAAGCAGCTTTCAAGGCTAAAGTAGATGGGGCTCCTGTAAACAAAAGGGGGATTCCTCTTGGTAAAGTCGTTTCTGATTGAATCGTAGTTAAGGTCGGGGATTTGGAAGTAATGTCAGTCAAAAGTGAAGCACAATGGAATAACTAGGTATTATCACTTCAAACAAAAGATTTCTATGGGTGAGACGAAGCTAGCTACAATTTCATAAGCCTACTGAACGAAAGAAGGAAACAAAAAACACCTAATTACTTATGTCTTCCGCAAGACTTGGCCATTCATTTGAGAGCTTTAGATCAGAGCCTCATAAGGTTCCAACCCTTCTAGGAAAAAAAGAAAGAACGAAGAGAGAGATCAAGTGGTTCGGATGAAGCCAAATATGGACACCGCCCTTACGCCTATATACCCTGACCCCGAAAGGAAAGGGGTTTTTCTAAAAAAACGAACGAGCCGAGCTCCCCCCACACATTTCGGGCCCCTATCAATTCATTATGGAGAAAAGAACAGTAAAAGAAGAAAAGAGCCTTAGGGATTTGCCCACGCTGGAAAGGATATAGGATACACGATTAGGGAAGCATCAGATGTTTTAAAGCATGATTTATCAAACAAAAGATGGACATGAAATTGGTTTGAGCTTCTTTTCTTATACACACACTAGCATTTGGGAATTGTACTTTCTTCATTAATTCTGGAAATGGAACAAATACATAAGTAAAGTAAGAGGGCCATTGCCTGATTTATTTGCTGTCTCTACTCCTCACAGACCACCCCTAACTAACATTTATTTGAAAGTCGGGTTCCTTATTCGTTTCAAACTATTCAATTGGTCTTACACTGATTTCTTTAGATTTGTTACTGTGTTTATTAAACCCATAAATTCATATATTAATTGATTATGGGGCGGGGAAAACTTTAGCAATATAGAACTGAGGTAACCATTTCTGCACGAGTAGAATTAATTATGAATGAAGCCTTTTGAACCGATGGAAAGAAGATTAATCTCGATGGAACGAAGATGAGCTGAGCATCCCAACTCAAAGGACCCAGTATCCATCATTCAGATCTTACTGGTAATTTCTTTAGCGCGAACTCCTAACTTGATTATTACTTTAAACTAACTACTAAAGTCGTAGGTCCTGCTCCATAATCTGGTTTGATCGATTGAGACCGACCCTTTGTCTTTCGTATCCTCAGGTTTCTTTGTCAAATGTAGAAAAAGAAAGAGTACTTAGCACTGAAGAAGGACAGAAAGAGAAAGGCGCACGCACACACCTTTTGTGAAGTTTCACCTATGTTCCACGGCGAGAAAGAAGGGTTGACGAGAACTCGATGTAAGCTGATTCAATTAGGCCTTGTTCCCTTACTCATTGAATAGCTTGTATAATACTATATACAAATAGCTTTACTAAATATAAAAGTAGCATGTGACGCCCCTTCCGAAAAAAGTAGCATGTGACGCCCCTTTCGAAAAAACCTTCCTTCCTTCGTTCTCATTACTTATTGAGTAGAAGAAGATAAGTTAAAAGGCATGAAACAAAGATAATTGCCTGCTTGGTCCGCCATTACCCCATTGACTTCACACCGGCTCCACTCCCACTGTTGTTGCTAGTTTTCGGCACGCTTTAACGTTAGCGCCGAGTCGGAAACCCAGTAATTGAGTCTAGTGTCACCTATTCTGTAATTGAGTATTTAACTCTATAACTTGTTTGCTTAAATCACGATATCGGCGCAGTTAGCGAGTTCTTCTTATTGCTTGCTTGTAGGCTTCTTCTCTTCTGGAAAAGTATAGTTCCCAGTCCTTTTCTTTTCACTTTCTTACTTGCTCCTGCGCGGATTGTAGTATGGCTGATAGTTTACTTACATGGGTTGACCATATGGACTATGGCTAATGTAATTACAGTGGAGACGATACCTAGGCACCCAGAGACAAAGAACATCGCTCAGAGGAATCTCAACTATGTAAAAGAAAAAGAACAGCGTAAAGAATCATCGAAACTATTAAGGGAGTGCCAAAGTTAGCTGCAAGGGACGAAGCTGGAAGGAAAGTCGAAAGGCGGAGTTCGTTCGGCAAGAGTGACCAATGTAAGCTTGATGAACAAACCATTATAAGCAGCGGGTAGCATCAGATTTGGTAGCAAGGAAAGGAAGCCTAACGAGTTAAAGAAAGCAAGCAGCATGAGGCTCATAGGCACATGGATCAAAGCGAGTAGCGGCATGCAAGGAACGGTGTACTCAATCCGCTAGGCTGCTGGCTTAGCTTCTGCAGCAATGAGTTTGATTCTGACTTTCATGTTGGATTCTCGCTCCTAGTAGCGCGGAGATACAGTTTAGGATAAGGTAAAGCAAGATTGGAATAGTCAAGTAAGGTCTTCTAAGCAGTGGGTTGATTCTTCTAGCTATGATAGTGGATTTCTGTTTTTCGTTAGTGGATTTGATAGTTGTTAATTCCTATTTTGATAGTTGTTAATTCCATTGGAGTCGTAGTTCGCTTCTAAAGTTGGATACGCGGATGTGCGATCAGCAAAGTAAGCCTAGATCTTGAGCTAAAGATTTGCAGCTACAGAATTGGGAACGAAAGGGACAACTACAGACATGGGATCAGGAGCGGAAGAGCTAAAACAAATATTCGAATCGTACGGGAAGGAACGAACCATATAGATTCTATTCTAGGTTCCTATGGCCGTGTCAAAGGCTTTCGGGAGCGCGGGCAAAAAAGAATACTCGTTAGTCTAAGAGTGGTTTTGGGAATGCTAGGGGTGATGTTTCAGTTGAATAGCTAGAATACACTGTACACGCATAATTGGCTCTACACGCATAATTGGCTGTTGGGATTCCTGCTGAGTTTATTTCCTTATTAAAGTAAGTTTATTTCCTTATTAAAGTAAGTTTATTTCCTTATTAAAAGAATCTGTATTAGAATAGGGCCCCTTCCCTTGTTCGTTCGAGTTTAGGTCTGATTAACAGTTGATTTTGTTCTTCTCTTCCCTTTTGTTAGTTATCGGCTTAGAAGCAGTAGATGCATTCTCTTACTGTTGAGTCTACCTCCCTTTTAGCCTTAGAAGCGTTAGTGGATTTCCTATCTCTTAGTTAGAGTCTAGGTCGCAGTGTTTGGATCCCTAGCCCTAGTTACGAGAACAAGTGTTGTTGGTAGGTAGTTCCAATCTTATATAAGTCAAGGGATTAGAAGCGCTAGGTTAATTCGGAGTTTGCTTATTCCTGCGCAATTCCTTATTCTAAATGCAAATCTTAGAAGTCGTATTTGGATTCTGATAGCATTAGTTGGTTTCTGACTTCTGTGTTTGATTCGACTGTTGTCTACTAGTTCCGCCTTAGACTCCCTAGTCCCATTCCTGTTATCAGCGTATTAGTCTCCTTATCCTCCATAAAAGAAGGAGCAGTTAGTTAATACTTATGTATGTGTACGACTTACTTTATCCATTTGAACGTCATTCTCCAGTCTATTTTTCTTACCTGCAAGCGGGAACGCAAGAATAATAAGATTGTTGTCGGAGGAAGAAATAAGTAATATTTGTCGTATCCTTATTTCTCTTGAAGTATATAATGAGTATATAATGGAAAGTGAATCCGTCTTTATACTGAATCCATCTGTCCTTACTTTCCTTATTGCTTTCAGTCAAGTCCAGTGAGTACGCTTTTCTAAGCAAAGCAGCTTGGATGGAATCGGACCGGTATGAAGGAAAAAGGCTATATGAATTTACGCCCTTGAAACTTGAAGTCGAGGAACACAAGGCTATATGGGCTAAGTCGTACTAAAGCTAAGCCTTGGTGAAGCCCCCCTCTTCTTCCTTAAGGGAGTTCGCAACCAAGCTTCGACCCGACCCCTTTTCTGTTATGGCCGAAGCCTGGCTATAGCTACATAGTTATAAACCAATGATAGAAATCCAACTTATTATTATGTCATTAGCTTTTTCTTATTTCTTCGATTTTCAGAGCTACTTACTATTCTACGGGGTGGGGCAACCACTGATTTTGGATCTATTGAATGTAGTAAGATGGTGCTGCGGCTACTTTACTTTAGTATGCAAGCCCTATTAAGTACTCCAGCGGGCGACCACCTTTCAATTTGACTTCTGTAGGCCCCCGCGCCACTATTCTTTCGAAACTCGAATCTTAACTTAACGATGTATTAGGAAAAGAAGGCTTAAGGCAAAGAATTGAATCCCTATGAAGTGAGAAATACTCTTATAACCTTTTGTACAGATCTGAGTTAGACATCTAAGGTCTGAGTACCGCCTATTTCAGTCGAGGTGGGGAATTTGTGTATCTTGCCTTCTATCTAACTAGCACCCGGATCTTCTGCTTTACACCAGTTAGTTCTTGGCTTGGCCTCACCCATATCAATACAATCTTTCGAAAAGTCATATTTATTCTATTGTATTGTATTGAGAAAAAAGCCCGCCCTTACTTACATTTCTGTGATGCACCAACCACTATATGCCAATTCGACTTTCTTTTTTGGAAGCACTGATTGAACCCTTCCGACTTTCTGTGCTGCACACGACTGACTACTCCGTCTCCACTGTTGCTTGAGCGAAAACCACGTTGCTTGCGTCCTGTCCTCACCTTCTTGCTTCTTCGTAGGTGCCAAAGACCGATTACTAGTGAACCTACTTCTGGTCTACATGAGTAAGACAACTAATCTAAGCGTAAGAAAACTAATCTTCTGGTGTAGTGGACGACAAGAGTAATATCTATATCTCTTTACCTACATCCCCAGTCATAGAATAGGCTCAAGCCCATTAGACTTGGGGAGACCATCACAGGCCATTGCTTTATCTTGACTTTTATGGGCACCTTCCTACATACTATGCCTACATACTATGCTCTAGGCCTTTTCTTTCGTGTTATGCCTCAGGCCCGGATCAAGATCATCGATTTCCACCTTTATTCGTATCTTCATATAAATCTGTATCTTAAACCTAGGGATCCCTCCATGAGATCTTCTTCTATTCTAGAGAAAAAAGACCCCCTTCTCCTTCTATATTCATGGTTACTCGATTTATTGTAATGGTTCCTCGGGATATCGTACTGGAATAATGGGCTATGCCTTAACCTAGGCTACTGCTTTGAAAAAAGGCAAGCTAAGCTAAATAGAAAAGGTGACGAACCAGTATTTGTACAGAAGAGGCTTTCTTTGGATACCAGTATTTGTAAGAGGCTTTGGATACATAGGTACGTGCAGCATTTTCTATCGGTTACTCCGGAATAGGTTCCTTAATCCAATTTAGGGTTAAAGTATGCAAGGTCGATCTAAATACAGAGAGAGGCTATGCTTTGATAATTCTGTATTCATCCACTACAACATTTCCACTATTTTGGCTTTACCTACCTTCCGTCAGCCTGCATCCTATATCCTTAGCTTAAGTCATATAGTAGCAGTAGGAGCTGAGCTCGTCCATTCCATTCCTTATTGTGTGTGTAGAATCACAAATTTATTATACCTGCACTCTTGTTGTGTAGAAGAGCATTCCTTGCTCATGATCCACTTTCGTATTCGTCTTGCTTGTGGAAGAAAACCGGGGCACTATGGGAGGGGATGGGATAGTCGCCTCTCAATGTAGCGATAAAAGAGCTCTGTTTCTGAACAGTCAGTCCTTCTTCTCATTTTGATGTTCTGTTAGGATCTTTGTGTTTTTAGTAGAATTTCCCTTCCTTGCCTTTTCTGTGGGGTGAGCAGCAACTCTCTTATGGCTGCTTTAGAGTCAACATCCCCGATAAATGAATGAAGGAATAAGGCCGGAGCATATAAAAGCACAAAATAGCTTTTACCTCGCTACACCACCTTTGAAGAACTCTCCCCGACCGGGTCCATTCCCACTCTTTCAACTCCAATAAGCACTCCTTGGTCCCTAAAACAATGAATGAATGCGAGGGGTGGGTTTCAATTCCTATTGACTTTATTATATGCGCGCGCGTCAGTTCCTTCCATTTTCAGAGAAATAACCCCCGCAGGAAAGTAGAGTTAGGAAGCAAAATCAAGGGGGAACGAGCAAAGAAGCGCAGTGAAGAGCCTGCGGTCAGCAATAAGAGTAAGTAAAGGTGCTTATAAACTATAACCAGGTAATAAGTTAGGTTCGAGCATTGACAGTGTTGTTGGTTCTGCAAGTTAAGTTGAGATGGGTTCGACACACTTATTTGATGCAAGTGTTGTATAGATCCGATCCAGGTAATAAAAATAACAACTTAGATTAAGCTCTTATCTTATATAGAGAGAGGGAAAAGCAATCTGATAGGCTAACTGGTTTACAAGGCCGCTCGAAAGAATGATTCCTGCTTGACAAGGTGATGCGCTCGGATGTCTACGATAGGGGTTCAGGTGCTTTGCTTGTTCTAGTGTTTACTATTACACATACATCATATGGGGGAGAAAACAATGATAGTACAACGCACGGAAGAGGAGTTTTCGAACCCTTGTCTTGTGTGCCGGGCAATGATAAATGGAGTCTAGCGTGAAGCTGCCGATATAAGTTGAACAAGTAAACAAGTATGCTGTCTGTGTTTTGAAACAACAAGGGCAGCGTGCTTTATTAGTTGGGGGAATTGACGGCTGCGAAGATGCTAAGTTACAGTATATTATCAATAAGAAAGAATATATTAGTCGGTAATGTTAATCAATTATATGACATGTGCATGAGATTCACAATCAGCAAGTAAAGGCAAAGAACTCGCCTGAGTAGTCTTCGTATCAGCGTTAGCGAGCTACTTTTCACTGGGTTCAATCAAATATCTTTCTACTATACTCGCTATTATACTTTCCACTTGGCAATCAATATAGTAGTGGAGCAGCGAGCTACTTTACTTTGAGCAGAAAGAATATAATTGAGGGGCACGAGGATTGCATTTCGTTTATAGGCACAAAGAGAATAACCTTTTGCCTTAACCGTTAAACTAAGAAAGTTGCCTGATTGACAGTGTTTTCACTGAGATGAGATTATGGTCCAACTAAATAAACAAAGTACCTTTCATCGAATACCAGTTCTAGAATAAAAAGTAATAACTCGGAGGGAAGATCAAGTCATAACTCGGAGGTTCAAGAATCCTAGTCAGAACTCTAGTTATAGGCTCTATATAGGAGGTCCATTGTATATCAAATTGTCATAATGGAATCAGAGGTCTTGCGGTTCAATGAAAAAGGTGATCTCGCTTTACTTTAGGAGTTAGAGCAAGGGCGAGCTAGAGCTAGATTCCTTCCCATGAAGTAGCCCCAAGGGCAAGTTAGTGAGTAAGGAAAGGAGATGATAGTTCTTAATTTGAGTTTCGGGGTGCAAAAGGTCAGCTGCGGATGGGAAGTATTGTTCTGTGAAGAATCAAAAGGGAGGATTACGAGAAAGAAGGATATTAATATCTTGTTGAGGGTTGACTTCACACTGCCTCTATCGCTCAATAAAAAGAAGTAGAATAGCCCCCCTACACCCGCGGAAAGGAAGCATCAAGCGGGCCTAGACCGGTCAACGATGGTTTCACTTTCGAAGATCCCTCTTGCTTTAAACGCACTGTGAAGACAGTAAAGACATTCTTAAGTAAACCAATTCTTTTCTGACTCTTGTACTAAGTAGGAGAGGAATCATTTCAGTAGGATGGAATCCATTAGACCTCGGAACCCCTTGGCATTCTTCCGATCGCACTCTATTCCTTATGAGCTATCAATGGGGTCCCCCTTTTTGTTCACCGAGCAACCGTTCTTTTACTATTCGTTTGAATCCTTATTGCTGTGTTTGAGTCTTACAGTTTTTATTTAAAAAATGGCTGGGGCCCAGTGAAAGTATTATAATTGTTTGAGGCTGTTAGGCATTGTTTTGATCCACTAGGTAGTAAGTAGGATTCCCTTCGTCCCCAACCCAAACCTTTGTTGTCCCTTAACCTGCTGACAGAAAGCATTCCTGTGGGTAAGTTTTCCGCAAAGGAATACAAAAGAGAAGTTTCGTCCTACTGGTGGAATAGAAAAGATAAGTGTTTCGTCCTACTGGTATAAGGTGCAGATGAAATAAATCCTTTTAAAACACGCTTCAAGTCATTTTATTGTTCCGTGAGTGAATAGAAGTGTGGTTGTAACGGCTTTACCGGTTCAAGTAATCATTCCATGCCTTTGAAGTCCTCCTAACAGTCTGATTATATATTCCTAGCAGTCTTATTATATTCAGGTAGTCCCTTAAATAAAGTAAGTGATAAGGTATCATAAGTAAGGTATCATAAGAGAAAGAAGAGGGATGCCAAAGATGAAACGAAGGAGAGGTCATACAAGCCTATACCGTCTAGTCTGTAATCCGTAGCACTAATGCCCTATGCCGGTCCGGGAGGTTCCTTTTGTTTTAGTCTTTGTGTGAAAACTCCTTTTGCAAGTGCGGGCAAGGACTTAGTTTTTCGAATCTCTTTTAGAGAGTTTAGTTCCTGGCGTGTCGTGTCACAAAGGCAAGCATTTTCTTCTTGCTTGATTTCTGTCTTTCTCCTGCTTAATAAGAGTAAAGAATAGATTGGATTTATTGCAAAGAGTAGATTTCTTGCTTGTCGCCTTTTTTAGTCATTTGTGTTGCAATCTTTCTAAAGGAATGGAATATTTGGGATTTCCTCAGTGGATGTCTGAGATCGCTTACTGGGATTTCCCTATATCCTCTAGCCAGCCCACTTATATTCAGCTCATTACTATCGCCCGTATTCCGAAAAAGCGAAGAAGGCTTTAGATCCCCATTACCAACTTGATTAGTCGTGGAAGGGGCCTTTTCTTTCTTTACTAGGTTTGAGAATCTCTTAGTCCCGCTATGACGTATATACCCTCCCTAGTCTCCCTATGTCCGATGCTGGCCCTTTCGTTCTAGCTTTCCATTCCGTAAGCATGAAAACCCCTACTATTGTTGGAAGGAAGGCTTGCTGCTTTTTTGTTGTTGCAAGAGAATAGCGGTTGTCTGCTAGCCTGTGTAATTGCACCCAGGCGCTTATAGTCATTATAGCATCTCACAGAGAAGAGAGGGCTTTGCTTCGAATCAATCCTATCATCAGTAGGGGCCTAATGTAAGTCTTCGAGAGGCAAGCGAATCAATCTACTCAATCAACCCGCATCGTAAGCCGCATCTCATAAATTAGCTGCCCTTTGATACCAAGAGATAGTTGGAATTCCCACTGTATCTTTCATTTCTTTTGTTGGACCCATACTATCTATACACTATGCTAGATTCCATTCTGTGATTTCGCCCTTTCGCTCTATACCGCTTACGTGAGAGTAAAGTGAAAGTAAAGTATGGAGAGCAGGAACAAGGCCTCCATTCTATCCAATGGGAAAAGAGGTGCCGATATAAGTGATGAAAACAATGCTTATGCGGTTACCGCTCTGTTGTGGGTCTATACTAAATCAACTCAACTCATTCACTCGGCTGAAAAGCTTGTACTTGATTCTTCACTCCTTACTGCTAAGCCTCCTTTTCTTCCCGCGCACACTGCAAGCCATAAGTACTGTACTTCAGTCTGCTTTATAAGGCCACAATAAAGGAAGGAAGCAAGTAAGATACGTGAGCTCGGGCTCGGTTAACGCTTCAATCTTAATTTCGAGGCATATAACCTCTCTGTTCTCTAGTTAATGGACTGGACAACGCGCTCTGTTGTTCTTGGTGTCATAGAAGGAATAATAAGGTTTTCCACACTAGCAGCTCTAGCATCGTATTAGCTTATTCGAGTACCAGAAGCCGAATCGAATGCCCACTAAAAAGAAGCTGTACCCAATATCAGAAGCAGTCTCAAGGTCAGAAGCAGCAATTCCAGTTCCAAGTTTGGTTTTCGTTTCTTCAATTACTGGTCGCGTCTTCAAGGATAGTTCGAGCAAGGATCTCTGTGTTTGTTGGGAGTGAGGTTGAAAGTGTCATCCATATATAGGAGAAGGAGCAGTGAAGCGAGAGAATGAATCAGCGGTTAAAAGGTAGCAAGCTGTTATAACTTGAAGTTCTGTTATTGTTTGTGGAGTTCGAGTTGAGTCGTATAAAGAAGAGAAGACTAGAAAGGCCCAAGGCGAAGAATTAAATGTTGAATGAGCCACTGATATGTTGAATCTTCCTTAAGCGCCAAACGACAAAGATTGATTGGGGAAGACTCAACTTCCCAAGAACAGGTGCGCCAGTGAGAGTGACTCAAGATCAGTGTCGACAAGATCAGTATCCTTATATCTATCCTGGGTGCTAATATCAATTCAATTCTCTCCTCGCTCAGCCATCTCAATTCAATTCTCTCCTCGCTCAGCCATCTCAATTCAATTCTTTCTGCTCTAAGGTCCAGTAGAGCTCAAATCTCCGGAATTCCCGCACAAGGGCTTAAGTTATAGAGATTTGCAAGGAAAGGAAGCCTATTATCAAAGTTGGGGCAATCAGATCTGATCTGGCTTTGAAGCAAGCAAGGTGAAGATTAAGTAGACAGACGGTGGATAGTTTCCAGTTGTTGTTGAATCCTATGAAGAATCCGAATGCTAATCTCATGCCCAAGGAGGGATCGGTTAAGCAGGTAAGTAAAGACTCACTACTTACTCTCGGGGATTAACCTCACAATGCTGATTTTGGTCATTGAACTAGTAGTTGCGTTGCGCTAACGGAGCTACACCTATATACTTCCATTTCGAATTACCCGCCATTACAATAAGTCCAAGCAAGATAGTTGGTTTGGTGTTCAGTCAACAAGGAATTAATTGAATCTTTCGTATCGAACACACACACTGGAATTTGGATTTACTCTTTCGTATCGGGATAGAAATATCAGAAAATAATGGCTTGTTCACCTTTTGAATTAGCGGGTTCACCCTTTCGAGAGAATAAGCAGTAGAATAAGCAGTTCGAGTTAAGTAAGTAAGCAGAAGCAGAGCGGTAGACTTAAGTAAGCAGAAGCAGAACGGTAGACCATACCCGGCAATGAAATAAGTATAAAAGCATCTAGAAGCTCTCCGCCCACCTACTACTATGTAAGCGATTAACCGAGATCATATAGAAGCAGCAGCTCCGCTCCCCAATTAGTTGAAAGATAAGGATCAGACTCTGAAACAGGATCGGTGTAAAAGTAAGCTACAATAAGCTATAGTAAGAGGTCAGATTCCTCTCTCTTATATACTCTCTCTGCGCAAGAAAGAACAGCAACAGTGTAGAATCAGCTCAAGTTAAATTACTAGTGTTGGCGCAAGGAAGAAGCAGAAGAATTGAGCTCTGTATTATAGATATTTGGTAACCAACCTTTTCTTCAATTCAATTAATGGTTTTTGTTTCATTGACAAGATCCGGAATAGTATCAGGAGAGGGGAGTATCACATCTTACCTTACTTTTAGGAGTTAGTTCTCTTACCTTACAAATAGGAGTTAGTTTTCTTACCCTTACTTTTAGGAGTTAGTTCTCTTACCTTACAAATAGGAGTTAGTTTTCTTACCCTTACTTACTTTTAGGAGTTAGTTTTCTTCCACAAGCAATGGCTAACATACCTTACCCTCCAGCTCCATATTCTTTTTTCTTACGGCAACAACAGTTCCAGCGGAATCCTAAGTTGAAAGAGAAAGATCAGAAGCCGAAGTGGAATCCCAAGTTTTATCTGTGTTTGTTGGCGTAGAGAGAGTAATCGAATTCATAATAATGGTTTTGTCGACAATAGAGTCAAAGGTGCACTTTAGCGGCTAAGTCTAAAGTCAGAGATAAACTGCAAGCAAGCACTAAGGAAACTGGAGCAAGAACAAGTGATGGAGAAAGATCAAAAGCAGAAGTTTTGTCAACTCGAGAAGAAGCCGTGTGAAAGTCAGCACCAAGTGTTAAAGTGCTTTTTCTGGCGTTATGAAAGGGCGCCCCTCACTCAATTCCTATAATGTATGCAAAAGAGAGAGATTCAACAAAAGAGAGAGATTAAACTTCCATTTAAGATAGAGATGACACTGAAATTCACGTTTTCCTTGGCCCAAGGAAGAGTAGAATGTAAGCTCCAATGAAAGTTGACGAGATAGGACGGACTGTTCGAGTAGTGGTCGACCTCTGCTCCGAGCTAGATATGGAACTGATTGCCTTTTGCTTATTATGAGTTTATTCAGTGCCAGCAAGTAAAAGTCCAGTAACAAAAAGTAGTTCTTAAAGTGGAGCGCGGGCAAGAAGATAAGAGTACTCAGGCTTTGAAGCGGGGTGTGGAACTAATTAAGTGGTCCAAGAGCAAGTCCATCTTTCTAGGCTACAAATGCATTAGAAGAGCCCCCTAGTCGAGTAAAATGAATAGAAAGCTATTCTATTGTTGTAGTCAGACTTTCCTGTCTATTATTCCTTTATTGCTTCTTAGTTACTTGATTCATATTGATATTGAGAAATATGTTTCATCTTACTTTATATTTTTAGTGAAACCCGGGAAAGGGTCATAAATAAAAGAATTGGATTAGTGTTGCGCCCGCGGCCTGTCTGTATTCCTGGCTTCATGATGAAAAGCACTGATTGCATTCCCTGTGTTTGGAGTTAAGGTATGATTCGCGTAAGTGCTATTCTTTTATGCCCGAGCGCTCCTACTCATGTCTCTAAGCCTAAATCACTAGCTTCGTTCTTCCGCTACTGGGATTTCATCTTACTTGTGAACCCCGCTCCTGACTTAATGTCTTGCTTGTTCCGTTTGGAGTCTTATAATCCAATATAGGATGCAAGGGAGTCGAGGTAGTAATAAGAGGGGTGTAGGGAGAGCAGGGTTTGAGAGACATAGTTTCAAGAATGAGCTAAGGGTCACTTAGGTTCTCGGGCATGCGTCAAAAGATCCGAATCAGTAGCCAAAGCATGTAAGACAGGTGAGGTAGCCTTAGAGCTGGTAGCCGAATCACCAGTTGTTAGCAAAAGAATGTTCATCAGCAGTTATAGGTTCAAGCCAGGGAAGCATAAGCCAAGCCCCTCTGACAGTAATAAAAGAATCAGAAACAGGAGAGATAGACTTGATTGACTAGTGCAGTGCCCCTGGCTATCAGTTTTATAGTTAGTACCGGCTCAATTCTATATTATAATAGAAAGATATATTTATGAGGGTGTTATTTAGTATTTCCTTTATTTATATTAGAAATTAGGTTTATCGTTATTTTGATTAGGTTTTCACATTAGTACGAGAAGAACCCTACTAGTAGGATAAAGGGTGAACTACAAAACTTCTATTCTATTTCGGGAAGATGGGGACTTATAGGCGGGAGAGGCAAACTATCACTACAGTGGGGCAGGAGTCGACGGATGCAAAGCACGAGTCGGTGTTTGTAGGCAGGGCGGGTGCTAAGCTACTGACTAATAAGCAAGCCTTTCCGGACTTCGATCAAGATAGGGCCGTAAAACAGTAGTACACAGCTTTAATAATCTCTAGCTTCTATGGTAAGGTAACTCGCTCCTTTCGTCACTGGTGACTGCCCTCCTATCCTTTTCCTACGATTAAGAGCATTCCCTATCAATCTACTTTCGAGGGACAAGAGCAAGGGGTATGGTATCGAACGGGGCCTCCTCTGCTCAACATCACCACGCATGATGGGAAAGATTACCAGATGCGATCAAGTCTTCAATACAATATTATCACTCGAACGATAGGTCCTGGACCCTACTTATTCATTCTTTTGGGCAGCCAGCTCCGATACTCTAATCCGGTAGAAAGCAGCCTTCCTCTTGCCACTATTCGCCTTCGCTTCGGTGGTCTCTCAAATGATACAATCAGTAAACTGAGATTCTTCCCAATCCTCAGATCGGGCGAGTATACGATTTCCCTTGGTATAAGAATACCTTCTTTGCTAGAATCTACAATATTCCAGATCAAAGAAAGAAAAGCTAAATTTGTTGCGAGTTTTGCCAAAGGATTTTCGCGGTTAGTGAGATCAAATCTTAGCGCCCCTATGGTTGTCTTTTCTCTGCTGTAGATAAGACCATTGCGTAACTCTGTTCTCGAAATAGAATGATTTACGCCGGGAACTTTGTTTCAGAAAAGGTGGGATATGCGATCAATTTAGAATAAGATCTATTGTTACTACCACAAAAAAGAAAGAAGGAAGTATCATTAGAATAAGATCTATTGTTACTACCACAAAAAAGAAAGAAGGAAGTATCATAGGATTTCATTTATATAAAGCAATGGAGTGGAGGCCAAAAAAGCTATCTTTTATCAAAGTAAAAGCCCAAAGCTTAGCGTACGAAACAAAAAGTAACCATACCCGGAACCAGTCCTTTCCGTGCTGAACTACACATCATGGAAGGGGGAGCTATCTTAGAGTGAATCCCTGTTAATTGATGGATGTATCTCTCCGCCTGTCCGAGTTAGAGCTCTGTAAGCAGCAGGCTCGGAAGCTCGTGCCGTAAACAACACATTTGTGTAATAGAGTGCTTTTATCTGCATTAAGTCTTTATCATTCTTTCTCTAAGGTAGATTAATGAGGAGTTGTTTCCCTTTAGCTTCATCAGCGATAGGCACCCCTCTTCTTAGCTTCATCAGCGATAGGAACCCCTCTTCTTTATTTATTAAGCGCGGAAAGCAGCCAAGCGGGACGCAGAGGAAGCGCCATAATCCCCAAGCGACCTAGCCTAGTCCTACCTAAGTCAGGATGCTGATTCCCGCTCAGAGTTGGATTTTGGATTCGTTTGACGGGAGAAGACCATATCCTCAGTACTGAATTAATGAAATAACACCTATATCGTATTAAATTCAACCCATATCGTATCGCGAAAAAGAGCTGCTCTAGCTTTAGCGCGCACCATTTATCCCGGTTAGCCTTTCCGATTCATGTCTTGCCCTTCTTGTATCAAAGTATACCTCCGACTTTTTCCTTGAATTCTTTTTATTTAATGTATCCCTTGGAAGAGAGCAAGGAAGAGTAAAGATAAGATAGACTAAGGGCGGCAAAAGAGAAAAAGTAAGGCCTATTACAGGAGGTGGTCATAGCGAGGAAGCTTATTGATGAAGAAGTCGGCCAGGCCAATGAAGCTATATTACCATGTACACGTCCAGATCTTCTTATGTCGAGGCTTGGCTTAGCAGGAGGTCAGCTGGATAGGACAAACATTCTCTCATAGGGCGGAACCTTACCCTTTGGAGAGATTTCCACCACCGGCAAATGTGCTTTCGGCCTTTTTTTCCTTTATCATTTTATCTATATTGACATACCCCAGATGCAAAGCCATTAATACACACTGACCCCGCTTGCTTTCAAATTGACTCAACTCACTCGAAGCGTGATAAAATTACAAAAAGATATAATATAAGATGACAAAAAGATGGATTTGGAACTAAAGGTCGAGTCGGAAATCCAAAAGGAATAGGTGGGCGGGGCAGAAAGAGGATAAATGAAATAGCTTTTCCCTTATGGTGGATTCACAAATTTCCCATCCCGGGTGCAGCATTCTTGTTTAGCGAACTAAGAAAAAGAACTGTTAAAACTAAGACAAATAAAGAAAGGGAGGGGGAATCTCCTACTTACTTAGCTTAGGTTCCAAGTAGTCTCTACATCGATAGACGACCAAGCAAATCCTTAAATATAAATACGTGCTAAGGGAGATGAAAGGTACAGTTCGGTAATAAGAGAGAAGTTGACTTAACGCCCAGTAGTTACTTATCCCATTATTATCATCCCGCCCTACATTCTGGAATTAGAAGAGAGATCATCCCGCCCTACATTCTGGAATTAGAAGAGAGATCAGCCCCTTGTCTTTGATTCTACAGTTGTAGCTCCAATACACCTATGCTTTTGTTTAGTTTGTTAGCACAGTAGTTCACTCCGACACACCTTGCTGTCAGTCCTAGTTGCAGCTATTCCGCTCCCACCTATCGGTATATCAAAGGGAACAACTAATCCGGATTACGCCCAATCATAGTAGCCTGGCATTCCTTTTTCTACATCCTTGTCCCCTGTCTCTCATTCCCCTGCTCTGCTGCTATTACTTGCATTCTGTCTTGTAAGAAGGAAGTGTGTTTCACTATAGAATAATGAAATAAGTAATTTGATAATGAAATAGATAAGTCAGAATGCCGGGACAAACGCGTATGTGTATTCAGTCAAGTAATGGTGTCTATAGGTAATGGTGTCGGCGCTACAGAAAATAAGTAGTAGGAGTTAATCCTGTATCTTGTTGAGTCCAATGGTCAAGGTCTAGCTCATTGCTACCTATGCCTATGCCATTGAGACACGCAAGGAAGGTGGGTAGTTATTCCATTTTTTTCAAACAATCAATCATATCATATAGTAGGGTCGTTTCGTGGAGTATAGAAAAAGAGCAACTGCTTTTCAACCAAAAGAGTGTTTTCTATTTCTTTTTTTGATTCGTTTTTCTGCGTATAATTTTGATACACTTTTTCATTGAACGATGGAGCCTCCCGATTCTTCTCTTAGTGTTCGTTAAGTCACAGTCACATCCCCGCGCCTTCTATCTATCTATTACTGGTACTGGGCGATGCTGCTCCAAGAAATAGTTTTCAAGGTACCTTCGCTGACTGAGTTCGTGGTCGGGTCGCTCGTGGACTGCCTCAAGGACTATGTGCTTTGACGCCAATAATGATGTTGACAATGACGTTGACTTATTGTAATAATGATGTTGACAAGTTGACCCGCATCACGGCACAGGGGTCCTCTTTCTTTACTTTAATAATTAGTTGGTGGTCGATTGATGCAACCTTCAGAATTGGGTTTGGCGCCGACGTAGCTAATGGGGAACGGAACAAAGAATGAGATGTCGTACAGGCGGGAATGGTAATTGAAGGCGAGACCAATAAAAAGAGTAGAACCTGGCAAACAAAAAAAGGCTGCTCTACTGGCTTTTGTTCTTACCTTACTGACTATGTGCCTTTTCTCCTGGGTTTAGTCTACCTACGCTTGTATCAAATCTGGATTTCGCCCCTACCTGTCCTTT
Source organism: Ensete glaucum (assembly GCA_021527575.1). Lineage (NCBI taxonomy): Eukaryota > Viridiplantae > Streptophyta > Magnoliopsida > Zingiberales > Musaceae > Ensete > Ensete glaucum. The sequence goes on from JAHSUZ010000011.1 coordinate 669,188, forward strand.
ATTCTTTACTTCCACTGCCCTCTTTACTAATAAATAGTACTAATCAAGTGCTTCTCCGACTGAAACAAGCAATACAGAATATCAGTATCAACAGATTTGAACCAATGCTAACAAGGCTGAAACGCAAGAAAGGCACTACTTTGTTAACAAGCCTGCTCTTCCACTCCTTCTTGCCCGAAACCCTAGTGCTATTTATTACCAACCGACCTAGTGCTATTTTTTTACCACATAGCCTATTTCCATAAAGTCGGAAATCCACCGCCGGGCATTGAGTTCGCAAATCCAGAATTTCACCCGGCAGTCAAAGCCTAATTCTACGTCCTGGCAGACCAAGCCCTGGCACCTCGTACAAAGAACAAAAGCCTTACTAATGAACTTCCGCGCCTCCACCCCTTAGTTGCATCCTATCTATAAGGTAGTTCTTGTGACAATGTAGACTAATAAGTCAGAGTAAGGCAGGAGTTTGGAGGATAGGTGTGCAAGGGAATATGTTTTCGTATGTAATCAAGAAAGGAGTATTTGAATGTAGCTCATAGACTGTGCGATGCGTAGCTAAGACTGAATGCTGTTACGACAAGAAAAGAAGTACCCCCGACCAGACACAGACTAATTGATGTCACTTTCGGAATAGGTTACTGGTCACTATACGTCCGGTGTGTTTGTTTCTCGGGTGTGCCATAGTGCCATACCTACGTGCTACACCATATCATACCATCTCATCCCATACCATAGTACCATACCATCCATACTCGGGAGCGATGTCGTCCTTCGATGCACGTCCGCGGCACCACCAATTCATGAGATATGATCCCCGAAGACAGACTTAATTGAATGCCCTGGGTTCCGCTCACAGACTGAGTGAGTGAATGCCCGATCTAAGCCTGACTTCATGGCAGCTCATAGACTTATATATGCTACTATCTACTTCTAAGACTGGTAGATGCTACTAAAAGACTTGGTTTTGCTATCTTAAGTTAAGAATGAATGACATATTTCGCTTTCTTTTAGAAATAAGGTTAAGGCCTCAGTATTGAGAAATCCAATTAGGATAGAGAGCAACAAAGGCATATCAGCTTATGCACACAAGCTACTAGATTGGCATAGCGTACAGCGGGGCAGGCTAAATAGAAAACCTTATCCGCCACATCAACTGGTACCACTAGAGCCACCGATACATAAATCGTAACTGAAGCTGCAACAACAACTACATAAACCGAAAACCCTTGTCCTATGGTGGGGAAAGTACTCTTACTTTGAAGCAAGCGGGAAGGAATACAGACAGACTTAATAGCAGTGGGGTTAGTGAATCAAATCAAGAAAGCGAGTAAGGGCAGTGAAGCTGCTGAGCTGCGCTGGGCTGGTTTAATATGAGATGGGAGCTGGAGCTGGAATGGAATGTGAGCTGCGCTGTCTGCCTCATGTATGAGTATGAGATGGGACTAAGATAAGTTTATTGATTGCTTCGTTGTGTGGGGGCAGTAGTTCATCCTTTTTATCCGTGCCCCGTACGATAATGACCTAGATCATACTACCATTACTGGATCATACTACCATTATTATCATATTTGTTACATTATTCGATTCTCAGATGTGCTATCCTCCTACTACTTAGGTGAAATCTTATACTTGCTACTCGGATTCTTCCACTCCATACTTTCATTATGTATTGGCCCTTGCTTGAGTGTAGCGGCCCAGGAGCGGGGAGAGCTTCTAATTCCGTTTATGCCTATAGCGCAGGGCCATAATAATTACTAAGAGCATAAGGCTTGGCGGCAGTGGCAGTTCATTCTGATTCGTATTGATTGGGTTAAATCTTCTATTAGTGGTTTCGTTTCGGTTTCTTCCTTATGGGTTTGATTCCCTATGTTTGTTCTGGGGTTTTTCAGTCTAATCGGTACTGGTTTCATTCATTAGTACAAGAGAATGTGGCTATGTCCATAGGGGATCAGATGGCAGATCAGTAGCTAAAGAATAAAAAGCAGCATAGTAGGCCTGCGGAGCTCTATTATGAGAAGCAGTGGTTCACATTCTGATTAGTAGGATGTGTTTTCCAAGTTCCAACCCGAAGTCTTATCAGCACTAGAGTGAGTCTGCATTTCGGGATTGTTTCCCATTAGTTGATCCCATTTCGAGTTAAGGTCCCATCAGTACCAGTGGAATTACCTTTTTCCTTTATTGTTGTAGTGGTTGTTGTAGGTATACTTCCTTCTATTCTATTGTTGTTATTATGACTATTAGAATATATGCAGTCAATCAACGCACTAAGCAGTAGGCACACCAACGAATGAGAGTATATAAATTCAAATAGCGATACCAAGGCTTTGTCCCGGGGGCGCAATCCAATGCATTAAGTAGGGAATCTACTACGTGTAACAAGACTGCAAACGATGCTACTACTACTGTGGATATAGATCGAAACCACTACGAATCAGACTACAATAGGAATAAGAATAAGTAGGGTAACAGGGAATGAAACTCAATAGTCCTACTCTCGCTCCAAATACATAAGTAAACCCACTTTTGTGTAGTCTACCACCACCTTAATCCTTCCACGGCTAACTACTAAACTAGACCAACCAATCCTTGAGCCCTTCCACGGCTAACTACTAAACTAGACCAACCAATCCTTGAGCTTAGTCTTACTGTACCTCTACTGTCTCTCATTCCATATCCACTAACTCAACAAGGGCTTCCACTACCTTATATAACTCGGAACGCTCCTTTTTTTCCTTTCGGCTAGCTTTTTCACACACACTCTTTCCCACTCGGGCTATACTATTTGATTTCCTTGTTCGATGATTGTTAGCGGCAGTCGATTTCCCTGTGTTGAGATGTAGTTCCATTGACCTTTGGATTAGTCTTATCAGTATGGGTTCAATTCGTGAGTGCACTAATTCATTCTTCTCCGTAGTCGCTTTACTCTTGTATGACTTAGGAACTATACGCCGATGTACCTTACCCGTGTATCAGTTGGATTACTAGTCTCAAGTATAAATAAGTCTCAGAGGTATCAGTGATAGATTGTTGACCAAGCAACTACTACAGGGGACGGGGCCCTATACTAAAAGTCAGGGTTTGGGCGCTAAGAATTTCATTGTGCCCAGAACTATAGGGGATGCCGAGATTCAAAGTAGAGATTCTAAATCCAAAATCAGAATACAAAGGAGGTACAAAGGGCGAAAGGGGACAAGCAACAATACGCCTTAGCGCACCGAGACAAACTCCTGACTCCGATAACTTTTAAGAACGTCAACTAAAACTCTCTAGAACAGGACAACCAACCTCTGGCGCAACTCCATAAGCAACGTAACAAGAAATAGCTTGCTCAACGGCTCCCTCACTAACACAAGGGCTTTTTCTTCCCTTTCTTAACTTATGAACGTCTTGCTCCAAGGAACCCATTAATGAAATCTCTCTCTTTACCTACACAGGAATAGAATCAATCTTATTACCCAGATTACCTCGTTCTATACTCAACGCCTTTCTTTATCTGCTTCTTCAACTGATGTCTTTCGCTCTTACTACTCTGTCGATCAGTCCACCCTCCTGTGCTGTGGGGCTATTAAGCATCATCATTTTCTGTCTTTTCATGCTTTATACACGAGCTCTCAAACAATAATTGTGACATCTAATTCTCAAACTACTTATTAGAATTCTTTAGTTCACCTGTGAGTCCCATCTAAGCAGCCGTCTATTGCCCCATCTTATACCATCTTATAACATCTTATACCATCTTATACCATCTTATACCATCTTATAAAGCAGCTAACGCTGCCCTTGGTTCAAAACCATATCCAATTGTTTTAATTCTATATTGTATCTACTGCCAGCTAAAGCTGCCCTTGTCCTATGGTGGGTTACTCTTCTCCACTCGCTCCACTTGCCAGAAGGTTAGCTTTCGTCGATGTGGTTAACAGGTCTTCTATTGTTTTCTGTGGGAAAGAGGCTCTCCTTCGTTCAATTGGATTCGTCAAGCGCTGCTCTTCTAACTAAATCAAAGGGGTGTGCAAAATCTCCTAATTAATTATCTGAATGAACCTACTCCTATTTTGCCCCTAAGCGACTTCCTTGAAAAACCTACTTCACTAACCTAAAAAGAAAGAAAGAATCCGACCGACCTTACTACAACTAAACGGAAAGCGGATACTATACTACTACTATATAATGATAATATCATGATGGATGTGCAGCACATTCTGTAAGGCTAACAACTAATTCTCGAAACAGGAAAGAAAAGCCATATACCGCATAAAATGAAATAAGGATAGATATTCTGGAAGTGTAAGTAAAGTAGTGGATTCTTTCACTTTGCCTTAGTTTATGGACTATCCGCTCCATCTTTATCCGGATTAATCAGTTAATTCAAGACAAGGAAATCAAATCTAGCCAATCGAAGTCCAGGGCCGGGTTCTTTACTTTCTGTGTAAGAGCCCCGCGGGGAAGCCCCATCAGGCCTGTTTGCCCTAATAAGTCTGCTTCCACTAAAATCAAGAAAGACTACCAGGGTCGGTGAGTAAGGGGGCAGAATCATAAGCATTAGATTACACACGAGCATAATAAGTGTTTTTTAAACCAAAAACGAGCATAAGATAACAGGGGTCCTTTCCTTTTCTTGCTTTTCTTTTGTAGCAGTTGCTTGACAAAGACATCACTAAGTTCTGTTTTTATAGTTATTATAAGTTATGTTTTCGCGCAGTTGTGTTTGTAATAGTTGCTTGCTAGATTAAAAGTAAAGAAAGGAAAAAAGCTTAGGAACAAAAGAGGGTATAGATCATTTCGGTGATTAACTAGGCCTTAAGTTGAAAGCGCTAGGTGAATTAGTTTCATCGTGCAGCATCGAAGTGATTGTTTACTCCTAGTCCACTCGATAAGAAGCTGTTAAGCTGGCCTAGTCGATGGGATGAAGTAAAGTAAGCCAGTGATAGAGGAGTAAAGCCTTAGATCCATGTAAGCAATCCTCTACCTCTAATTGATAGGCTCGTTCGAAAGTGAGTAGCGTCATCCTTTAGCTGGCACATAGGCATGGAAAGAACAAGTATAAGTATGAGTTTCGGCAGTGTTCTATTCTTACTAGTAGCAGTCCAGCTCTAATGTATCCATTTATTTCTTTTGAGCCGTGGATTCATTCTAGAGCTGCATTCTCTTAAAGCGTTGCGTTGGTTGGCATCCTATCTATTGTTGGGCGCTGTGGCATACTAAAGCTATCCATACGCAATCAAATCTCAATACAGAACGAACCAAGGCAGGAGGGGCTCATATCATGGGTGATAAAGAAAGGGCAGCAAAGCAGCTGGGGAATCGCTAGCTATAGACTTCAAAGCAGTGGTTTTCGACTTCAAGCAGTGTAAGTGGATATGGCTTTCAAGTCCGGAAGGTTCGCTTTGCTTTGGGATCTGTATTTAAGGAATCGGATACATAATTTCAGTAAGAAGCGGGTGTTCTGTTCTCCCGGTAGTAATACAACTTAACAAGTAACAATTTCAGTAAGGAGTCCAATACTATCTTATGAGTTAGGAGCGGGAGTTACTACGCGAGATATCTGTTTTGCTTTTTTTGGTTTAGTTTTGTATTTGTTACAACTTCTTCTGTCTTCGGCGTCAGTCCGGGAACTACTACTACTTTGTTAGATTCTCACTTACCTACTTGGCATTTGAAGCCATTGTTTGAGAGCTAAGTAACCATAGTATAGTGGAATTCCTTATTTACTACTAGAAAGTGAAGAGCGGTATGGACAAATACAGGAGTGAGAGACTCAACCCGGAATGAAAGGCATTAATTAAAGAGTGTTGCTGAGGAGCGGGATACTTAGATGCCAGGGGCGTAGTGAAGCAATGCAGAATGCAACAAGTGGGAGTTTTCTAAGACCGAACCCTGGGTAAGTAAGATTTAGGTCCAGTAGTGCCAGGCTCTAGTAGTTGCCACAAGCCTCTATTCTGATTGTAATGAATTCGATTCCGATTGTACTTATTTCATTAAGTAATTTGTATTGTATGCGCCTACATCGTACCTATAGCTTCATACTAGTTCTTATCCTCTTATTATAAGTATCTATCATACTAGTTATTTTCTTCCCCCCGACAAGAACAAGATCAGGGACAAGAACACAAGGAAACTCTACTAAAGCAAATATAACCGCTCAATCCTAATCGTAGAGGAACCAACCTCAAAGCTGACACTCAGCCCTCTAATACTGACTATCCGGTCTATCAGCCCGCCTCTCCCTTATCTAATTAGTCAACATACATACTATTATGCAAAACCGCCCTACTACATAATAGGACTGAAGGAAGGGACTAATTCTGTAGCTGCTTACGACGATTGTATACTTGAAAATGAAACCTGTAGTTCACCTTTTCACCCGACATTCCTGTCTTTTAGCCTTACTTTTGATATCTCTTAGAATGAAAAAAGCAGCAAAGGAAGAATCAACTCCGGGGTAGCCAATTGAACTAAGTAGTACGGGGTAGATAATTGAACTAAGTAGTACAGGAATGCGTACGGATGCAAGGAGACCACACTCGATATACGGAAGGAAGATAACTATCGCTAACATAAAGCAAAGGAAAAAGCATTTAACTTAGTAGTAAAAGAATGGCAGTTGGGAGGAACAACTCAGAACTCACCTTACCCCCCGAAGTAGTAATTCCACCGAGCAACTACTAGACAAGACACTAAAACTGACCAAAAGCATCAAAGAATAGAACTAGTCCCAACTAAAAAACAAACGCAACAACAGAAGAATCAAGGACCAGGTAATTTAGACTAAAGGGCAGTAGCGCCAGAAGCAGAAGTTCACATATGATTTAGATGTAAGTAAGTACGCCTGATAGCGGCAATTCAGATTGGCGCGCCAAGGTATGAGAATGATCTAAAGGAGTTTAGGGTTCGGGGGACCAGCAGTATTCTTTATTTACTTGTTTGAGAACCCGGGAAGCAGTAGGCATATGATTATATTAGTAGTCAAAGGTCTGAGAAGTACCAGCCAAAAGAGTGGAGCGGCGCAGAGACATGAGTTTAATAGTAAAAGAAAGAAGGACAGCGTAAGCTGATAAGCTGGCTGCTAAGCGGGGCTACTAGTCGGAATCCAACTTTCAAGAAAGAATACAATACTGCTAAGAACGAGATAGAGCAGTGGCGGAGACAACCTTACATATAGGGAAGGGACAAGTACTCGAACGAACTACTACGCTAACGACTTCAATGCTAACGACTTCAATGCTAGCGACTTCAATGAAAGAGTCAGATTTAGGCTCAGCAGTTAAAGTTTGAAGGCAAGGCCAACACGTATAGGGGTTTTCAATGCGGGAGTTCTAGCTTGGAGAGAGGGTTGGCAAGTAAGTAGTGTGATTCTCCGTTTCGAGTTGAGCTCTCATAAGTAGTAGTAGGTTGATTAGCGAAATAAGACTCAAAGTTTAGTTAGGTTGACAGCAAGGACAGGCTTGTTAGCATTAGCCCAAACAAACCCTATTGTATTGGCCGACTCAAAGGGTTGTCAGGTAATAGCAGCTTGGAAGCAAGGAGAGTTAGACCTTTACTAAGCATTAGAAGAATCCCATAGGTGCAATGCGGTTTCAAAGCAAGTAAAGCAATCCTGGATATAGGTTTTGTTACTCCTTAGCCGAGCCGGGTTTTTGTCCTCTAGTTAGCAGCTGTAGAATACGAGTAAGGAAGATCAGACTAAAAAGCAGTCAAGCATGCCTGAGATCGGTGGAGCTGGAGAGTTCTAAGCGCTAGTCTAACGGTTTTGAGTTCAAGTATGATAGCATTGGTGTCAACTCTCTATTATTGGACTTGACCCTGGTTAGTTCAATTCTGTCTGATCTACATCATTGTCTATTATGTTACTACTGGGTTGAGTTCCTTTAGGGCTAGGCTAGCGTTAGGGGAGTTCTTGTCGAGGAAAGTATACTTAATTCAGGGAACAGAATTCTAGGTGCTTACTATCTTCTAACTGAATTACTATTGATGAAGAACTCGACTCGGGTCTTTAACCAGCCAGAAAGATGATGACTATTTACCCCCGGAGTACGAACCTTGCTTTGCTGCAACTAAGCCTGTCTCACCTGTCCTTTAACCTTATACTAGTGCCAATAAGACCTATTATAGCTTGAGCTAGAGCCTTCTATTGCTGCAACCACCAAAGTAAGCAGAGACTTGAACTAATAAGTATCGGACGGACTTGATCCACGACCTAAGAGTATACCACTACCACTTATCATAAGAAAACAAGAAAAGAAAAGAAAAGAACGAAATACCCAAGCCAAGCTACTGCCCATGTCTCTAAGCCCGGCTACCCTGTCTATAAGCCTTAATCACCCCTTTCGTTCTTCTCTCCTGTCGGTCTGAGTGAGCGTCTAACTTCACTGCACTCCTTGCATCCTTACTTCCACAGATCAGTCTATCGCGCCTAAGTCTGTCCCCTCGTAAACTGACTAGCTACTCGGCTGAAATCAATGCCAACAAGACAAGACCTTTCACTCGAAAGAGAGGATCGAACCTCCGCTAGCAATACGGAACTTGAAACTCAAGAAATGAATCTGGGCATAACAGTGTGGAACTAATGTTGGTAAGAATTTCCCCGTTGGCTCCAGGATACAATCATCTCCCTTTTCTTTTGTTTTGGCATTCGAACAGGCAGGTTCTAACCGCTGCTAAAGAGAATGGATGCCTCCAAGGCTGAAAAGGGGGAAAAGGAATTGAGCCGCTAACTGTAGGAACTTACACTGGATCACAGGCTATAGGAACACTAGATCACATCAAAGGCAAATAGCAGAATAAAGCCAATGTAAACAAGACTGCCTTTGCTCCCTTTTATTCTAACTGTAATGTTTCTCTTTCTCCCAAACGCCCCAAGCAGTATATCTCTCCTAGCTAGAAAACTATCATTCCTGTCTTTGACTCTTCGACTGTTAACTACTCGAATGGAATTAGCGCTAACAGGACTGAACCACAGGGAACAGGGGTCAGGTCTATAATACTTCAACTCGAAACATTGAATTGAGCTCTATTAACATGAAAACTAGCGCTGACAAGACCGATACTCTTATAACATGGAATGTCACTACCAATAAAAAGAAGAGAACTACTGCTTCCGAGGCTTACTTACCTTTGCTTTAATTCCGTGACTACAAAAAGAGATCCTTACTGGGCCTTATACACCAGCAAATAGGTTGGACTAGCGCTAACAAAGAGTCGAGGCGATACCAATAAGACTGTTGCCGATGCCAACAAGACTCTCAAGGGAACACAAAGGGCAGCGTGGAGCAATAAGGATGGCCTTAGTCAGGCTTTTACTATTGATAGGATAGTGCATCATGGGTCTCGGCACTTTTTTTATTGTACCGACGGGGACAATTCTGGAGTCACTACCATGAGGACGATACTCACGATGATCATTCTAAGACTCATTCATTACTCTTAGCCTTAGTTAGCCGGGGTCATATCCTTACTTCTTTGGTTAATGCCGGGTGTGCTACATCATACCTACATTCTTTATTGATTGTGAGAGGACGCCCGCGATTATTGGTTTCATCCACTTAGGGTGCAGATCGTACCATATGAGTTGGATTCTTTTACTTATGCATTGGATCCTCTGGTCGGGTACTCGGGTACTCCATTATTCTCCTAATTAGTGTTCTTCTTACTTGCTGGGGCACACCGTATACTTGTAGCTGGGTCACCGAACTCTTACTTGCATTCCTTATTTTACTTATCGGACTTGCTTTACTAACTTTGACTCTTCAACTATTAACGAACCTGCTGACACTTAATACTTTATCATGCAATAGGGAATTGCACTAGTGCTAGCAGGACCTTCACTAGCAACAAGGAAACCAAACTCATACCTAGGGCATTTTTATGAGAATAGGGAGGCCAAGCTTAGAGACGTGGTTGGTTACTTCTCTGTATTAAACAGAGTGGGGAATGAGAATGATCATTTTTCTATCTACTTGGACACTGAATCGCTGTAAGCTGACTTGTTCACTGCTTAATCGTTACTAGTTCGGTCCTAGGTTATAAGCTAAAGTATGAGAGGCACTTTTTTTAGTCTACAAGAAAGAGCACTAGTTCCATCTATGTGAGCTGTGTTTTCAATTCCCTATTATGAGTTCTCATCAGTAGCTGTTGAAGAGCGTTCCATTCCCTATTATGAGTTCTCATCAGTAGCTGTTGAAGAGCGTTCCATTCCCTATTATGAGTTGGATTCCTCTGATCTGGTGTCCATTCCTCTACGTATTGGATAAATCTTACTCATATATTGACTCTAGGTCTAATAAGTAAGCTTTGAGGCCAGGACCAATAAGGATGAGATATGTTTCTATACACAATAAGGATGATATGTTTCTATGCATAAGAAGAATGATGATGTGAGACAAACAGCATGGAATACAAGAGGAACAAGTAGAAGTTTTTGTGTAGGTTGGCCCTACTCGTTCAAGAATAAAGTTCGGTATAGTTAGAGGGTAGTAGCACAGGCCGGACGTTAATAGAAGGAAGGAGTAACGTAACGGACTGATAGACAGGAGACATGGACTAGGATACAGGAAAGTAAGGATCCCTGTCTAGACTAAGGATACGTCGAAGAGGTTCATAGCAATAGGATAGTAGTCGAGCAGACAAACAAGTCACTACTAAACAAGCAGACGCCGCCAAGCAACTAAGCAAGGACACGTAACGTCGTAAGGTCAACCAACCAGTCTATGTTTCTGTTGCCATTTTCATAATGCAACTCGCGCCGGAAAGAATCAATACTCGAATAAAGAACGCAAGGCAATGTGGACTAAAGCGAGTAAGGACAGTCTTGTTAGCGGTAGGTTCCAATCTGTATTATACAAGTTGAAGCACTAGATTAAGGCACTGGAAGGCACCAGTTCGATTCCCGGTTGTGAGTTAGTTTAGTTCTTTCCCTTAGTAGTTATCCTTTCTATTATTAGTTTGATCCCACTAGGACAGGACAGTATTTCATTCCTGTTAGGCGGGGTCGCTAATCATCTTGATTCTCAGCTTCATCCTTGGACTGCTGAGCTCCATCCTGTGTTTGTAGAAGCACCGGCTCAATTCTAAATTACCTGTTCCTGTATGCGAGTGAAATTCCAATAGGAGTTAGTTTTCTTACTAGATCACTGGATTGTGTTCGTACCCTCTTTGAAATCTCTGATGCACTTCTTTTTTCTTACAACAAAGGGCTATGTATTTTGGAATTGCGTATACTACTGATCTTCCTTATGCTTTCGGCAACAGATCTTTCAACTAAAACTAACTTCTCTTGCATAACCAACAAGACAAACCAACAAACACCTATATATCTTATAGCTGATTATCCTCCTACTACTTATTCTTTAGCTTCTTATTTATAGTAAACTACTTTCTTTCGCACAGCTGACTTACTTGATCAATTTGCTCTTGTAGACAAAATCATAACTGCAGATAATCTTGAAACTGAGAGTCTGATCTTGATCCAGCAACACCTTATTAAGGGTCCCTTCCTTGATACAACATTAAGAGATACAACATTCAGAAGGGATACAACATTCAGAGATACAACATTCAGAAGGCTCTTTGGATCTAATGATCACTGCTTTGCTTACCGCATCGAACGGAAGTGACTGATTGAGAGTCCTTTCTTTCCTGGGATTCAGGTACAGGCTTTCACTTAATCCTTCTTTTCTCGCCTATAAGATATGAATTGAACAGAGCACCCTTTCTTAACGTGCAACTCATGAATGGCAAAAAACAGTCAAACAACCATTTCTTGAATCACTTCTGTTAGCGCCGAGTCCACCAAGAAAAGATTTGACACTTGCTATAGAACTAAGTAAAAACACAGCTGATTCTCTAGCTCTATCTTCGGCTTAAGATCTTTGAACTAGTTTTGAACCTGCTCTCGCATCTTCTCTCGTAGACAAGAAAGGTAAAGTGCCCAATTACAGAACCACTAACTTTCAGCAGTTGACCGACTCTAATATAAGGGCAACAACTAACCTAGCTGATGCCACTGAGTTAGATCCTGCTTCGGCTACTGTTCCGAGAGACTTTACCGCTACGGGGGCATAAGAAAATAGAGGTCAGCTGCAGGCTGGCGCCTCCCCAGCGAATACCAAAAGAGTTACGCTAAAAAGAGAATCCGAAACAGACCAGACTGACTTTTCATGGAAACCCGTGTTTTTTGATAGCGACTCTGTTTTCCTTCATAGCGAGGTGAAGAGTGATTGTAAATTTATGTTTTCCCGGGATTTTTTGTTGTGAAGTGATTTTCCTTCATAGATGATCTATTTTCAATTCGAAATTCATGGAAACCCGGGATTTTTCATAGCCAAGGCATTTCCCTTCATAGATCATCTGAAACAGACTGACTTTTTATGTTTTATCGATAAAAAAGGTAGCTTCGTAGTTTGTTTTCCCTAATAGATCACCCAGCCTGCCTTACAGTACTCCTAGCCCACCTCTACTGGCTTCATTTGTCTTATCATAATTCATAGGCTACCGCTGCACTCTTTCGGTAATCTGGGGCTAAGATATAGTAAAGGGCTCTCAGGGAGTTAAGTTAATAAAGAAACTAAGTAGTTGGATGCCCTGTCCCTAGCTCTTTTCTTTTCTTTTCTTTTCTCATTTATTACTTTACTATACGAAACGAAAAACATACATTCTATTTTCTTATTATTTTATTATTTACTATATCTATCTTTCTTTTGATTATGATTATTTTCTTATTTTATTATGATTATTATTCTTATACTTTCCTATCTCTTTCGGTAATCTGTGGCAATTGACGGCTTAGAAGATGGGTTGGGGCAATTGACGGCTGCGGTTCAGGTAAAAGAAACTCCGACCGCCAGGAGGGGCTTGGTGGATCCGAAGCAGTAGATACATTATGAGATGCAGGGGGGATAATAAGGGGAATCCCACAGGAGGTCCAAGAATGCAGAGCTATTAGTACGAATGCTGCTAGTGGTACTTAGTTTGTTTCTATGGTGCTTGTGTAATACTTCACTGGTTAGGGACCCTCGCTTAAGGACACTGGTGTAATAAAACTCGAGATGCGCAATGAAACACAGAAGCAGCAGAATTTGAATGCGGGAAGCTTTTCCGGGGAGAATAAAACTAAGTAGCATCGGAATGCGGGTCAAGGGAATAAGGTACTGAGCGAGAGAAAAAGCAGTTAAAGATCACAGAATCAAAATCGAACAGCGACTTACCCACCGGAGCTAAGCTAAGGGCAGAATAATAAAAGCAGACAGACAGGCCGACAAGAGGATTTTGTTTGCTATGAAGGGATAAACCTAAAGCATTGAACCATTCTTTGCAGGAGAAGAAAGGACTCCGTAATGACTCACTAGAACAGAACGTAGAACGTATTTGTTACACTTGTTTTGTACTTGCGGCAACTGGTTTTATTGTCCAACATCAAATGAATTCTTATCCCTATTAAACAGGACTTGCTCGTATTCTTTCTCTTATTGTAGGATAGCGTTTAGAGAGAGACAAGCAACGTAGTAAGTAGACGCACCAACTCAACTGAGTTCAAGGATAGGAGCCAGAGAGGAGCCATAAGCATAAGAAAAGAGATCGGAATGAGTCATTTCATAATGTAATTAAGTAGTCGGATCCACAAAGTAGGGAATGACATGGTGGCGGGTGAGATCTTCTTGGCCCTGACATCAGATTTTAAGCAGATAGGTTAGCCTTGTTATCATTGTAGCAGCGCTAGGCAACGTGCCCAACACACAAGTGAGGTTCTGCTAAGCAAGGTCAAGTAAGGATCCAATCTAGTGGCTAAAGAATGCGGGTAGTGCCCCGATAGGCAGAAAGGCAAATGAGACTGATCAATAGCATAGTAAGGATGCCAGGTCGTAGCAGAAGAATTAGCTCCTTTAGGGCGATCCCAATAACTCTACTCAGCAGCAAGAGGATAGGTATGCAAGGGGGGCGGAATTGAACTTATGTAAGCAATAGAATTAGGTTGAAAAGACATAATTGAACTGATTAGCATCAGAACCCAATCTAATAACTAGTATCAGGACTCAATCTAATAGTGGAGGAGTGGAGAGGAAGAGCAAGAAAGGGGGACTTAAGGGCGGGAGCTAACTTCTGGAACTAACAAGTCAGGCTTTTTATACCGAATAGGTGGTAAGGCAAAGAAAGAATCTTAATAAATGTACAAAGAATGAGTCTAGAGCCAAGGTCCTGTTATCCGCGTTTGTTTGTATTCCCTATCCCCGGATTGATTGTTAGATGTTGTTAGATGTACCTGAACTCGCCTATACTAATCAATTTTATATAAATGCACCGAAAACACAGACCGAAAGCAAGGGGTTAATCCGTAGACAAATCGATCCTAGAGGTGTTTCTTTCAAAGTAAAGATTCGGATCAGCAACCAAAGAATAGAAGTTAGGCAATGCAACCTAAAAATGAGTACAGGTTCATAGGCAAGTACAGGTGTGGATGTCGGGTAGTAAGAGTGCCGTGCCAGACAGGAAAGTCAGATTAATAGAAAGGAGCTACATAGTTAAGATAATGAGTTAGGCTTGCGGTGAGTTAGGCCTGTTTGTTTGACCTTGTTGCAATAGTAATTGCTTGCATTCTTCTATGCCCCGACGCCAGTCTCTTATCCCGGAGTTGAGTTATGACTTATCAGCAACATTCCGACTTCTTTGTTTCATGTCCTCTGCAAAGAACCTCTCGATGAGGATATACAGTAAAGAGAACCTAGCTCTACAGCACACCTATCAAACAAACCCCTATTAGGCTCTTCTTGAGCTTGCTTGTCGTAACCTGCATCTGTCCTGCCTAAAGTAAGTTCTGTTTGCCCGAGAGAATTAATCCCCTGTGAGTCAGCTGTTGGCCTAGTTTGAGTTTCATCCTAGTTTGTTTGTAACGGGATCCTCAGCAAGCAGTTTAAAGATCCGATGTAGTTAAAGAAGAAGATGCAGAATTGTCTGTTCGAGTTGAAAGATCAGGAGCATCATATTAAGAAAGAGCAGGATCTACTGCCAGATCTGCAAGTGCAGTTTCGTTTTCGTCTTCAAGTCGAGTGAGGGCAAGTCCAATTCCGGGTGCAAGCGGGAAGGGAGTTTAGTATAGATCTTGGTAATATATTAAGTATTTATATAATACCACAATCAATCAAATAATTCTGCATTGCCCATCTATGTATTCTAAAATAAGGAATGCACCTGCAAACTTAACAACGTCTTGCCCGGCAGATAAGATTTGATCTCTTTAAACTCGCAGAGCAATAAAAGAAAAGAGTACAGAAAATGACCTATACCTAAGTAAAGTAGTCTATCTGATTGCCTCAAGAACGGGACCTTCATACGATGAAACTCGAACAGAAACATTGCGGCGCACAATAACTAAAATAACTTTCATAACCGACAACAGGACTTGTTTGTTGTCCAAACTTCTATAATGGGAAAACAGTAAAAGTGCATTTATCTCCCTGACTCCCCTACCTATCTATATATTCTATAGAAATGGACACTCCCAACTCGCAAACTAGCACTCCGATGTATTACTCAAGATCTTATTCTCACCAGCCCGAGAAAACTCGTAGGCTCCCTGTGTGCATCAAACAAAAGACTTACTTAGTCCCCCTGGTAGTTCGGACTAACACAAAAACACGCGCATAGGCATTCGAGTCATAAGTCTAAGAATGGAAGTTGGAAGATGCGGGCTCGAGGGTAAGTTTTGCAGCTGCGTCAGCTAGAATGGAGATGGTATACATGAGACTGACGCTCCCGATCCCAATTCTTAGGCTTGTTGCACGCCAAGCTAGAGCCTGACAATAATAAATGAGCTGCTAACTTTTCTTCTTGTGTTGCTGCCTCGACGACTTTCCTGGGTTAGTCTCTCGCTCTTTGTTGTCAACCTATGATTTGATTGCTTGCTAACAAAACCCTCACTGATGCCTCCTAAGCTCCTGTAACTCCCCCTAGACATTAGGGAAATCGAAGAATTACTCCCGAACTACAGAAAGAAATGTGTGCGCGGAGAGGAATGTTCTACGGGTAATCCGATCACAACCCTATAATCATACAGAAAGAAACAACCCTGCCTAACTACTCCTATTACTACTATCATAATTGAACACATAACTAACAGACCTAAGCACATAAGATAGTCCCTTTCTTTACAAGCAAGAATACTTTCATCTACAATAGTAATTAAGATAATGTATAACAATGTTTGAACAACCCAATAAGGCAGAATAAAGAAACCAACCCAACTCAGTAGCAGAGTAACCCTAACGGGAGAATAAGAGTACTAATAGGGGTTCTGTCTTCTCTAGCGCAGTGGAAGACTTATTTAGTGGATAGCCCCCTCTGCAAAGAATGAAAGAAGCAATTAAAAGACTAAGTCCCTTTCCCCGAGGTACAAGAATCCAAGGTAATAAGGGATTTCAATGAGTAGAGTAATAGCATGGGCCTAGCCTCTCATAGATCAGAATTCACTAAGTGGTATAAGAGTCACAAGGTGGGGAGTAGGAAAGGCAGAAAGAAGGTCACTAACCAATCAAAGTAGGAAAGGCAGAATTGAATTACTGTTCCCCAGCTCGAAAGTAGAGAAATACAGAATTGAGCTCTAAAGCCTATAAGACGTTCGGGCAGGAGCTCAAGTTTCAAAGTAAGCATCCAATCTTACTACAGGGAATCCGACTCTCAACTAGGAAATAAGGAATTGTAGAATCAGGTAGCTCACCAACACACCTCTTTCTTTTTATCCAACTTTTCATATCAAATAGGAGATCCTTACTTTCTGGGCTATCGACATTACTTTACCCCCTACTTTGCTAGCGATTAGACTGGAACCACTGACAACAAGATTGAAAACAGAGCCAGGGGCACTAACGACATTAAACTATAACTCAGAAATATGACTTGCACTAGCGCTTACAAGTCCGAAATCATTGATAACAAGGATACAACTCTTGACACAAAATCCAAGTAAGAATGCCGGTATCTATGCTTCACCCCCGAGACACGTGCCTGGGTTTCCATGTTCCCGTTCAGGTCCTCCCTCCCCTATCACTATATCTCTTATCCTTATTTATCATCGAAAACCTCTACGTGGAATTGGAGCACCTCTTATTCTTATTATAATATTACTAGGCACCAAGTACTAAAACACAGCAGAGCAACTTGTCTTTTATGCTACTCTATTGGAACAAAATAAGAGATTAAAGAGTATCCGCAGTTACTTGTCTTCTTGTCGAGTTCTATTCTTTCTGATTGGTGGTGGTTTTCCGTCTTTTTAGCGGCCCTAGCTATATGAGTTATATCCTGTTTGGCAGCAGTTCCATTCATATCTAGTAAGTAGCCTGGGCTGGGCTCCAATAGTAGTATTTGATAGCCAGGAGAAAATAGTAGTATTTGATAGCCAGGAGAAATCGAATGATATACAGGATGTTAGCAGAATTCTAGTTGAGCTAAACTAAACCCCAGCAGCCTGGGCCATAGATACGGCTTACTCCAGATACGGCTTACTCCATGGATACGACTTATTTTGTGTGGTGGTGTTAAATGTTTGATTATAAAAAGTTGTTATTTAAGGCTAAAAGCAATAGTAGCATTCTCCTTTCTTTGATTCATTGCTAGATGCGCTATAGATTAGACCCACCTATGGCTTATGGATGCCCCGAGATCATATGATTATGATTATGAGTTGGATTCCCTTGATGCAGTTTGTTGCTCTCGCTTGCCAGGCTTTCATCCGCCACCAGAACAGTTTTTGTGCGCACTAGATCAGGCTTCCTATTGGTATACTCTTATTCTTGTCCTAATATTAGTTTGACGAAGACATCAGCGTAGAACAAGTAAGAGAGAAAAGTCACTACTATTGAATGAAATAAACATGTAAGAAATGATAAAACAAGATAGAATGTCGGGTGGAGCGAGAAGCCTGATACGCAGCAAAACAAGGCTCGGGCAAGGGAAGCCCGATAGGCAGGAGACTAAGAATAACGTTTCACTACAATGTTGAAATACAATACTACATTGTTTCATTCAATACGATACATAATCCCGTGCCGTGCGTGGGTTCAGTAGCGGACTACAGAACGATGGGGAAGCAAATCAAAGAATGAAAGCGAGGGGACGGGACCGCTACACTCTTTTGGCTGCTAAGATGGGGGTGAAATCCAGAAAGAAAGGTCGTCAAAAACAAACGTAAGAATGAAAATAAGTAGCACAAGGACGGAAGCAAGGTAGGACAGACTCGTTAGCAGTAGTCGGCCACTCGAAATTTATGGTTCAAGTCATTAGGAGGCCCGGCACTGGTTGATTCTGATTGTTGCTATCCCAATTCTAATACGGCTAAGCGAAAACCTTAAAACACAAGTGAAAGTCCCGGGTGTAACTACTGAGTTTGCTTCTTCTATTTGCTACTCATATCTTTACTTTCAAGTTTTCTTCTTCAATACCTTATTCCATTTTGGTTGAGAGTTTTTCTCTTAGCGAGGTATTCTTTGATGCGGGGCCTTCTCTGTGAGTTGAGCCTGATTCATTCCCCGGCAAACAAATAATAATTGCTGCGCGGGTAATTCCTAATTTGCGAATTGAAGTCAACAGTAGAAGGCAACACCCTTTTAAACCTTTTACCAACACCGTAAACCCAACCAATAGAAATTCCCATTCATATTAATATTCTTATTATAGGATAAGACTCCCCCGCACTCAAAGACCCCTACTGGCCTAATAGATTGATTCGGAGGATTCTCTAAGACACCTTGGGCTAAGAGCAACTCCGGTACCTACCCGGGTACCCTAATCCATTAGACCACTTCTTCTCCCTTGCGTCATACCCTTATCCCTTTTATGGAGTAGAATACTGTCACCGGCAATTCCGCTACTTACCTCTTACTTGTACCGACACCTACAAACTAAACTCTAAAGTTAGAATTGAATTTAGATTTCGAAGGTAAGCATAAAGGTATGAAAGGGGGAATATAGCTTCACCCCTATGTGCAACAAGGTTAGTGGTTGACTCTTACAACGAATACAAGCTTCCAGAGGGACTCGCCGCTCCCTTACTCCTACTTTGGAGAACAGCTTCTTTTTTTCTTATCCCCCGGGTACCCGACTCGGTAAAGTGAATGAAAACATCCCTATTGCCTCAGAAGGGAGAGCTACCGAATACACACCTTCAGAAACACAGAGCATCTAGTTTATTTACCCACCTCGGAAACTCTGATTCACCAGATTCTATCGCCGATGATATTTGTTTTTATTTAATTGACTTAACGGGATCTAAAGAATAAACAGGAAGGATAAGAGGCAAAAGAAGTTGAGTTGAGGTCGGCAAGGGATGCAGTTAGGTCATCTGAAAAAGCCGTGGAAGCAGTGCGAAAGTAAGCCAAAGCATTGTATATAGAGTGGTAACATTCTACATATCTATACAACAATTCAATCCAATATTACTTGAGAGTGGATGAACACAGGACTTGTAGTTGCTGATCCACCTGTACCATACGCTTCCGCTAAACCCAGCTTTCCTGGCAATAAGATATGACGACTAACTAGGCGGGCACTCGCACTAGGGTTGATGAATAAGAGATACTACCCAATGTGAATGAGATATACTGCCGTCCCGGGTGAATGCCCCGCGATGAATGAGCGAGTTAATGTTCGCTAACTGAAAGACTTAGTTCGCCGGGCTCGTTGACTGATAGATGCTACTATCTGCTCTGAGACTGATGGGTGCTACTAAAGACCGATGGTTGTTACGCGAAGAATTGTTTTCCTGGTCGGGTCGCTCAGAGAGGATAGGCCGATAGGTGCTCCTCAACGACTATGTGGTTTGTTTGATTTAACGAAAAAGTACCTGGCCGGGGAGGTATGGGCACCTCAATGAATGAGAGATGATCCAAATCCACGGAGAACAGAACGAGGTAATGACCGATCAGAGACTAATGGATGCTACCAAATGTGTTACTCTACGAAGGAAAATGAGCGCTACTACTACAATATAATAAAGAAATCCGTGGGCAGGGTATCAGATAAACCCCATAAGAATAATACGGCACGCCCCCTACTATATTGGATTGTATCAATAGCATAGGTGGAAATAAACACTATATTGATTGCTTGTATCAATAGCACATAGGTAGCGTCGAATACTTTGAGGGGCGGGTTGAAAAGACGTGTTTTGGGTGTGCTTGTGTCTAAGTCAGAAATCGAAGGTTATTGTTTTGTCGACCAGAGCAGAGAGAGCGGTTCGGGCAGGTGAAATTCAGGAGTCAGCATTAGAATAGCGTTTCATCAGTTTTTGTTGTTGGCGACGATAGAGGTAATTTACAGAGAATTTATTGTGTTGGCGATTCTGCATCTTCAAATGGAGCTTCGGGTGTGAGGCCGAGACTAAACTAAAGGCTCTTGATTGGCCCCTTCCTTACCTTAATTGGCATCTCCCAATGTAAGCAAAGCAGAGTTTTGTTTATACGAGATCATAAGCAGGGGAAAGAGCTGGATCTGATTCCAAATAAAGGGATGCGGGAAGGAAAGTGGAGGTCGGCAAAAGACAACTACTCATTATGGTTGTTTGTTTGCAGGCGCATTCCTTTTCTTTAGAGTCTCAGTGAAATCAGTGAAATCGAATTCAGCGCTAAGATCTTTTTCTTTTTCTGTGTTACTTGACTGACTCAATACAATAAATGAGTCCTTTTTTTCTGGGAAGCAGGTGATTCGTGACGTTCTTGCAAAAAGGATCTTACTGGCTTTGAAGCCTTGTCAGCGCCAGCCAGCCAGCCAAGCTTAGAGAGCAGAGCAGAGCAGAGGAATCTGAAGAGTTACGCTAAAAAGAAAAGAGATAGGAAAGTCAAGTAAAAAAGAAAAGAATAGAATGTAGGTTATTATAAGTTAATAGAATGTAGGAAAGTATAAGTTAATAGAATTCCTGAAAGTATAATCATATAGTATATGAAAAAATCATAAAAGAATAATCATATTCATAGATAGGAAAGGTTCGTATAAGAATATAGTATATGAAAAAATCATAAAAGAATTCTCATTACGGTTTGGTTACATCATAAAAATATATCTAATTACGGTTTGTTTGTTATGATAAAATAATAAGAATATTCCGGTTTGTTATGATAAAAGAGTAAGAATAATCTAATGTAGGTTTGTTTGTTATGATAAAATAATAAGAATATTCCGTGGGCGCCGCTACACTCTTTTGGTATTCGCTGGTAATCTTTTACTTGGCATGTAATATATTTGATGGATACAATAAGGCCTGGCCTGCTCAGTTACATTATAGTCCTTAGTAGCTCCACTCTTGTTAGTATGTGATTTAATTAGCTTTTTCTCGTTCAGGTAGTTAGGGCACTGTTTATTTCTGAGTTCCGAGCTCGGGTATTGTCAGTAGTATTTGTACTCTAATAGCAATAGTGATAGTATTGTTTTGCACTAGTCGATCAGGTGTTCATATTCCCTATTTCGGTTCCTATTAGTCAAAGTCCTAGGTTCAAGTTTAGTCTGATGCTTATTCCTATTTCTCTTCTTTAATTCGTTATTCCATTCAGAGAATGAACATAGTATTATAGAGGAAGTCGCTAAGCCACCTACCGTCCTAGGTTCAAGTTTAGTCTGATGCTTATTCCTTTTCTTCTTTATTCGTCTGTATTAGTAGATTCGGCCGGACTTTCTTTGCTCTTTTCTTCTATTATTATTCCATTCATTATTACGAAAAAACATGTCCAATTCTCCCCCTCGTAAACTCCTGGGATGGGAGCCTAGCCTAGTAGGATAGATAGTTGCTTGGCCTTATCCGCTTGCGATGCCCTCACTTGTTTTGGGTGCCCCTGCCTAGCCCTTATCTATACTTGCTTTTATTCCTTTGCTCGGCTCGGGACCTAGGCTTACTTTGAACTATGGCTTAGTCTAATGCCCCTTACTTGCATTCCGACGATACCGTCTACTAAAATAAAAGACTTAGGAAACGGAGGACTTCACCTTCACCCCCACTAGCGGCATTAGTATTGGTTAGGCGATAAATGCCCAAGTAAATAGACCCTAAGTCAAAGTCTTTCTTTATTTGATTGATGTATGAGTAATGTTATAAAATTTATGGATTTTCTCCCTAAGTCAACTTCCCCTTCTTTGCTAATCGGGGCTTCTGAAAGACATAGAGAACCAGGCTGCTTTCTTAGTTTGGGATTTGCTGCTCCTGCCTTTTAGGAACAATAAACAACAATAAAGAGTTTCTTTCTACTCCCTCTTAGAGTTCAAAGCGTGTACTGCGTCGAAAGCCGATCTGATATGAATTTAGTGGTGGAGTTCTGTGCTTGTGTGCGTGCCGCATCTCTTTCCTCAGTTGTGTTTGCTTCAACATAGCTATGATAGAAAAGACATATGAGTCATCGTACATTCCCATAGAAAAGTCGAGCTCTCATGTTCGCCTTAATAAAGCTTAGGCATCATCAGTAAAGCTCAGGCATCATCAGTTAGAACACACAACAAAGTGGATCTATGGGGCCCTTCACGTGCATCATGTCTCAGCCAACTCTATCTGTCCGGATCGTCAGTGTTACTATCCGAGGACACACAAAGAGGCCCCTTACTTCAGTAGTAAGGCAAAGGTTCTTTTTAGCTTGGGAGCGCTTGTGCGTGGGCATCGTTTCGCCTTCTCCTCGCTCTGGACAGGAGCGTTAATGGCGCCACGGGGAGGGAATAGCAGTTGGATGAGAAGGACACCCCATTCACCTTCTTTACTCGGGAAAGCACGGATAAAGTCAACAAGTCTCTTCTTTTTTTTTAATAAGCATTAGCTCTTCCATTTAATTAAGAACGGCGAAGGAACAACAAACAATAGCTTGCGAAACGGCTGCTACTTATTGCCCTTGCCCGGCGCGAGAGAAGTCAACATTAGCGCTTGCTATCCTCAATCAAGCACAACTAAGTCAAAATCACCCATAAATCCGCTGGGCATTCTCATTCTCCTGCTTCTTCCCTTGGTTTTGATCCCAATCCAGCTTCTGCATTTCGTCTGTTGCCTCTGATCCCAATCTTATTTTAATTCCTATTCGACAGTTATACCAACATTCCATTCTTTTATAGAAAGGTAGTAAGTCAGAACTCAACTTAAAGTAATAAAGTGATAATGAAACTGTAATCTGGGGAAACATAATTCTACTCTAGGATTGAGCTCCAGAGTCCAATTGAAATTCCATGTTAGATGCGGGCGTACCCTATTATTAAGATACCGCTGTGCTGTACCGTTGTGAAAAAACTTATATATATTATGGTTGGCGACTCAGAAGCAAGATCAGTTCTCAAGTAAGGTTAATATAATTGTGTTGTCGATGCGTCGATTCAGAAAGGTGGTTAGTAGGTTTCGTCAAGTTTTCAATTCCGGGTTGTAGAAAGTAAGTAAACTGCTGCAAGCGATGATGTTGGCAATGAGTATGAATAAGCTAGATCCGGAGGCGGGAACAGGATAAGAACCAGTTGCGGCATTCATTGTCGACTCGATAAGAAGAATCCGCAAGGCGAGGGCAACAGAATCATTAGTTTTCAAGGCTAGGCAAGTCCTGTTTTTAGCTAACGACTAGACACAAGATCCGCATCCCCATTAGCAGGAGCAAGCAAGGGGGCGCCAGTTCATCAATCGAAGTTAGAGCCGAGTATACAACCAGGAAGAATAAGTTTCCAGTTTCAAGAGAAGGATCTGAATACGAATCAGAAGCTGTGCGAAAGGTAAGGTCAACAGCAAGTGTTTCATCAAGGATAGTTTCATAAGGT
This sequence comes from Ensete glaucum, assembly GCA_021527575.1. Taxonomy (NCBI): domain Eukaryota; kingdom Viridiplantae; phylum Streptophyta; class Magnoliopsida; order Zingiberales; family Musaceae; genus Ensete; species Ensete glaucum. Next base: position 692,927 of record JAHSUZ010000011.1, read on the forward strand.
GCAAGTCAGAAGGCAAACTCTGGTAATAGGTAATATGCGCAAGCAGTAAGGATGGTCCATTTACATAGGCAATAGGGCTTTCGACTGCTGGATCGAGTTCTGATATCGATGAGTTCAATTCCGATCTGTAGGGGTTCAAACTATACATGAATGCTGCGCCATAGAGAGCAGTACTATTTATTCCTAGGGTGATTACGAGAAGCACTCGTTCCATTCTGTTATAATTCCCACGACTCTATATTCTTATTATTAGCGGTGTTCCGAGAAGCACCAGTTCGATTACGAGTTTTTAGTTCTGTTAGCATTGGGTTCATTCCTGTTAATGCTAGTTTTCTTATGAGAAGCTGTGTTTGGGATCATAAGCAGTTAGAGTAGTCGGGAAGGATTGGTAGACTGATACCTAGGCATTGAAATAATGAGTCTGGTAGTGGTAGGGGCAAGTATAGGAATGATAGAAAGGATTTCTAGTTTGCGAAACTACTTGAGGTAAGGGCCGCGGGAATGTCAGGGAGGAGATAAACAATGAGATCTGGTAGTGACAGACTCGGATAAGGCAGTGTAATAGACAACCTAGGCATTGAGGGAAACGGTGTCCGTTTTGGAGGCATTAGCGACAGACTACTATACTAGGTAGGGGCTTTTTCTAGTTCAAAGTATCATTCCTGTTATCGTATGCCTTAGTATCATTCCAGTTATCGAGTAGTGCGATTCCGGATCTACAAGTGGTGTCGAGTCTTAGTTTAGAGCGTAAGTCCTGTCAGCAGTAGTTGGATTACAGGTTTCTAACCCCATTCCTCTTATAAGTGAGTTAAGCCCGATTGCTTGCTCAACTCTTTATTCCTGTATTTTTCTGATTACTATAAGTGAAGTTCAAAGCCGATGCCACTACATCATATCCTGTATTGTTGTATTTTCTTATGAGAAGCAGCAGCAACAGTCTGGGTGCCGAGCCTCGTGCCTACTAGTACCGAGCCTTGCTTGTCTTTGCTTGGTTTCAACCTTACTACCCTACTGATCGGCCTGTGCCTGTCTTTACTGTCTTTGATTCGAAAACTCAATACTTGCAGTCTGATACGAGTGCTACCAGGGCTAAAAATACTTACCCACTGTTTAGGGACTCAGTGAACTCAACTTGGGACTGGGAACTCCACCTTTCTCTTCTATCTATGCGCCTGCCCCCTTTTCTTTTCTTTCTTTAAACAAGTCGTGCTGTCGTTAATGTAGAATAAAGCTAGTGCTGAAAAGAATGGAACTCGTAGAAACCAAAGGGAAGGTCAGCCGTAGATGTAACTTTGTAAGGCTTAGGGAGGAGCAGGCCAATAATGAGATATATGCGAATGAATGTCAGCATTACAAGTAAATTCATTGTTTGATTCCCTCCGGTACGATATCTATTCTTTTCGACTTAATAGTTACATCCTTGTTTAGAGGCAGCTCAATTCGAGTTAGGTGCGGAGTAGCCCCATTCTTTTGTGCCCTGGGTAAATTCTCATAAGTAGGGGTTTCCGCCCCGGAAGTAGTAGTTGGCTTCTCAGTTTAGAGTATGAGGATGAGTAGCGCTCTTGTTAGCAGCGATTCCGATCTGATAGTGATAGTCCAATTCCTTACCAATAAGAGGATAAGTAGATGAGGAATTAGTTTAGAGCTAGAGCGCGTCAGCAAAGAGAGTTACATTTTTCTTGCCTAGGGTTTTAGAGCTTAAGGGATTATTGATATTGGTGACAGGATCTGGGCCACTAGATGAGGAGTGAAAAGCAAGCACGCACTAGTTCTGTTTGTTCTAATAGTAGTTTAACTGTGCTGTGGAATCTTTGTAAGCATAATAAGAGTAATAGTTAAAGAAGGGAGTGCTACTGTTAAAGCAATGAAAAGCGGACTTGCAGCAACCAATTTAAGAGTGAAAACAAGGATAGTTAGAGTTGAAGCGAGTAAAGCAAGCCTTATGAAATAGTGTATCGGCCTACCACTACCAACTCCAAAACAGATATTACAGCCCTAATACCTCCTCTCGGGACCAAGCCCATATGCCTCTTTACGCTATGAGTTTGCCCTTCCTTGATCTAATTCTGAAACTAATGCCTCGGAACCCTATGTCGCTGAACTCAATTCTTAGACCTGCCCAACTCTACTTAGTAGTAGCTCCCACGCTACTCATTAGAGAAAAACTGGCATTCCCATCCAAAAGTATCTGACTCACTTCTTGAACTCCGAAACTACTTATTTGCAAACCCTTATATGATCCTCACACTACTTCTTTGGATTCTTTTAGTAGTATAGCTTGTCTCTACTTGCTTATTAGAGATAGGCTGCCCATCCTCTGTCCTAAACTCTTACTTGTTAGTTTTCGCCTGTCACTATTTATTGAAGGCTTGTCTCTCCCGGGTGTGGTGTTTAGTGCTACATTCCTCTCTTTGACTCTTTATACTATAGACCAGAAGACCGGACTTGCTCTCCTCGATCTAAATCTTACTTTCCTATCTTTTCCTCTCTAACTACTGATCTAGATCTTTGCTCTAACCCTATAACGATTAGCTATCAACACCAAAGAAGTGCTGCTCTAGTTCGTTTTGAAACAAATCTATTTACTTTATTTATAGTATAGGGAAAGCTAGATAAAAAAAGTGAGTATAAGAGGAATCAACATCAGAGAAAAGAAAGGGAACAACCCTCTCCATAAAGAATACAAACACCGACAACATTCATGGAGCTGCCCATCAAGAAAACAAAGGGAGGAAATGAAACTCAGTAAAGCAGTAAAAGAATCCAATCCATTTGTTAGAGAATACATGCTCATACCCATGATCAGAAGTCAACTCATAAGTCTTTTCATTAAGAGCAGGCAGACCTTCTATCCCTTAGCGAGGTGCTTCATCAAACTTCAATTATGATTCAGTTGACTTATATTAATGTGCTCAGACAAGAGAGTATATTAGTAGCATTGTTTGTTTTCATATGATTGATATTTCTTAGCTTAGTATTTTATTAGGTGAAAAAGCCGAGATACAGTAAAGCAAGGATCTTATGAGTAAGACACTGTCCTAGAATCAGAGACAGGAAAGGAATACTTAAACAAGAGAATAGGCAGTAAAGGCAGACTGATCGACAGGGCAGTAAGAAAAGGAGAGGGACAGGCTAATAGATGAAATAAGTATTTTAGGTATGGAAAGATAGGCTTAGGGACAAGAAAGTAAGTCAATAAATAGAGAGAGGTAAGCCCTAGGACAAAGATACAAAATGCAGAGTGAAAGCCTTGGTTACAGCGATGGAATTACTAGTTGTTCGTTCCATTCTCATAAGGTGCGACTCCTACTTTGATGGATTCAGTCTTTCCAGGCAGTGTTCCAATTCGTAGGTAGAGTGGTTCAATCTGGATAGCCGGCTAGTGAAGGCCTTGTTAGCGTAGCGGTAGTTTGGTCACCTGTTTTGAGTTCAAGTATGGGTAGCGTCAGTATCAGTTTTCAGACGAGGAAGGACCCCTTAGCAGTTGGAGAATACAAGTAATAAATAAAGAAATAAATGTGGTTCCAAGTTTTAGAACTGTGGGGGAGGCGGGCAGTCTTGCCTGTAACTGTTGAATTACCGGCTTAGATCTATAGTCGAGTTGGCATTAATACAAGAAAGTAAGCAAGTAAAGAGCAGGCTAACAACAATAATTCTGTAGTTTAGTATAGTCAAATCCATGTGTTACTATGCCTATAAGAAACGTATAGATAGGGGTTTTTGATACGAGAAAGAATAATTCAATGATAAGTCCTAATTCAAGTAGTCTATAAGATAAGGTATAGCTCAGCTCGTAAATGACAAATACAGAATTAGGGGGGCGTAATGTAGAGTTGTAGACCACAGAGTGAGATGTTAGTATCGTTCTTTTGCTTATGAGTTCCCAGTTCTCTGATGATTAGTTGAATGCCCGTAGGACCAGTAGTACTTGACTTATGCTCTATTACCTCTTAGCGGAATTATGACTTCTGTGTGTCATTCCCCGCTGTACACATCACTACTCTTAAAATGCTACTAGAATGCGCTACTGCGGTAACTAACTTAGTAATATTCTATATTAGAAGTCAAAGTCCTCTTCGAAGGCATCAGCAGTAGCCTTAACTTAACGTTGGGATAAAACAAGTATGAAGCGTTTAGGGGGCATCAATTCTATAGCGGGTGGGTGCTGGTGCTAACGAAAATGAATCAGTAGTGAAAACCAAGGTAAGGATAAGTTCGACAATCAGCAGTTATAATTAAGTCATTGGCAAGCCGAAGCTAGATTAGAAGCTACAGATGGATCAGATGATGTAGGGGGATTATCATACAAAGTATAGTAAATACGGATTCACACCAGCCAAGCCAAGGCATGAGGGAAACTCCCCACCAGATATACCTCTCATTCTTTGACTTACCTTTGAGATTCTTTGGCTTACTCGCTCTACTCTTACTTGGTGGGTAACTTCTGCAGTTCATAAGACTAATATATAGTTAAGGTATGGATTGAAATAGAGCAGTGGCCAATTAAACCTATATCAATACAGGACAGGTTGCAAGCATAGAGCGGAAGGCTGAACCCAACCGGGTAAGACCAATCTTTAGCTGGGAAAGTTGGATTAAAAGCAAGCAAAGTCAGCTTGAGATTAGGGAGTGTCAGCTCTAGAGTTAGCAGTCGCTTGGCAGATCTGGATCACTAGTATCCGCCTTCAAACCTAACGTTGGTTTCTTGCCGGCACTATTGGATTTCATAATTCTAAGCTAAAGTAATAGCATAGATGTTTGATTCCCTTTTTCTTTAGCTCAATTCTTTTGATTGCTATAGTATTCCAATAGTATAGAGTCTAGTTGGAGAGAATGAAAAAAGGAGTGTACGGGCAGGGAGTAGACTTGGCGTACGGAGTAGATTTTACTACCTATAAGTCTGTCATTCCTACCCTTATTTCTGAAATGACTAGCTCTGAGGCTTGGATTAGAGTTGTAGTAGCGAGGATCGCGGAGTAGAGGTTGTACCAAAGAAGTAAACCGCTGTGACCCAGCTCTCAAGTAGCAAACTGTAAATTGATATAAGTAACAGAACTCGATCCAACAAGTCAAAGCCTCACATCTTGTATCAATGGTCCATCCTTATTGCCTCTTCTTTGAGCCTGCCCTTTCTCGATCTAATATCTGTTTGCCCTAACTCAAAGAATGCCTTCCCTGGCGTCTTCCAATTGCTTGTTCTATCCTTGCGCTTACTCCTATTAGTCTATTACTGGCACTATACAATATGTTTTCTCATTTAGAATAGTATTTTATGTTGTATCATTTAGTAGAATCTGTTGTATCATTAGAATATTTTAGAATAGTTTATTTGCTTGTAGTTTAAGGTAGTAGTGCCGGTTTTCAGTTCACAAGTCAGGATGGTGCAGGGCGGGGTTCCAGATCACATTATTTGAAGAAGGTTAGATAGCCGGCTAGCGAGTAAGAAGATAACTAAGAAATAATAAGTAAAAGAGTAGTCGTAAGGATACATCGGTAGGCAAGAGTAGTCGTAAGGATACATTGGTAGGTAAGTCAGAATGAGCTACTACCCTCCCTATTAGATCCAGCTCAACAACTATAGTGCTCACAATCATCGAACTCCAGGCATACAAGAATAAATGTGAGCAAAGCAAGAATGAGTCAGGTTGGACCTAAGGGGTGCTACAATCTAAGCTCTGCTCTGCTCTGCTCTGGTAAAAGCTATGGCAAAAGCAAGACCCAAGTAAGAATCACACCGACAAGCAACGGGCCCACCCAAACAACGTATGGACAAGTAAGCGGCACGACAAGCAACATTCTTTAGTTCACCGGGAAGTCTGCCTTCACCTTCCAGGCCTTAAATATGATTTTGCTGGCTATTAGCCTGTAGCTACTGCTTCTCGGAATGTGACTACTACAATGGGAACCAAAGCCGGGCTGCTGTCAATACCTTAATTAAGAACAAGTAATCCAATCAATCAATCCATCCTACTCGTCAGTAAAAGGCTGAAATCCAGAATTGAAAGAATTACTACTTACCCACGAAACAAGGGCTGTTGCAAGGTTAGTTAATGAGTAAAAGTAAAGAAAGCCAGACTAAACTCTAGTTCAAGATGCGATATCTATAGTTTACTTCGCAGTTGCTTGCATTATCGCTTATAGGCTTCAGACTCACCATTCCGTTCTTTCTAACTTACTTCCTCTGCTATTATTCTTGCTTTACTTGCTTTGGGAACGAACTACTATCTAATCCGGAATGAACTTATAGGTAGTCAATCTTACTCATCAGATAGTCAATCTTACTTAAAAAACCAAGCCCTTACTTGTTAAGCTTTAGTCGAGTACTGCTCCTTTAAATTCCTGAATCACTGAGCCGGATCTTCGCTTCAAAGCTTGGTACTATTGCTTCTAAGAGTGCGACTACCACCTATTAGAATGCGTCTGAGGAGCCCAAGCCTAACTCTAAAACTGGCATTCCCCCATCTGGATATTGAGATTATTCAGTTCACGTATAATATATTCTCTTCTATTTCATTATGAATAGGAGACAAACATCATTCTTATTTTATATAGAAACATCATTTTCTACTAAGTAGTACATCATAAGGAGAAGAAGCAAACCAAGAAACCGAGTCATACCTTTATGATTAGCATCCAAAACCTGACTAGTGGGGCACCAGAACTCTTCTCTTGCTCCTATGTTCTTACTCTTTGAATTGACCTTTGAATTCTTTAGTTCACCCATTAGCCTGCTATTCCCGGCTATCGGCCTACATCCCTAACGCACCAAATATTAGATTTCTGTCCCCCTGACCTTGATCTGATTCTGACTACCCTCCCTTTGATTCATAAATTGCCTGTGATTATTCCATTTGCTTATATTAATTATGAAATTGGGTATTTTCCATTAACTTGTATTAATGTGCTCAAACAAGATAGTAGTACATCAATCAATCAGCCTGTGTGTTTTCATATGAGATTGATTAGTATTTTATTATTGGTTTATTAAAGTAATTAGAGCAAAAAGAAAGGCAGTAAGTAGCTCTTTAACAACAAAAGAAAGGAGGATTACACTACTCGAGACACAATTAAGAATAATAACACGCAGTTTGTTTTGCATTTGTGATTGCTGCTGATGTCTTAGAGGATCGAACACTACCTTATAGACTCACTAAACTAGGATAGGAACTGAGACTAACTCACCGGAGTAACAACCTTACTTTCTAGACTGGTATTCCAAGCTTTATTCTATGTAAAGCTGTCCATTCTTAGAGGTTAGCTTCCAACGACTAACTCTAGGTCTCCCGCTCCCATATCCATATACAGATAAGAGACTCTATCCCCGAGCTCTAAAGCCTCAACTACATACTTTTATTGTCCGGTCCTCTTGAACTTATGACTTTGATTCCCATGCTCGAGTTTGGGCCTGCCACTACGCTCTCGCACTCTTAAGAACCGCACAGCGCATAGAGAACAGGGATTTGTCTCTACATCTACGGAGCTAAAGCCTGACTCGCCCTAACCTGACTATCAAAGTATTCAATCTTGATTTCACATCCCTCTCCCTTAACGGTACGAGCTTCAGTCAAAAGAGTGTAGCTAAAAAGAGATAGAAAGAGTTACGCGGCAGAATGATCTTTGAACGAGAACTCCGCCAGCTACACATTATACTAACCTTGTCTAGTTCTGTTTTCCCGATAAAAAAGGTATCAAAGGCATTTCCCTTCATAGCGAACCCGAAACAGATTGAAAAGTTATGAAACTCCGCCAAGCGCCAAGACACTACTAACGTGTCGCGGAGGACTATCAGTTGCGCGGCTAGCGCCGCTTCACTCTTTCGCCGCGTAACGAGAACTCACTGACGCGTAACATTAGTAGTTACTTGTCTAGTTACTTGCCCCCGGGAAAAAAGGCTGCGACTAAGTTTTCCTTCATTGCGAGGTGAAAAGAAATTTGATTTTGATGTTTTACCGGTAAAAAAGGCAGCAAACGAGTTTCCCTTGATAGCGAGGCCGAAACGGACTGTATTTTTATGAGAACTGCTGCCGCTACACACCAAGCAACGATTACTGTTGCTAGGAGGACGCTCAACAGCCGCGACACTAATAGTAACTTCACTGACGCGCTACATTAGTAGTAGCTTGTCGTCTTGTCTAGTAGTTACTTGGCCCCGTGTTTTTTCATAGCAACGTCTTGGCTGAACTCAAAACTCATAAAATGGCAGTCACCTAATAAGTAAGTCGCTCTAAAGAAACACAGAACTCCAATTGAGATGAGGCTGACCTCTACCCTTGACCTGCGCTGCGCCAACACCATCCCTTCTATTTGCTTTTTACGAACTATACTTTCTGCTTTCAGTTGACTTTTTTACTATATCTTCTAGAGTTTACTTCCTTTCGCACTCTTTACTTTTATACTCTTGCAAAGATCAAAAGGTGCGCTCGACTTATCTTCTTTAGTGAAAGTGGTGCTACAAGGGGACAATTTGTTGAAGTACAAGTACAAGGAAGGAGCATAAGCAGGCGGCGAAGGCTGTGATCTTGCTACAACTTATGATACTGATCTTTAAACATCAATCCCTTCTTCGTATTAAGATCCCGTACTAGATTATGCCCTGAACTCTACTACCCTTAAAACATAAAGCAAGCTAATCACCGAATCCAGAATCACTGAAGGAATACTCCTATCGGCTGTTCCACGACATTAACGCTTCGAAATAAGCACTTTGCTCTTGACACTAACATTAGCACTTAGTCTTGCTGCGGCGAGTCAAGTCAAACAAAACAATATATCTCTTGTGTGTATAAGAGGAGAGCCCTGCTTAACTGCTCAATCAATGACCTTAGCGCTTGGCTTGTTTCGGGCAATACTTAACGCTGTACCTGGCATGACTTAACGCTGAAGTAAAGTCAACATATACATAATGGAATCTTTCCCCCCGAGTGCAACTCATTTGTTGCAATTTGACTCTATCGCATCCATTGCATCCAAGTGATTCATATTCTGCCATGAACTTAACTGCTACGTCAGTACTTTATTCTTTTCCTTCACACTTTACTTGAGAACAGAAACATCATCAACCTGAGCTTATCCTTATCCGGATCCATCTTATGCTTCATCTCGTTCTTCAGATCCCTATGTCACCTTTGCATTCGAAAAGAGAGTAGATTCGGCTTACTTGTACTTGTACGATGAAACTTCCACTGGTCATTCATAAGCTTACTTTCGAACTCCCGAAACAGCACTTGAACTTATAGCTCCCCTACGCGCCGAGTAAACTAAAAAGTACCAAGTAAAGTAAAACATTAATTGATTAACTATCCTCTTCTCTTCATCACAGGAAGAAGCGCAAAATCCTTGCTTTTAGTTTCTTTAGTTATATCGATGGTAAGGTAATCAACGATAATCGGCTTGCACAGCTCGGCATACGGGTCTTTCGGGCCGCCACGCCACTACAACTACATCATCGAAGAATTCAATATTCAAGTAAGCAGAAGAATGTCAATCATATCATTAATACAGAATCATATCATTAATATAAGATATCTGAATGAGCAGCTTCATTTTTGAAGGATCGGATTGAAGAGAGGACGAGCAACATACTTTTTGTTTTCATATACATATTGCCTAGTCATAAATGTCGATACATCTTACAACACTCTTATTTTCTTGGTCGGTAGCACGATCATCACATGGTGCCATCCACTTATCACCAAAACTTATAATATCCTAGGATTGGTAGGCATAGTGGCGGACAATGATCAGGGCTTATTATAATGCAGAAAGACCTATGAGCTGAGCTTGAAAGAAAACCCACAAAAGAAGAAAGAAGCGGTCAAAGGTGAAAGTTCGGAAAGGAAGCGATACTCTATTAAAAAATGAGACAGACCTTCCGTATATGTCCTCCAAAAGAGAAAAGAAAGGGGCTAGAGCACTGATTCACCCGATACGCGAGAAACTATCCCCAAAAGTAATTTATCAGTAGTGCGGTGTAGACCTAAAAGCAATTGACGGGTTTTTCCCTCAGTAACTACCGCTCCCTAACAGATTGTCTTTTCCTCAGTAACTACGAGCGCCCCTTCTCAGTGCATTGGGATGTGTCTATTTCTATCTCTTGACTCTCTTGACTCGGGGAACAGGTTTTTTTAAATAAAAAGGATCTTAGAGTTTAGTGGGGTCTGTCTTAACGCCTTCTTCTTTCTGCCTTTCCATCGGAGTTTCTTCACAAAGACTTACTTGTCATGGTAAGGGAGAAGGGGTCACAAGCACACTTTCAGAGCGCAGTATAACAGAGAGTTTGATGTTGCCCCGTTCAGGAAGGTCCTAAAATGAATCCATTTATTGTCTCTCAATTGGTTGGCTCGTAGGTTCGATGATTGACTTCACGGGCGAGGTCTATGCTATGATAAAAGTCCAGGACGGCCCCGTAATGGAAAAAAGGAATCTAATGAGCATCTTACTCTTTCATCATGCATACTCCACCACTTGGGGGATATTGCTCCGTTGGTATAACTCTGCTCTTGCAATTGGGTCGTTCCAATTACGGGTCAGATGTCTAATTGTCAAGGCGGTATAATAGTCTAATACAAAAAGTATATTACAGACAGACCATAGACCCTTTGAAATAATAAATAAGTAGAAAACGGCATTAGCAGTCTGCGGGCAGTAAGGGTCGGAGAAGGGCAATCACTATTTATTAACAAACAAACCAGCATTCTTCAGACCAACCAAAGAAAGAGTCGGGCGGGTGCAAGTTCTCCTGTAGCTGGATTCTCCGTAACTCCACAATCATACTTAAGAATGGGATTAATTCCTACTCGGAGCACCACCCTTTTCTTATGAAATTCAATAGTTAGTTGCTCTCGGAAGAACACAGATGAAAGGTGTAAGCTGTGTTCGGGGTCAGTTGTTGTCTATCGTTGGCCTCTATAGTGGAAAGAATCAGTGATAGGTTACCTCTTCTAGTAGAAAGAATAAGTCGGAGAGGCCTTAGAGGCGGTGATTTACCCTAGGGCAGGGCGGATGTCAGCGGTTCGAGTCCACTTATCTCCAGCTCCAGCCCGTTAAGTTCACTGATACTATAGATAATTGCCAATTTTCCAATTCGCCAGCCTATCTTTCTTTTGGTTTTTAAGGGCTATTCTATTTCTCATTCATGGAAGTTGATAAGATCCTTTTCCTTTTAACTGCACCGTGCATAGTATTGAAAACCCTAATGGTGAAGTTCAAACCGAAGAGAGGAAGGAAGTATATACCTGGGCACCCAGAGAGACAAAAAGGGCGTAGCGGAGAGTGGAAAATGAAATGGAAAAGGAGATTGCAGAACGAATAGGTAAATCTTTCGAACTGCTGCTGAATTCGTGGGCGGGCAAGAGACAACCTGGCGAACTGAAACATCTTAGTAGCCAAAAGAAAAGAAAGCATAAGCGCGTAGTGGTGGCCAGGCCAGCGAAAGAAAGGAGAGCGCCCGGGTTGTAGGAGAGCAAAGCTTAGTGCTGCTAGGCGAAGCGGTGGAATGAATGCCCTACCCTAACCATAGATGGCGAAAGTCCCGTAGCAATATAAGAGTCTCCTCCTTCCGCTCGACAGAATGCATTTGGAATTTCATCTTGATAAGGGCCACAACGCATAGAAAGAAGTAACAAAGCATAAGGTAACTCAAAACTGCCAACTATCTCTCCATAGCCAAGCAAGAGAAGAGGAATCCAACTCATAAGTCAGAATCGAACAAGGGCATAAAGGAATGGACATTATATGATTTTATTATTATGTTTGTTATAGTATAGTATGAGAATTATGATTACATGATATGATTTTATACTTTACTTTCCTACATTCTTTTATTATTATTATACTTTCTTTTATTATACTATATTCTATTTTCTTATTATTTTATATTACTTTCCTACTTACCTGAGTTGAGTTTCTTAGGGACGAAATCCTCAGCTTATAGGAGCGAGTACTGTTTTAAAGCGCTCGAAATAAAGATGAAGTTTGACTCGGCCCAACCAGATTAAGTGCGTCAACGTAAGTGAGGCACGTTAGGGAGCTTTAGTCTTGCGTCCTTACTTTTTCTGTTGCTTCTGTGACATCTGATTTGTGAACATCTTGCTTGAGGTCGGTAAAGTCGAAAGGAAGTGTTCAGCATAAGCAGGATCACTAGCAAAATAAGGATCTTCGTCATAATAAGGAGCGGGAACTGGATCTTTTGTTAGCGACGAGATTCATTGTCTTTCTGTGATTGTGTAATCCTAGCCGGGAGCAAGTGTTGTAAGAGATTATCACTGAGTCTATTGTTTCAATACTAACACGAGTTGAGTTCTCCGACCTCTCTGTTGAGTGGCAGTAAAGTTTTAGTTCTATTACTATTACCAGCAATGGGAGATCCAGTTATCGTTTTTGCAGGGGAAGTCAAAGGCTCATCCACTTTCGTCTTGACTTGAAACCGATCCCACACTTAAAGTTCTGCTTCCTCTCTTTTAGCATGTTCAAACTCCTTTCAGGTAAAGCGGTTAAGTCTCATGATTATACCATGGTCGCAATGAAAGCAATACAGGTGTTCGCCCCTCCACTTTCCTCTTCCGGATCATTGAAAGGTACCCATCGGCTCTTTCCTCTAATGCATTTCTGCCTATAGGGAGAGCCCTCTTGCCCGGAATTAGTCACAATTCTATTCTACCGGACAAAGAAGGCTCATTTAGCTAAGTTTAAGCCAAGGAGATACTACTATGGTAGGGAAGGGAAAGAGACACACAGGAGGCCCCGTCAAGCTGTTTACGGCATTTCAACTTAACCTCGAAAGATGAACTTGCGCGTAAGGAAGGAGTGAAAAGGGACTGATTGATTGCCCGTCCTTAGCCCAAGTTGTTGAACTCGAGAATAAGCTGTCCGCATAACCTTAAAGTAAAGTTATGTTCCTGATCTAAGTGGTGCTCTTGTTCCTGTGCTTCTGCTCTACCGAAGAATAGAATAGAATGGAGTGTGAAACAGAATTGAATGCTACTGGCAAAATGGAAATGATTGAGGCACCTCGGAGTGTGCTAGCGAGTTCTAAAGTGACAGAGCCAGAAGCAAGCTTAGGCGAAAGAACAAGTTATAGAGTTCCGAGTTCCGCTCACTAACGCTATAGGGCGAACTCAACTCGCTTGTTTCATTGAAGATCCTGATTTCAAACAAAACAGGAAGGTAACCCAACTGCATACTCAAAAATCAAAAAGAATATCTGCATCCTAGAAAGTAAGCTGCCAACAGGGCTCAATAGAAGGAAAGGATTGATCCGAGGAGGCATACACAATAAGGTGGAAGGAAACAGTATAATCCGCAACAGGATAAAGATCTGGATAAGTGAATTCTTTCTTTTGTGGAGCACCAGATCTCTGTGGAGTACCAACTACTACTTGCATTCAAAAACAGTCCTTTCCGTTTGTTTTCATTTCATAATTCAATGAGTTTCCTCGGCGCTAACAAGAGCAAGAGTGGAAAGATCATCCGCTGTATCCGGATCTGAAGCAGTGCAATGAGAGTAAAGTTCACCTTCCTCACTCGAAAGTAAGAACAGAACTAGTCCCATCCCTGTAAAGTCGGAAAACTCCATTATTCAATTATTACTTTTTTAATTATTACTTTTTAGCGGATTCTATTGAAACTTAGTTAAATCCGGATCTTGTAGCTATAACTCCATTTGAAGAATTGTTTTGAGCCCTGCCTTACTTTACTGACAACGCTGACAAAGAGATTCTACTTCAGGACATGAGCCTTTCCTTTACTTATTTACTTAATTGTCCCTTGAAAGCGCAGGAATGTACTCTCACCCCGCGTCACTATCTAGATTCGGCTTCCTAAATTAGACTATCCGTTAGCAAAACCCCCTAACTTACATAAAGACTGGACTCGCTCTAGGCATCATACTATAACATAACATATGAGTTAATTCCTATCTTTGCCTTTGTAGTAGAAAACAAAACTCCGCGTAACTCTTTTCCAACTTTCCTACATGATATTATGATTGTATGATGTAATAACCAAACCTACATTCTATTAACTTATAATAACCTACATTCTATGATTTTATACTTTACGAACCTACATTCTATTCTTTTATTTTATACTTTCCTACATTATATGATTTTTCCCACTCTTTCTGGTCGAGGAATTCTACTTTAAGTCAGAATACAGGATGTGTGGAGGGGAATCAGATCACCCCTATAATCATACTCCACGAAACGACTCTACTACTCTATTTGTATCAATACAATAGCATAAGGTAGCGCTCTAAAGTAGTAAATACAGAATTCCACTAAGACCCCTACCGACCTAAATTCTCTAGTTTTTAACTTCAATGCCTAGGTTACTTCTCTAACGCTCCTCCTATGTTCGAGTGCTAGCTATTATCATTGTATGTACTCCTTTTTAGAATAGAAGTCTTGGGCCTTTTGGGGTACACGAGAGGATAGGGCAGGATTGAGCAAGTAAGCAGAAGAATGAGGGAACGCCTAGATAAAGTTTACCATAAATAAATTCATTGGTATCGGAATACCCCCGTAGTACCTAACCTCTAATTACAGAACTAAGCCCAGTAGCCCCAGAGTAGAACTAAAAAGCAAGGGCATAGGGTATGTATGGCACTGATATTGAATCAAAGTACTCAATCACAGCAACAAACACTATTGAACCTCCTAGAGAACCAGTGCTATCATTCTGTATTATGGAATCATGCCCCCGGAGTCAAAACTAATATTTTTATTGCCTAGGAGCAGCTGAACCACCGGCATCTCCCCCTGCCCACCTTTATCTCATTCTATAGTTAGGGCTTCGACCTGCTTATCTCTACCTTTATTCTTTAGTGAACCTAGGATTATTCTACTGTTTACTTGTATCCCCTAGCTACCGAACCCGAACCTCTCTACTTCTATAAAAGAATGGAATGCGCTACAATCTCGTACCAGATCAGATCCTTTATTTTCTAACTGACATAATAGAGTAAGGCATTGAAAACATGACTAATGGAATTGGATAAAGGAGGCTATGGTAGGTTGAGAGGACATGGTAGGGTTAGTTAAACATGATTAGTTACCTCTATATCCATTAAATAGATGGAAGTCCTAACCTAAGATTCTGACTATTGCCCTGACGGGTGTTCTTATGCTATATTGACTTCTACAATTCTATAAATCGTGACATCATCGTACCTTTACTTGAATTCGGACTCGAGAGCACATGGTTGGTGAGACACAGCTTCTGCCTTTTTTTCGTTTCATAGCGGGGGGCGGGCCTCATTCTTAGAGTGTACTAGCCTCTTTCTTACTTTTCTTACAAAGCACATGGGTTGGCGAGAAGGAGAGGAGTTAAATTACGACTTTGGAGTTGACCAAGCAACGTATACTCCTGTTTTACTACAAGAGTGGCATCATCCTCTGTTTCATTGCCTGGAAAGCATGGTTCTAAGTAAGTCAAGCGAGGTAGTAAGAATAGAAGCAAGGCTAGCAATGGATTATAGTAGTTTGGCTCTAATAGTTAGTAAGGGAAGTCTGTCTTATTGCATTGGTAAGTCAGCGAGGTTAGAATACCTGTGTAACAAGTGACCATGGGTTTAAGGACTAGACAAAGGGTGGTAAGACCTATAAGGCAGGAAAGTAATACTTAATATATAGAATGAGCTATAGGGAATGCAAACAAGAGATATTAAATGAAAGAGGAACGAATCAGAGTACAACTCGTAGGGAGATAGAAACACGCTGCCCATAACAAGAGTAAAAGGCTCGCTACCTCCCCAGAGCATTCATTCTCATTAGTACTGATCTCAAATCTGTACCTGTTGGTTGAACCTAAAACTAACCGCTTCTAGCCTAGCTTTCCACTACAGCTCAGACTTTGTCTCCTATTCTTTAACCGTAAACTGGAGCTGGAGCTATTAAATACAAGAATGGAGGACCAGCCCTTCTAATAATGTTCCCCGGGAAAGAGAATCTATCCGCTACTGACAGCTACTAGTGAAAACAAGGCGATATAGCCCCAAAAGGCGACTACTTCCTTCTATAATTGAACTGTTAATATAAGAACTACTTTTATCAAATCCTTATTTCACCAGGAATTACGGGGGCAAGGTGCAATACGGGCTTAAGTTAAGGCGCGGAAGAACAAACGGACGTTAAGAAGGTGGTTATAGGCCTACTTCTTTCTTTGATTCGGGCGGATCTTCTTCTTCTTTTTTGTGCTGGATCGTACCTTGAGTTTAAGAAGTAGAAACATGAGTTTGAGAATCGGAGACAGGGGATTGATCACCGCCTAGCAGGCTTACTATTCTTACTGGGATTCTTACTATGCTGATGTCACTCATAGGTTCTTTACACAGACTATTAGCCTGTCCTTCTTTGCTTGAAATCTGGTATACTTCACTTTAAACCTTACTGTCTTGCTTTGATTCGATTCTTACTACCTTGTAATTCCTATACTTATGACTGGAATGCCTACTTATTAATTAAATGCCCAGGCTATAGGTTCCAACTGAGCTGTCCTAACCTAACGAAATTATTCCCTTTATTATTATTTGTAATACAAAAACTACATCCTTCCTCCACATTTCTTATAGGCAGGCGCGTAACACATAGGTTATACTATACCAAAACAACATGCTGTCTAGCTTTAACTCCCTGGACTGGACATTAATACAGCAGTTGACTTAAGCACATAAGGTAGCCCACCACTCATGCCTTAAAGCCTTGGGTATAATAGATAGGCCCCATTAGATGTATTCCTCATTCCCCCTAGCATTCTTTATCCCATGTTTTAGCCTGAATGAAACTACTCCCTTATACCTCTCTGAGGGGGACTAGGCTTACGTCCGGGTGTGTTGATTATAGACTCCAACGGTTCGTTATGATGCTTACTAATTAGATTCTTTATTCCCAGTTGGACTCCCATAAGCATTAGTATTGATCTGATTCCGAGCTTCCAGTATCAGTATTTCTTCTTGGGGAGATCCTCACTCTTTTGGTATGCCCACTCATTCCTGTACTTAAGAGTTAAACTAACTCCCTATTTGCTCTTGCATTCAGGGCTTATATTTACTTCCATTCTTTTGTTCCTTATCAGAGGTGTATTGATATTCCTCTTCTTCTGTGTTTGATTATTACTTTGGAGGTTGGTGTATAGTAGTGCCCCAATGAAGATAGACTCGATCTAAGAAGCCGGGGAGCGTAGTAAGTCTAACATTGTAAATACAGGATAGAAGAGGCAAGTCTAAGCTCGAACCGAACAAAACAAGTATAGGGCCTAGAGTTGATCTAAAGGACCCAACGCCATAGTTGTTGAATGAAAGGCGGGATAATAATAATAATAGCCCCACCCAGGAAAGGCAGACTCATAGTTATGGTAAAGTAAGTAGCGAAAGTCTATAGTGATAAGTTGAGTTCCCTAGAAAGTGAGTGGATCGATAACTACAGAAAGAGAAACAGGAGCTTAATCCGTACTTTATGATTTTTGGAAATGAGACCCGTGCGAAGGGAATCTAAATTACTGAATCCGCTCTCGATCCTGGTGCTATCAAGTGCAAGTTAAATGAATTGTTTGTTGCCACCAGTTATAGACTCAAGTGAATACCCTGCTTGCTTCTTTTCCATTGAACCTTCTGATGATCCTGGCACACATCTTGGCTTGGTGAAGGCTCTATTAGCAGGAGCTAGATTGGTATTGTTATTTTGTAGCAGGAGCTAGATTGGTATTGTTATTTTGTAGCAGGAGCTAGATTGGTATTGTTATTTTGCATTAAATCAGTAGTCTCCTAACTTTATACTTAATCCTGTTGTGCTTGTTGAGTTCTTTGAATTAAAGTAAGTAAGGAGCGGTAGAGGTGAACTACATAATTGAGTCAGGGCAGTTACTTTATAGTTCATATTCCTTACCTTTAGAATGAATTCTGCGTTTACTAATAGGTATTTTTTAGGTATTGTTAGGCGCTGTCCTCTCCAGGAGAAATATGATGAGTAGTATGGTCACTCTAGTAGAGGCGAGTAGCAGGCTCACAATTGAGCTATATATCTTAAGTAAAAAGTCGAAGCGCACAGATGTGGATGTCCAGCAGTCAGAATATGAGTTAGGGGTCAGGTAGCGTAGTCAGAATTTGTAATAGCAGTATCATCCGCGCTGGTTGCATTCCAGCTGTGAGTGTCAATAAACCAATTCCAATGTGTTGGGAACAGAATCATTCATTTCCGCAAAAAGAATAGCGCAAGTAAGACTAGCCCAGCAACTACTCGGCCGATACACTATATATAGGATTTCAGAATCAAATAAATGAGTAAGGACCGAAGTTTCAATGCAAAGAAATCGAACTGGTGCTAACAATGCTTTGCTTTAACCGCTGCTGACAAGGCTACATCCCTGGGGGAAATTCTCAAACTAACCCATTGGGCTTGCTTTCTGTAACTACTCATTTAAATTCTCTACCCACGGATCCGCTCCCTCACTCCGGGGCTCTACTCTCAATACCCATGCGGAAGTGGAAAACTGACATTGCACTCACTGCCTTCCATTATGCATTTGGGGATTGAATCTACATACGGCCCCTAACCGCCACGCCCTTGCGGATTAGTCTTATATTCGTGACATTGATTCTGAAGACTTCCATTAAGAGTATGTCCTTACGACCGACCTCACATCCGTATTAGTGGATTCAGCGCTAAGATCAATTCCCGCAATTATGAAAGGAATTCCCTAAATAATAAATAGGGTGTGGGGGGTGGATTTCCGACTTTAAAGGAAAATACATAGGTTATGGTTGGTGAGAAATAGCACTATGGTTGGTGAGAAATAGCACTATGGTTGGTGAGAAATAGGGTAACACATCTTTATCTACTGATACAGACCCCGGACTTGCTTCTTTCAATTACAATAATAAATGTAAGGGCTAACAAGACCTATGCTCTAAACGAGTACAGTACTCCCACCACACTGGCATCAACCCTTGCTTAACTGTATCTTAGCCTCTGTCCCGTGCGTACCTATTACTATTACCATTAGCCTGCCACTACTCTATCTCATTCCCGCGCTCCTGTCTCAAATGCCTAGCCTTAGTATTCCGCTCTTGTCTTCCATTCTTTGTTAGTAGTGATGTCTTGCGCACATAGGAATAAGAATAAGCATCGAGTACAATAGAACCAAACTAAGTAGTAAGTATGAGAGATCCCACTAAGTAGTAAGTATAAGATGTATAGGTACAATCTATAGCGCATCTAACAATTGAATAAGAAACTTTTAATACAATCAGTACTTCTGCCTATAAGATAAAAACCAGAAAAGAAGTAAGGGCAGTGAAGCTGCCTAAGGATTGTAGTTTGGAGTCTCGGCCCAGAATACATAATGTAGGTAAGAAGTCGCGGAATCACACTCGATACGAAAGGAATGACACTAGGGGTATACACATTTGCACTAAGAGCTAGCACTTGATCCAACTACTGGGAATTCCACTCATGGGTTGTTGGCTTGAAAGAAGAGTATAGTAATTCCACTAAGCAGTATCGGAGCAAGCAGCGGGGGAGTTAAACGAATACAAGTAAGGCTGGGCAATAGAGATAGATAAGTCAAAGGATTAGAAGCTGTAGATCCATTCCTATAGTATAGTAGTGAGGTCGTTGGTATTCCTTACATTTCGATCGGAATGTGTTTTCTCATAGTGATTTGAATCTACATCGGTACTGCTAAATCCATAGAAAGAATTGCTTTCCCCAGGGGAGTACGAGAATGGAACACTGTCTTGTCTCCACTCGACTGAAACAAGAGCATCTGAACTCAACTCAAAACATATACTTAAAGTAGAAAAAAGGGAATTGAGTCACTGCTAATTAGAATCCACCTCCTACTTATGGGGAACAACTATTGTTTATAAGACCTTAGCTCTACCACAGGTTATATATACAGATTGCAACTTCTAATCAGTCTGTCCCGCTGACTTGATTGATACCCTGTTTCGCCAACATCTTTAATTGCACTTGCGCCAACTAAGAATGATTAAAGTCGAACAGAACTACAGCGAAGAATACAAGTCATAATAGTTTGGTGTGCTATAGTCCGGTAAGGTAGTAGAGGCTTTCAATACAGAAATCAACATTGTAGGTATAGTGCCGGGAATGCAAGGTCTAGTTCGGACTGATATGAGACTACCCTTCCTCGCTCTAAACCTGGATTTTGCCTTTGAGCTTGACCCCTTTTTTACTCTTCCGCTTACTACTCTACTTCTGAAACTCCATTCGTTCACTCCGCCTTTCCCACCTCTAAAGTCCACACCTACCCTTCCCTTGCTTTAATAATGGTAGTGACTTGTTGGACTACTACTACTACTGGGTAACTTGGTTTAGTGCTGATCTATCGCTTGGGCTTAGTGCTGACCCCTACTAACTGCTCATTCATTTCTTTTACTAATTAGTGGAGTTCCGACTTCTTAGTGGAATTCTTTTGTTGTTATAGTGTAGTTGTATCTGGTGGAATTCTTTTGTTGTTATAGTGTAGTTGTATCTGCCGCGCCACTAAATAGCTCCCTACCGAAAAGAGTGTGTGTAGCGGCCCTGTCGGAAAGAGTAGAGCTAAGCTAGCCTAAAGAAAGAGTGTCCTATCCTATCCTTGGTTAAAAAAATGATATCCAATAGAAGTTAAACGAGAACAGAACCGCCAGTTGCTCACCTTGACACCGCTGCTTCCTTTCTTTAGAAGAAAAAACTCGAACTGCATATTATGATTATTCATATCCTCATCTTTTAACTGCCTTTTGATCTGATTCTTGATATGACAAGACAATTACCTACTGAAACCGGAACTGAAGGAGACCATAAGCCAACACCTTGGATTTATCTCAGCGCCTTAACCTTGATACTGAAATCTCCACCTTTAAAACCAGATTCCACTCGAGCAGAAGACCTTGAGAAGTACGGATGCGCAGTTCCCTTGAGTTTCGAGTTCCGTTGCCGGTTCCCTTGCCTGCTCTTAGCTTGGCGTCTTGTCGAGTAGTTACCTGTCTCCAATACTAACTTAGTTTGATTCGCTCCCCTCCCTAAGTTAATTAAGTCTCTATTCCTATTTGGATGATGATGGTTATGGGCGCTTATAAGGTTGGTTCTTCTCTTCCCCATAGTCGCTTAATTCCTATTAGCAGTAGGTGGATTCCCAGTTGAGTGGATTTATGATTATTAGTAGGACTTACCGGCTACTTCTGATAACCATGCTACAATGTGCTACTTTCGTTTAAACTAGTATATTTGTTAGTTTGATTCAGCTAGGTAAGTAGTTCACAGCAGTCTTAGAAACAGTAGCAGCAGCCCTAGAAGCACCAGTTTTTGTCTAGCTTTTGCTGGGTGAGTTCTGACTTCTTAGTTTGTTGTCTTCTATTACGATTACTCCTTTGCCCGGGCTCACAATTCCTTATTAAAAGAACAAGCATTAGAAGCGGCATTTCTAGCCTGATAGTAGGTCGAGTTGAATTACCTGCCTTGAGTTGCATCTACTAGTCCAGTAGCGAGCCTTGTTGTCAGTTACTCTATTCTTAAAAGCATTAGTTCTTTTCCTTGTATATGGTTAAGCAACTTAGTCCGGTATCTTGACTTTAGAGTATAATTCTGTGTCAGCACTAGTGGAGTTCTCATAGTAAGTAGTTGGCTTTTCCCTGTTGAGAGCGAAAGGTAATGAGTAAGGCCCGGCTTACTTCGTTCTATTCTGATGAGTACTAATCGCATTTTTGTTAGCATCGGTTTCCGCCCGAGACTCCTTTCCTGTCAGTAATAGCTCAATTTACTTATTAGTGTAATTCCTGTTGGCTATTTCGAGTTTAGCGCCATAGCATAGGTATCGATTCTTTATTTGATGAGGCATTCCTCTACTAATAAGGTGGTTGATGCTGCCAATATGCCCTCGGCAAGGTACTGATTTAGCGATAAGGATAAGAATAAAAGAAGGGAGTTCCCTACTGAGATAAAGGATAATAAGAGTTAATCGTAGGAGAGGCATCCTTTTTAGTATTAGATTCCCTTTTTTGAGTATCAATATGATAAGTGGTAGTCGGATCCCTAGTGAATAGTTAAAGGTTCGACCCCTGCTACCGGTGATGAAATTCTATATTGTATAAGATGAAGTATGTCTGGGATGGGAACTCGTATAGGTTGAAACAAAGTTTGTGAAGACTCGGCTCTTTGCTTTACTGACCTGTACTACTACTACCGGTCTGAAACTAATTCAACTTAACGAGAACTCCGCCAGCTACACTAACTACTAACCTTTATACGTTATGGAAACCCGGTAAAAAAGGCAGCGACTCAGTTTTCCTTCATAGATGCTCTGAAACAGACTGAAAAGTTAAAACTCCTGCCGCTACACGGTCTCTGCCGCGACACGTTAGTAGTGTCTTGTCTAGTAGTTACTTGGCCCGTGTTTTTTCATAGCAACCCTGTTTTCCTTCATAGCTTGCCCGAAACAAACTCAAAAGTTATGTTTTCCCGTGTTTTTTGATAGCGACTCCGTTTTCCTTCATTGCGAGGTCAAAACATACTGACTTTTTATGGAAACCCGTGTTTTTTTAACGCAAATAGTAGAGTACCTGAGTTACTTTCCTACTTCTGAGTTGAATTCTTACTTTACTTATTCCTAGTTGTGAGTTATTTGTTTCATTCTTTGACTACTTAGGACAATTCTGAGTCGTACATACTGGTTTCATTCTCACTTTCCTACTTCTGAGCTTGTCTCCGCCTACTTGCTATGCTATGTGTTTCTGGACTACTACCCTGTCCACTGAAGACTAAACAAAGGATGAAACGAATTCCATAGGTCTTAATTCTTACTTGCGGAATTCTTATCCTAGTGAAGTAAACTCTAAAACTCCATTCTTTAGTATAGGACCGGTAAGTCAACTCTCTTCTCTACCTTTAGTCTATCCCTCTGCTCTTGCTCTTCTCTCTCTTCTCTTGCTACCAATGTCAGTGTAGGTGGGGAACCCATCACTGCTTACTCTCCCTTCTACGACAACACAAGTAAAAGAAAGAGACTCCGGACCAATATGGCAATTCTCCACTCCCATACAAGGTCTCGCTCTAAGACAACCAGATGAAACAAAGGATGAAACTCTCACTGCTGAATATCCCGATCCAGATCTTTTGGATTACCCGCTTGATGCTGACTTTTGAACAGAAACGACAAACAACTACTTGCGCTATGCGTTATGATCTGATAGCCCCAATAGATGGTCTTTCAAGCTTGAGCCCGACTGCTTCATTACTTACATGGATGGATTTAGCCCCTCGTGGATCTATTAGTAAAAGACAGTGTCTCACGCAGACAGTTTCCTTCATATTAGATTGAGTTTACAAGTAGGAAGAATCATATGACAGAAGGGAAGCAGTCAATTCTTTACTCCAAGTGAAAGCATGAAAACCCCTCGTTTCAGCCTTGTTAGCCGGTTTCCTAGCTAGTTATTCCTTCCAGTGTAAGGCCATAGCCTTATTGGTAGTAGTAGAATCCTAGGGTTCCTGCTTAAGTATTAGAAAGAGTAGTTGGCTTCCCAGCTTCATGTTCATAGTAGTACCTGCCCTGTCAGTAGTACCTGTCCTGTCATCTACCTATTCTTTTACTGGTAAGTTCTCTTCTATTGAGTTGGGAGCCCCGCGAGTAGTGTTATTGGTTTTCAAGCCAGGAAGGACAGCTTCGATGTCAGCAAAGGGTTGTAGAAGAACGAGTCAAGTTAGCACAGCAGTTAGTTACACAGCCGAGCCGTAGAAGTGTTAGTCGAAGCGCCAGTTGATAGTTTTTCTCTTAGTTTCTCCAGTCTTATGAGTAGTAGCCACAGGTCCCTAGGCGCATAAGTCAGAATCACAGGCAGGAGCCAACATAGTTAGATACAGGAGCTACCGAGCTGTAACTTCTTTCTATTTAAACCAAGTAGTGTAAGGGGCAATATAAGAATTAGTTCGCTGGCAAAAGCAGGTATTGAAGAACGAACCCGTCGATACGCCACGCCCGGACGATGGTGGATGATCGCTCGCTCACAGAATTAGTTAACCTACCAAAAGAATGAGTAAACTACCTCGACAATATAGAAAGAAGGAATTATTGACTACCCACTGCTGTCCAAAAGCCTTAAGCTCCCGTCCCGGGACAATGATAGAGCCTTATTAACTAGTATATTGGCCTACCACTACTCTATCTAATACTAAAATTGCTGATCTAATATCTGGCTCCGAACCCCTTGCTTCTTTCACTCCTAGATGCTGAGCTAGAAGACTAAGGTAGCGAACCAGGTAAGCATACACAAATCTAGTTATTTATTATATCATTGTAGTATTCTCCGTAAAGTTCATTGCTACCCGAGTAAACCCTCTCTCATTATCAAGAGGCGCAAAACCAACATATTACACAAAGTATCACTTATGTAATCAAGTAATATGATCGATCCAGTCCATCTAGTTGAGAGAGTAAGAAGAGGAAGAAGAATTCATCTCAGCAGTCAGAGAATAGAATGGAATACTGCCCCTAGAAAGATAGCTGGAAAAAGGGAATTCATCTAGTACTACAAAGGTCTAGTACTAAAAAGGATGGAACCGGTGCTTCCAATGCTGTTGCTGCATAAGCCCGCGGCTACTAGCTCTAGGATTGAACCAATGCCTAACAGCCCGGGTGCCTCTAATACTTTTTCTCTAACACCCTTTCCTTCCTCAGGACAATGAGTTTCATCCTACTGTAGGCTGAGTTCCAATCCGAACTCCCCTTAGTAAGGCCTGTTATCCTATTTGAATTCCTTTATTGTTAGTAGACGTGGTAGATCGTACCTCCGGGTGCTATGCCCTATGAGTTTACTTATTACCCATAAGTTGAGAGTCTTACTTTGTGTTTTCATCCTTTGTTTCCAATTGGATCCTATACTTGTTAGAATAAGGAATTGAATGAATAGGTATGATCCTAACGCATAAGGGGGAAATGGAAGATAAAAAGAAAAGAAAACAACGATAAAACACATGTCAATCAATACATACCCGAGAGAATGATAGCAAGACTAGAGGTCAAATATGGGAGTTTTCAAATCAGACTGATAGGCCTGGTAAAGCAATAGTTTTTCTTCTGGGTGGGGCCTGAACTACGACTCATAACCTTGGCCTTAGCACGGTATCCTTACCTTAGAGTTGATCTAAGCACTTACCTGTTCGGTTCTTTTGCTTACTTATTAAAACCACTAGTAGTAGAAATGAGCTAGCGGGACATACGATCCGAATTGAACTCATTATTCGAATAGAAGCATTAGAATGTAGACGAGGCCATCAGAATTGGAATACGAAGTACAATACCTAAGCGAGAAGGCGAACACATAAGTTAGCCCTACGCCCCTCGATCGAATTCTCACTACCTCGACCGACTACTGATAACAAGGCTTCAACTAAAAACTAGGGCCGCCTTAGCTCGGGCTTGCTTTGCTATGTTTTAGTCTCGCTTACTCTATCGGTAAACTGTATCCCCTCCATCTCTAAACCCTACACCACCAGTCTTTCTTTCCTGCCTATTAGTCTGCTCCTCTCGACACTTAATTATTTCACTAATGCCGATGCCCATGAGTCCCCCGTTCCCGGTTGTCATTCTTTACTTGCTTATTGCATCTTTCAACTCTGGATAAGATGTAGTGCATCTACTATGCTAATAAATAATAAAAAGAATATGGCCCCAACGCATTAAGAGATATAGTAAGGAACAGGGTACTGCTGATTAGACTCTCGCTCAAAACAAGGGCAGCTTTTTTGATATTCGATGGGAGATGGGAATTGACGAACGTAGCAGGCTTGTCAGTACTAGGGGAATTCTGAATTAGGTTGTAAAGCATTCAAACGAGAGGCAGGCAGTAGTGGGAATAGCAGTTAGTACTTAAAGACTCCGCTTTGAGTTTCATTCTGTCTTTTGGTGCTGGATTGCCCGCGCGTTACGTTAGTGGGGTTCTTATCATGATTGTTTCCATCTATGCGTTGTCGGGGCCTCTCTAGCCTGTATTAGCAGCTCTAGATTCTTTAACCCAGGAGCAAGACTATGTGTAGCCCCCCGGCATTCTATAATAGTATGGGGCCGTTCCATCCTATAGTTAGATCCATTGACCTAGTATAGTAGTCGATTCTTGTAGGGAATAGTTCAAGCCTGTTTGCCGCTAGTGAAATTAGGAGAAGCACTTGTTCAAGTTTGAAGCAAAGAGGGGCGCAGGCCTCATCGTAGAATCAAAGAAAGGGCAGTAAGCCTCGGTAACAGTGATTCAATTGCTTTCATAGGTCTTATCGCTGCTAGTTGGAATCCCCCTTTCGAGTAAAAGTATGAGAGGGTTCCTTCTCTATAGCTCAATGTAATAGTGTAGTGTTCAATTCTGAACTTGCTTTCTTTGTTTGGTTCACTAACAAGCCTGCCCTACCTACATACTAGTCTGTTTTATTGCTTTTATTTCTTGTACTAACGCCTACGAGTCTGATATTCCCTCCTTACTAGCATTCCTGTATTTAAGTCTGAATTGATTAACTCCTAAGCTAGCACTACGACATACAAATATGGATTAATGAACCCACTTGACATGGCTCTCCTGCACTGGCCTAGAACCTTACTTTCATGCCTTAACTACGGCTTTTTAGTCTACCTTTCAAAGTAGCCTCTCCCTTACTTACTGACATTCAAGTTCACATCGGTTGGTATACGAGTTATTGTAGCTCCAAGTAGGCCAATTCCTATTATTATTTATTTCATTCTCCTGTCTCATCCCTGGGCTTACTTGCTTCGGTCTCAAAGGCACTAGACTTGTAGGACTCTCTTTCTCTCGTTTCAGTCTCAGAAGCAATGTCTACATCCTGTCCACTAGGAGTCTTCTAATGCGCAACAAAGGAAAAGAATAAGAATAAGGTACGATGTTCCGTATCTAACTAAACTAATAGAGTTCGGGTACGATCTAGCACAGTAGGAGAGGAAATAGAGTTGTAATGTGGCGATCATTAAAAGCTTTCTTAGGTGTTATGACATGTGGACTACTCTTTCTAATACTTTAGAGATGCTCCTATAATCATAGAAAACCATTGCCAATCAGAACCTCTTACTTTAATTAACCCATACCCGGGAAGCTAACTACTACTGATGAGACTTTCCCTACTTACTCTTGCTCTAAAAGCTAACTATCCTCGCGAGCAATCTTACTTACTGCGCTAGCATCTAAGAATTACTTATTCCACAAGGGACGCCCCTTCCCGAACTTAGAACTAGAGCACCAAACTCTTTCTCGTGCTTTGAATTCTCTTATTTATGTTATTAGTTGTAGATCCTAATACCATTTTACCTATAACAGAGAATGTAGATTGTTATTATTACTTATATTCTATACGTGGCTACATCGTACCTAACTATTAGTTTCGTTCCTGTTAGCAGTGATTCCAGCCTTATCAAGTTACTAAGTCAATTCTAATTGGCAGTAAGTAGCTAAGGTGGTGTCTTGGGGCTCATTTCCATTCCGTATTTTTGTAGTTGCTTTCTGTATTTACTCACTTGATATTAGCAGTTCAACCCTTTCCCCTTTTTCATTATCGTAAGTCTGAGTTGAGTTTGTTGGTTCTATTCCTTCTGTGCGGGGCGCTATAGGAGACCGTACCCATGAAATCCATTCTATATAATAGGATGTAGCATTATAATAAGATATAGCGTTGGTAGCAAAAGAGCCCTGCCCACCTTTATTTCTGCAACTCTCGATCCTTAGGTTCAAGCTTAAATCTAATTCTTTGACCTACGCCTTATGATTCATGTGTGGGGTGCGCCCTGCCACTACTTTATCTGATTCCCGCGCTCCTGTCTACTACCTTAAGGAATCCCATCCCAACTAATTAGAAGATTGAACTGCCCTTATACGCGGATCGAGTCCCTTGCTCACACTCAGCCTCTCATTTTGTACTAGCGTCTCTGATTCTCCTACTAAATACTCGCATTCTGACTTGTGAGTTAAAGAGTTGAGCTGCTAATGAGTAAGTACGCTACCAACTATAGAGATTGTTTTTAAGGATCCCTTTACTTGATTCAAATCTTATCTCTCTGTTTCGCCCATAACTTATATTTTGTAGCGTTGCCTTTCCAAGACCGCTATCGATGCTAACTACTTACTACACTGCTAATAGGAATCGGACTTGGGATAAAGAATACAATTCATGATAACAAGACTGCACTCCGGGTATGATCCATCGCCCATGGGTATGCGTCTCATAAGAAGGGCAAAAGTTGGGCCAGGAAGTAATAATCAAAGACAGGATGGTTAGAATAGAAGTCGGTAAGGACAGGGCAGGTTGTTCATAAGCAACAGGGCAAAGGTCCGGATCAGTGATCATAGCCTAAAAGCATTGATGGATTTTCAGAATTGGATAAAGGAAAGATAGGCCGAGATACCATATAGGTGGAGTAAGACCAATCAATAGTCAGGAGGGGCAAACTGATCGACAGGGCAGTAAGAACAAGAGACAGATAAGAGTGATAGGGGATATAGTAAGGATGAGAGATAAGATAGTCAGGAAGCAAGGTACACTGAGCAAAGTGAACTGCATCCTTTAAGGCAGAGTATTTTAAGTTAAGGGCAGGAAGGCTTACTGGTTACTTTCGAACTTATTCTTTTCCTACTATCGACCCCTATCTGGAAACTAGAATGGATACTTACCTTCGAGCACAAAGTACCTACTACTTCTGAGAATTTCACTGGAAACTTATGCTTGCTTTGGATTCTTATTAGCATCCGGGTAGTTCCAAGGTTCGCGAGCTCCGTCTGATGTTTGGTAAGTCGTTTCATTCGGGTAGCTCTGTTGTTGTCTTAGAAGCAATAGTATCATTATTGCCTTCTTCCAGCGAGGGTATCTTTATAGATGCGTATAGTCTCTTTCTTTTAAAAATGAGTTGAATCCCTAGTTGAATCCGTATTTGTGATATTCTTATAAATGAAAGTGATTGTCGACTCTAAATCCGGTGTTCAAGCCCCTAGCTCTATAGCTTCTTATTCTAAGTTCGTCGGATCATAAGCTGGAACAGGATTCTCAATCACCCTCTCTCGCATACTTAGAAACTATACTTTCATTTCCGATTTCTACTTTACTTACCGCTTAACGCAGCCGTAATAGAAGTTAAGTTAGCAACCGTACTTCTCGAAAACAGAACTTGCTCCTGACTCCTTAGTAAGCGCAACTAAACAATGAGAATGGAATGACCTCTTTCCCCACTTGGTATTTGAGGATTCTTGACTCCGCACGCCCGTTCCTGTTTCCTTACTTTATTCTTATTAATACTACTCCGAGCCTAAGAGCCCGTATACGTAGGCAGCATGACTAAACGCATAGAAAGTATCGCTGATGACCTCGTAGCTAACTACTTAAACTCTAACTCTAAACTAATAATTAGTGGAAGGTCTACTCCTCACTACCTAAGTATGATAATGCCTTAGATCAGGCTACGCCAACCCTACTCCCTCTGTCCGAAATCAAGGTGAAAGGTTAATCCGTAGACCTTAACTTAAAGAAAGGAATGCCGGAGGGAACATAAGAATGGAAGGCAGTTTATGTGTTTATGTCGGTAGGAGTTGCTTCTTTGGCTTAGTTGCCTACTTGTCTACCTGGTTGAGTATGCTCCGGGCGGGGTGGTTTTCAGAATGGAAATAATAGTTTGGTCTCATAGGCAGTGATTCGATTCCTAGTTGTTAGTAAGATTCCCATGAATATACTGAGTTTGTTGATCCTATTGCTTGTATATGCTACATCATGGTGCTCTGGTGCTTACTAAAGAATTAAAATAAGCAAGTATAAGTTCGAACCAGGGGACAAGGGATGCTAACTCTGTAGGCAAAGAAAGAAAGTAAGCCCGGGTTCTTAGTTAAAGCAATGGAAGCACTAGTTCGTTTCTTTTGGTGCAGTGTTACAGAGTTGTAGCCAGTTACACAAGTCTCGAGAGATCAACCAACAGCTATGGACTGAAAGCAAGCAATGGTAGACTTAATGTAGTTAGATACAGTTTTGGAGTGAGTGGGGTAAGTCGTGATGTTAGGCTGCAAGGTTCGCGTCAGTCTAAAAGCGGATCCAGTCGTGTTCGTAGTGGCTCGATTCTGATCCATAGTATACACAATATCTATAGCAGGATAATCACACCAAGAAGTAAGGATGCCAGTTAGTTTTTGACCAGGCTAAGACCAATCACCAGGCTAAGGCCAAGAGTCGATCACAAGTAAGTAACAGAGTTAAAAAAGAAAAGTGTTCTAGAATTCCACTGAGTAGTGCCAGAATAACAACTGGGTAGGAAAGTATGCATTAGCCCTATAAACAAACCTATATTATAATTATTACTTGTATGGGAATATGAAACAAGTAAAGTAAGGCAAAGAGTAAGGACGGAAATAAAGAATGCGAATATGGATTTGAGGAATTAGATAAAGCTTATAGACATTAATTTCAGAATCAAAGAAAGGAATTGCAGTTTCACAGAGTAGGTTGGCCCCCCGTTTGTAGTTAAAGTATTGGGGGCACCACCAGCTTGATCCGCTCCCATACCCAAGCAGTTAGGTCTTGTTGACTAGTATGAGAGTCTCGCTTTTACCAGTTTCTTTCTTTATTCCCTAAGATAGAGTCTTGAAGTCGGGCAGCTTTGCTTGTTTCCTAGCAGAGACATAATAATTAGCAGCAGTAACAGCCTTGTCAGCAACAGCTCAACTCCCCTTTGATTATTTGAGTCTTGTTTGCCCCTGTTACTTACTGGCTCGGATTCTTATAGTTAGGTAGTGAAGCCTAGGTTCGTAGGGCCGAGTTACTTCCTTAAATCTATGCTTGATTCTTTCCAGCAATAGCTCTTTGTATGTCCTAAGCCTCATTAGCAGTGTTATGAAAGCACATAAGTACCATGGAAGAGTAAATATAAGTAAACAGAATACCAAAAGTCGTACTAAAAGCACCAATAGTCAAAATCAAACTCGATGTACAGAATGCAAGCAAGAGGACAAAGGTTGAGATAAAGTCAAGCAGAGTTGTTTCCGGGGGGCGTGAAGCAGCTTTCTAAGATGTACGCTTAAGAATAAAGTAAGGAAGCGGAAGCTGACCTTGCCCTTGCTTTGAGTTAAAGAATGCAGCACTACCCTATGAGATTAGGCTTTGGTCTACCATATGGGAATTCGACTACGCCTAAGGAAGTCCACCACTTACTAGCAGATGGAACTACTTATTGATAACAAGTTACTGATAACAAGGCTCTAGCTCACATATAGTAGGCATGGTGGAAGGCAGTAGTACCAATTTGAAACACAAGATTCTATATCATGAAAGGCGCGGGTATCGTTGTTAGACTTGTTTAAAGGATAGTCGGAATTGTAGCAAAGGAAGTCAGCCTATAAGTTAGGAGATACAGGCTTGTATGGGTGGACCTGTAGGTGTATAGGTGAACTGTAGACTCGGTATCTTTCGGGTAAACTTCTAGGTGAAGGCAAGCATATGAAGGTGGGGAGCTAGGTCATCTAGTTATTAAAGTAAGGCTCTTCTCTTGTAGATAACATAGGGCTTTGGACTACCCGCTCAGTTCTTTGACTGATGAGTCCAATTCTCTTGTTTTGTTGTTGAATTGAATTCTGTTATAGCTAGTAGAGGCGGGGGTCCATCTTGTTGGTGTAGTAATCGATTTCCTATTTGTTAGGTTGGTTCCCTGTTCCACTTTACATCATTCTCAACCGCTCCATAAGATAATAAAGAAAGTATTGATTTTCAACAAGCGAACTACTAAATAAGCTTAGGCAATTGAGCAAGCAAGGATAGAGAGTAAAGTAGGTCCAGTCCTGTAGGAAAGTAAAGGTGTTAAACCCCGGCCCGGTAAGGAAGCTTTAACGAAGAAGCAACAGAACAAGCATAGGAAGAACACAAAGTAAGATAAGATCTTTTAGGCGAAAATGTCTACGAGCAGCCGATAGAGGCCTTCTTCAATGAGAACAGAACCTTTACCTAATCTCTTTTAGTTTCATCCGGCGACCAGAGAATCTTCCGTATAAAAGAAAGGGTTGAGTCTTACATATCAAACACATAATCATTATTTCTTTCTCAAATATGGCTCAAAGGAATAATGTAATTTATATCTCGAAAGTAGTATTTGATTTGCTATACTTTTATCTTAGTTGGCAACGAAAATCAATAAATCATTGAATACTTACAGTTTAGCCCCTCCCACAAATAAAGGTGTCGACCATCTGGAGTATAGCTCACCACTTTCATCTGGCCTGGCATTAGCGCCACCACCATGCCGGGTTTCAAGGATTTAATGGATTCCGCCGGGCGGAGAGAAAAGAAAGAGTCAACTTCTGCAAGTCCGACTGAGCCTGATGATGATTAAAAGAAAGAGCGAAAGACTGAGTCTAAGAATAAGTGGTGCGTGCCGCCTTTCAGTAAGTATAACAAAAAGAGAAGAAAAGACAGACTAATCGAAACAAGGAAAATGGCCCTAGAAAACACACTTTTGGGCGTCATATCATAAGTTCCAGCAAGAGAAAGAAACGCTCACTACCCTCTTTCTTATAGAAAACTCTATGAATATCTTATTGCCTCTCCTGCTTTTCAATCAAGTACGTAAAGATTAGGGTCCCTTTCTGAATAAGCCAGCCCAGCCCTCCTGAGTGAGAAAGAAGAGATGTGCGCTACGACTAGAATCTTTATCTTTCTTTGGCTTGGTGGGCTCCCTCGCAAAATAGGAAGCAATGAGACTAGTTCTCACTACTTTGTTGGTCGGGGATGATTTCCAAGAATCCGAAGCTTCTCCGCGTGGAAAAAGAACTAGTAGGTAGGGAACCTTCCATTAAAGTTGCTTTAGAAAGAAAGAAAAGAGATATTGGAAGGTTGGGCGGCGATTTCCTATCCTATCCTGTCTTGTCTGGTCGTTGTGGCAAGCGAATCCATTAAAAGAGATATTGAGCCAGTAAGCGGGATTGACTTGCCCCACAGTGAGATGATGTCACGAGAAATGGCTGATCATAAAACCTTTCATTTATTCTTCTCTTCAACTTAAACTAAACTTTATGAACCCAACTCAACTTTCATTGCTTAGGATTAAACGAGAACAGATTACTTTCGAACATCAATTTATTAACCTGGACTCTTGAGACTTGACCGACCCAGAGTTACTGGATACACGAGTAACTATACAACTTAAAGTGTTGGGAGTATCAGAGGGGAACTTAGTATTTAGAAACGGCAGCTACAGGCCTCTGTATGGAAATGCAATAGGAATATGGGATGAGCAACTAAACTACTAACGTAGCGAATAAAGATAAAGAACGCAGAAAACGTGACTTGCTCCAGGACTTGCTCCAAACTAGCATATCCATTGAACTGATAACTAGCATATCAATTGAACTGATAACTAATAGAGGAGAGGAGTAAAGGTGCTTATTCAGTAACTAATAGAGGAGAGGAGTAAAGGTGCTTATTCAGGCTGTATCTCAAATGTAGTTCTTGTGGAGTTAGAAAGTGCGTGCACGTTTCAGAATGGGTATAGGGCCCATACTACATGGCTAACAGTGCTTACCATAGCTCGTGCGAGTCCTTCCGGTTCACCTCATCTGGGACAAGCATCCGATGAAAGAAACGCATCTCGTATCACTGCCAACCTTGGGGTGGTAAAGTAAAAACCCATCTCCCTTATACTGTATTATTGCCTAAAGCAGAAAGAATGGAATTTATTTGTATTGATTGCCTAAAAAACGGATAGAATGGAATTGAATGCACAATAGATATAGGGTCACGTAAACAACCTTCTTATAGCTATGGACCTACGTAGCGCTTAAGGGAAGAAAAGAATCAACAAGTACAGGCGTAGCATAGCTGTTAAGGGAAGAAAAGAATAAGTAAGTAATATCAACTAAGAGAGAAAGAAATAAGTAATAAAACTGAGAAACAAGCGCAAAATAGACTGTTCGTTCGATTTGGATTTTAGGCTTATACGGGCGGATAAAGAATAAGAACAAGAATAATTGCCAGTGACAGAAGAATAAAGATCATGTGACAGAAGAATGAAGATCATGGGTTTATGCCCTATCCTAAGTCATATATCCTAAGTCGTATATGGAGGTTCGGTGCTCATGCCCACCACAAGGTTAAGCTGTGAAATTGATTTCGAATGTTTGTATGTTTGTCGACTCGAATGGACGGACTGGAAAGCAGGGTGATGATAGGTAATAATCAATTACTGATTATGCGATAAGTGAATAAGTTGAATCATAAACAGTATAAGGAGCTGGAGCAGGTGATTCTTCAAGTAACGTTCGGGCAATGCAACAAGATCCTCATCACTCTTTTACTACTTCTGCGCTCAATAGATCAGTATTCGTTGACTCGACACACGATAGAGAAAATGGAGTATTTGTAAAGCAGCTTGACTCGGCATCAGGGAAGGAAGTTTCAATGAATGTTTGCCTGTCCCGATTCCTATCTTTTACATATGAAAAGGAGATATATGAAATTATTGGGAGTCCTGTTTCTGCTCAAAGTAGTGTTTAGTTCATGTAGAATAATAAAGGTTCGAGTGTTGATAACGATAAAGATGCCTTCCTCTCTTCTTGACTTGGAAATCCGCCTTGCTCGCCCAATTATGATTGGTAGTGGATTCATGCTTATATATATGGTGTAGGTAGTATTTGTCTTAGAGCACTAGAGAAAGTTTTTAAACAAGAGTAGTACACGCCACGCCCTATTCTATGTCCCAGCAGTACACGCCTTACTCTTTAGCTCTATAAGCCCTGTTGCCTAGCCTTGTAGCCCGTTATTCCTTACTTTTGTTATTATGCTCGTACTGCACCTAGCATTCCAGGCAATGAAACAAGCAATACAGACCCAAACCACAGAATATGGAATCCACTAACTCACTTTTACTTAAAAGAATGGTAACCGAGGGGAATTCATACTTTTACAATGAACTAGTGCGCTTCTAACTACCCTTTAGATCAGTCTACCCCTTTTGCTTGCTGTTATCCTTTTCTCTTATTCTAAAATGACTAGTACTGGCTTTGCCCCCCTTGTTTTAAGTATTCCTTTCCTGTATCCAAGCTTTTACACTCGTTCCTTTTTGACCTAGGAGCCTGTCCTTACTTTTGCTGTGAGTTTGCATTGCCTAACTTCTACTCTTTAACGCTGACTTTGGATGCTTTCTTGCTCGGATTTAATAATCAAACTTGGAGCTAGAAGACAAGCAACTACTGCAGTATATAGTAGGGGTGCACCTGCTCATAAACAATATAGTTGTCACAAGTAGTTGTAGGTTTCAACAAGAGCATACGATGTCGATTCTCCTAGAGCCTACCAATTGTAAGAAAATAGAATAAATAATAAAAGCATTCTCATGTTTGTTTGAAAGACGACTTACTTAATGATAAAAGAATATAGTATATGATAAGTTAATAGAATGTAGGAAAGTATAATAACATAAGAATATGAATAGATAGGTTCGTATATTAAATAATAAAAGAATAATTCAATTGCCGAAGCCGAGGAGAATGCCTGCGCGTTGTAGACGAGAGCTTTGCTTGCTTCATTTAAAGTAAAGGGTAAACGAGTGAGTAGTGGTGCGCTTGAGCGGAGTCTCTTTCTGCTCTTGTCTTGTTGAATTTGTATTTGTTTTCCTCTGCGCTACAACTTATTGGATTGGAGCTCGGTATGCGCTAACGAGAGTTATCTCTTATCTTCTGTTTCTGCATTTGAATCGAAAGATGAAATAAAGGATTAAGACAGTTGAGTTTAGTATCGTAGAGTTTAGTATCATATAGCAAAAGGGTAATTAGGGAATCAATCAGAGGTGTTGCGGTGAACAAGTAAGCGAGTCATATCATCGGCATTAGGAGCTTTGCATTACATTATTAGTTCATTAGCCGTTGCGCAAGGGCGATTACAGCGCCTAATATGTTTGGCGTAGAGAGATAGAGGAGTTGATGTTAGAAAGTTGTCTGCGAGAGATAGAGGTCAAAGTGTTTAATCTTCTAAATCCGGTATTGCAGGAAGAAACGCTTGAGTCTAAAGTTGAGTCGACGAAGATCATATAAGTCCCCTTCAGTTATAGGTCCAGTATAAAGGAGAGTTTCGGGTGAAAGTAAGAAAGAATCTCGTTGTTGGCATAGAGAGAGGTTCGGGCAAGTTCAATGACAGTTTTCGGCTTACGGAGTTATTTGCCCCTAGACTAGAGTAAATGATTTCTTATTACCCTGTGCGCAGGAGCTAGATGCACTCTAGAATGTCACACTTACAAAAAAGGCTTTCTGAACTCGCTAACAAGCTATGGCGCAGAAGCATCAGAGGGGATAAGAAGGAACGGAACTGACACTGAACTTGAACTTACAACTCCCTTCCCGCTTGCACCTTAACCAAGATGCCGCACTGCTAACACAGAGACCTTAGCTCGAAACAACGGATTAAATTCCACTCATTACTATAGGAATGGACACCGGTACAGACATATGGAAATCGAAAAACAAACATAGTGAAAACAGAAAAACAATTGTACTTTTTCAATCAATAGACTGGAGGAAAACACTAGGGGAAAAGCACCTAAGAAAATACTTGAGAATATTTGATATGATAATGAATACTTGCAAATAGAATAAAGGTAAAAAGCACCCGACCCTCACTCGGTAGACCCTTACTCGTACGTATTGAATGAGGGATC
This sequence comes from Ensete glaucum, assembly GCA_021527575.1. Lineage (NCBI taxonomy): Eukaryota > Viridiplantae > Streptophyta > Magnoliopsida > Zingiberales > Musaceae > Ensete > Ensete glaucum. The sequence goes on from JAHSUZ010000011.1 coordinate 729,575, forward strand.
CCTACTAGTCTATTGGCTAGCGACTCATACGCGGGTAGGGACCACGTAGTAGATATTCTCAATACGTACACTATATGAAAGAGAAACATAAACCATACTGGATGTTTTACGTCAAGCAGTGGAGTTACTCCCTTGTAAAAGCAATACGTGTAGGCGCCCATGTTGCCTATATTAATAAGAAAGGGGGATCATACACAAGGAGAAACACTTGCCATTCATTGGTTATTAGGGACACCCCGAGGTCGTTGGTAATTAAGGGGCGGGTCGAAATATGGCTTTTCAAATGTTGTTCCGAATTAGTGGATGCTGCCAATTAGTAGATGCTGCCAAAGGGAGTGTCGATGCCATACGCAAAAAGGGGAGGAGATTCCTAGAAGAGGCAAATAGAGCTTTTGCACATTTTCGTTAATCCATGAGCAAGGATCCATATGGAAATAGAAACACATATATACACAATAAATCTCGATCAGAAAAGAATCAATACAAAAAGCGGAGAGGACGATATCTTTCTCGAAACAAACCTAAAGGAAAAGAAAGAGATATAACATACATAAATCATTATCAACTAAGTCCGGGGCTTGCTTAAGAATAAGAAAGAGGAGAATCCTATAATCCCATGGAAATATCATAGAATAAAGAAAGAAAGGTTTTATCCTATTCATGGAATTACGTAAATACCCCATTACCATATGAAGCAATTGGAACTTTTCAGAGCTTGGAGGCAGTCACTAATTCATGATCTGGCATGTACATATTCATACTTTATTCTATCTTCTACTTTCTTTTGATGAAAGCCCTTCATTTGCTTTTCCTCCATGGAAGGAAGCGGCTCCCATGCCAGAATTCTTTGCCTGATGATCGATTCTCAACCTCTGAGCAGAAAGATAGGATAGACCACCTTGCTTGCCTGGGTTCTATTTTCTCTCTTCATTCAATAAGTTTAGTAATAAGCGACCCCATTGGTTACGATGGAGATAAAAACAAACAAACCCGGCGCCTTTCAGTAAATTTCCTCAACGAAATCCTTCTTTTTCTTACTATTTGCAACTCCATGTATTACTATTTCCCATATACTAGATTATTGAATATTCAGAAAAACAGCTATTACTGAGTATCTCTTATTCCTATTGTTACAGCTATTCTACTCTACTCTATAATAATAATGTTTTATGTGGTGCTAACAATTTCATTACTATCTTTGTAGCTCCAGAATGTTTCAGAAGATATTACTACCTACCCATTTTATGGATATACCAAGAGAGATATATGTAAGGTCGGTCGGTCTTATAAGGCTGGCTACTATGACTAAGCAGGTTATCTTCCTACCTATTATCTAGATATACCAAGATAGATGTATGGTCTTACTAAGGCTACTATTACTAATAAGGCGGCTACTATTCAATATTTACTCATGGGTGGGGTAAGCAAGCTCTTCTATCCTGGAACTGAAGGGTTTCTCTTTGCGGTTCATCTGGTGGGCAAATCGAGCTTTAAGAAATAGTGAATGGTTTATCAATACACTTTTGTATAGCTCTCCAGGAATTGTCATTGTGTTTATATCTATCACTGTAGCAGGGTAGCAGGAATGGTGGTTACTGGTTCAACTTGGGCGGAGGTCTGACCCACTGAATGATTAGCTTCAGATGCAGCAGCTCAGCTCGAGGGCAACCGGGAGTGCCAACTTTGCATAGTAGGGCAATGCTTGGGTTTCCATTGAAATTCTACTTGCATAGTTAACTACTGCTATTTACAAGCAAAAGAAATATCCTCGCAACCCATGTGGAGGTATCCACTTCAACACATATACGCGCATAGCTAATCTTTTTTAATATTCATATTTTCATGTAGGCACATCAGCATTTAGAGCTTTCCCCACTGCACTAGCTACATGGCTTCAGCCGTTATCGGGCCAGAATTCAACAGGGATATTATGGATCTTGCCCCCTACTTATTCTTGGATATTCCTTGGTGAGCGCTAGCTTAGGATGCCAGATCGGGAGAATAGTAGGTCTACCCTTCGGACTGCACGCCGAGCTTGATTGCTGCAGAATCGAAAGAAGAAAAACAAACCCATTTTCCCATATTTTTGTAGAATAGAGGCACGGTAATTGAGTTTATCTTCCATAAAATATCTTACCAAATAGCCGAACCAGTGGGGATCAGCTGCATTTATAACCTAAGTAAGTGGGTGGGGGTTCTGCCATTTCTTATGAGTGGTTGGCTGGATGAACTTTAGCTCTCTTGGGCAAGTTTCTACTTATCTTCTGAACTATATCAGCCCATTTACCCGACCCGAGAGGATCTCACCTTGATAGTTACCCGTTGATGTGCCATCTAAGAGACCATTGGTCTTACCTTACCAGCAGCCTATCCTTCCTTTTCTCTGCTCCCGAAAGAGCCCGCCGTTGAATGAACTTTTACTTCTTTTCTTAAATGCTGTTGAATGAACTTTGACTTCTTTTCTTAAATGCTGTTGAAAGATGAATCATCCTCTGTGCACATCCTGAAATGCTGTTGAAAGATGAATCCTCTGTGCACATCAAATTCTTCCTGAAAACATGAACATGGCTCCTTCTGATCTATCTTTCTTGTCTTCTCTTATCTGCGCTTGCATATATATGTATGCTTTTGATCTCTTCTTCGTCTTTGTGCCCCACTTTGTTTACTTTTTTGTATTTAGTAGAGTTTATTAAGTTGTTCGTTCCTATTTGAGGAAAATGGCTTAACCCAGGAATATTGGCTTTCCGTCAAGTAAGCCGTAGACATTCAATTCCATCTCGGAGATAGTCAAAATGCCCTTTTCTTTTTTCCCTTGTCCGTGCTAAATGAAAGGAATGAGATAGGCCACTGACACACGATTCAAGTCCGCCGCCCACCAGTATGCAAATGAGAAAGAACTTAGTGTGGTAAAGCCGGGGCCAGGGTAAGAGGATCCCCCATCTCCGGAGATCAGGCAGAGCCGCCTTATTCCTTTGCCCGTGTATTACTTCGAATGATGCCCTTTCCTTTCTAACCTCAAGCAAGAACCAGTCATTACGGGAGGAGAACTGGAATCTAGCTAGGGTGGGTGTCCTCGTAAAGTAAGGGAATGCAGTTTCTGTTTTCAAAGAAAAGACCGAGTGCCAGAAAGCGGATGAGCTAACCGTAGCCCTCGTCTCGTAAGGCCTTAAGTTAAGCCTCTCTGGTCAACTCGAAGTCTAAGGCTATCAACTGGACATTTACAATAGGCTCTGCGGATTGATAGAAAATCTTCTTTAAATGCAAATGCCACCATATACTATACTTACTATACTCAAAAGAGACTAACAGCGGCAAGAGACCATAGTATTATACCACGTGCTCGATACGAAAGATGAAATAAATGATTCGTTTTCCTCGGCTCGGTCCTTGGCGCAAGAGAGATAAAATCCAATAAGTTTGTCAATCGACAAGGAGTGTTACTAAGGAAGTAGTGCCCGTCTATGGTTAGTGGTTGTATTCTCGCGAGTAGTGGTTGTTGCCTTAGAAGAGCAGTAGAGCGCCACTAACTAAAGTCTTTAAAGCGCTAGTTTCTTTCCTGCTGTCCTGCCTATAAGTCTGCCTATGCTGTCTATTATTCCTATGCTTACCTGCCTATAAGTCTGCCTATGCTGTCTATTATTCCTATGCTGTCCTGCCTATAAGTCTGCCTGTCCTTTCTTTTCTTTTGACTTGCTTATTTCATTATTCAATTCCCTATTCTGTTATCTTATAATAATGTTACGTGTCGGTACGGAAAAAGGGAATCCAACTCGGGAAACTCAGAAACTAACTAAAGAACTTGTTTCAGAACAGAAGCTAACTCATTACTATAGAGGAGCTAAGCGTGTAAAAGCCTTATTTATTGTCTACCCTCCACACCAAGCCTAACTCTCTAGATCACCAACCTATACTTGTTCTTTCCATGCTCTAGTTAGAATCTAGCTATCCCTATTTGATTCTCATAAGTAAAGTACCCTATTGGATTCTTCTTTCTTGGATTGATTCTTTAAAGCACTGTTTTCATCCCTAGAGTGACTTGTTTGATTCCTTCCGTCCGTTTTCGTCGCGGTGTATTCTTTATTGCTTGTTTGCTTCTTTATAGACATTGGTTCAATCAATCCTTGTTAGCGGGCGTCAGTAGACCAAGTAAAGTATCTCAACTAACCAGGTAATCCTCACTGACAAAGAAAATCATAAAGGAATGGGAACTTATATGGTATAGAAGCGTTAGGGAGTTACACAAGAAAGAAGTCCACAGTACTTTAAGTCTAGAGGCACTACAGCTCTCGCACAAGGTCGCTAAACACAGGGGATTATCCTAAAACAGGCAGCTCAAAGTAAAGCAGTTGCCCTACTCTACCATATTCGTCTAAAGGTATAAAATAAGGTATCGCAAACCTTGACCTAGTGGAAAGAAGAGGGAGGAAAGAAAGAAGATAGCTAGGTACGCTCCTGCTGTCAGAGAATAATATGTATTGGAATAAGGATCTTAAGCTAGATCGGGTACTGGCTTTGAAGCGCTAAGACAATCAGTATCATCTACGATTGAATCAGAGGCATATGCTGGATAAGAGAATAAAGATAAGAATCACAAGATTTGTCTAGGAAATGATGTTCGAAAGTAAAGTGAAGGGATCCAGTTGAGAATTCTTTGTGCTCTAATAGAGAAGGGAGTTGACTGTGTTGGCGCAAGCACATCTGTCCTGCCTGAAGTAAATACAAGTGATGTTCGCACTATTCGAAAGTTGTCTATGAGGAAGAATCTTAAGTTAGAATTTAGTATCCAGTTAGCGCCCCAACAGAGGAATCAGTTCGAGGAAAGTTGTTTCGTGGAGAATGCCCGGGACCAGTTATTGTTGTTGGCGACGAGGTAGAAAGAGAATTGGTTTCCTAAGAAGCGTATGTTGGATCAGCAGCAGGAGAAGTCAAGTCGACAAGAGAGGCAAAAGAGGATGGTATTGGCGAAAGTGCAATGAAAGTCCTGTTTACATTGGTATCATTCCAACCAGCAGCGGGTTCAGTCTTGCCCTTTGTCAGTTAATTCATTATAATAAGACAAAGAAAGTATTAAGTGTTCAGCAGCTAAGGTCTTAGTTCCAGGGGGGGAGAGCATTTTGAGCAGTGGGCTATGTCTGATAGTTAGCAGTTGGCTTCCCAGTTGTAGCAATTGATTTCCTAGTTAGTAAGGTAAGTATTGATAGCACTAGCATAATGATGCAAGTAAGCAGTGACAGACGTCCATAAACATAAAGACAGACCCAGAGTCAGGGTTGGGATTGACTCTAGACGAGATCGGGGGCAAGCTTATAGACGAGATCGGGCAAACTGAGCAGAGATATGGATGTAGACAAGTAAGAACCGGCAAGCAGACAAGTAACTACCAGCATTAAAACAAAGAAAGGGGATATAGGCTTAAGGAGGGGGCGGTAGGAATGAGATAAGAGAAAGTAGTAACAGGCGCGTAGGTGGTAGTAGAGGTCTTGGCAGTAGTAGCAACATTCCTTTTATTGGTAGTGGATTCCGCTTAAAGTTATCCGTGATCCAACTCTTTCTTTGTAGTTTTACTCTTACTCCCTAGCCAAAGTGGGATTATGTCCTGTACTATCTTAGTGAGGTACCCCAACGAGGCAGACTTTCACTAGCAAACAGGGCTTTCAGTAAGGGTGGTTCGAGGTGTTCTCTTATTATAAATAACAATACAAATTTCAACAATAGGCGAATTCCTTTTCCTTTGTTTCAGCCTTGTTGGCAGTAGCTAGAGAAAGCGGGGGTAGGGTTGCTACGAAAAAACACGGCAAAACGTGAAAAGACAATTACTTTGGGGTTCGCTATCAAGGGAAATGCCAGTGCTGCCTTTTTTCTCGGGAAAACGTGAAAAGACAGATCTTTCTGACCTCGAAATGAAGGAAAACTCGTTTGCGTTAAAAAAACCCGGGTTTCCATAACTTTTCAGTATGTTTCAGATCAGCTATGAAGGAAAACTCCTTGGCTATGAAAAAACACGGGTTTCCATAACTTTTCTTTGACTCCGCCTATCCTAGTAACTCTTTCGCGATGGCATTGAGCTACCACTTATCATATTTCAAACTGTCGCTTCTAACTCTTTAGCTATTGCATCTCAGCCTACCTCTCCCACTTATAATAAGAGAGAGAACTAACTACTAAGACTTCCCCTACTGCTCCTAACTCGAAGTATTGCTTTCCCAGATGCATTAGTCTTTATACCCTTTGGTTTAAGTCTACCTTTCTAGATTATGAGTCTTTACCCTCAAAAACCATTATCCTAATGCTTGATACCTTACATGCGTTTGGTAGTTTTAGTATCCCAATTGCCCCTTGCCTTTCGTTCTGTAGTTCCGCTTCGACTCTTCTACTACTCTCTTTCATTCTTACTGCTCTGCTCACGCCACTAAATACAAATAATAACATTAACTAACTTCTATTAGAATGGGTTTTCATATACAATATTTGAGAGTCGTTTGATTAGCATAACTAGGTTTTACGAGGTAGCGCGGATAGGAGTAACCACAAAGAATATGGAACAACTGGACAACAGCCCAACTCTTTACTTTCCTATTACTGCTGCAATAATTGAACTGGTGCTGGTGAGGATGAGCTAGCGCTTGAGACAAGACTGAATCCATGACAGAAAGAGAAAGAAGGGAACCACCGGCGAATAGGCTTTAACTCGCGGAAGCCAACTACTACCTTGGCTTGGAACTAGCACCTGTGGGAGCCCACCTACTCTTATAGGCATAACCCAGGGAATATAGAATGCAACTAGTGTTGGCAAGCAAGGATCGAACTAACTCAGTAGCACAAGAGTTTCAGTAAGGAAATAAGGAATGAGTGTGCATAGGAGAGATCGGGTTGGCGGTTTGTGTTGGCGATGAAAGAGTTGTCGATGAAAGAGGCCGGCCCCTAAGATAATAGGTTAGTTAGTTGAAAGAGAGAGGTCAGGCAAATCATAATTCTATAATATTTTTATTATAACCGTAGTTTGACTTTACGCCTATAAGAAATGTAAAGAAAAGATCGAATGAAAATAAGTAGTTGACAAGCGGGAATAAAAGTAAGCACAGTAGGGTCGATAAGCAGTAAAGTAAAAAGAGGAGTTAGGCAGGACAGTCTCATATGCTCTTGTTCTATTCTGATATTTGTTCTTCCCATTTAGCATCAATAACTAGGCAAAAAACTAGCACCAGCCAAGCCAGACTGGAAATAATAAGTAAGAAAGACAACTATCACTATTAGACTCAAGAAGAGAAGAGGAATCCAATAGTACCCAACAATAGATGCACTACTAGCAAACAGCCTTTCACTATACTTGCATTGATCCAGCTGCGCGGGGGCAAACTTCTATTCCAATCTTCAAGCTTGTATTTTTCCTATAAGTCCTCCATTCCCTACTCGCACTCTTGCCTGTGAGTGTTTGTATTCCACTGCATACTTGCGTTCTTGATTTCACTAACCCTTACTTACCGCAGTCTATACGTTCCTTGGCGCTTGGCCTAACTACGTGTCTTGTCTAGTAGTTCCTTGGCGCTTGGCCTAACTACGTGTCTTGTCTATACGTTACTTGTCTCCTCTGACTCAGGTGTCCATTCTCGAGTTCGATTCCTCTGGACCAACTTCATTTATAGTGTAGTGGGCGTCGTATTCTGATTCCTTATACGATAGGGCAACAAGGGTAAAGCCAAGAATGGCACTCGTCGACAACACAAGCACGGCTACGTGGGCTACCCGAAAACAAACTCCACTTTCTGGATAAGCAACAACCCCATTTGCAATCTCATATCGGCACAGAACAAGCTAACATATAGAAGTTAGTTACTGGAGTGCTAACATATAGAAGTTAGTTACTGGAGTGCTAACATATAGAAGTGAATTACTAGAGTGTTGTTAATAAGTTACGTAATGTGGTACAGACAGTACAGTAAGAATAAAATGGTCAATAGGGGTATAAGATACTCTACGAATATGTTTTTCTATGCCTTATTGAGGAGATGCTATAAGATACTCTACGAATCAATGATTGAGTCAGCAAGCAGTGCTCCCTATTGATTGATTACTAAACCTCAGTCAGCCAGAATCAGTTTAAGAAGATTCCACCACAACAGTTGAACTCGATAACGCCGATACGAAAACAAACTGTACTTGCTCCAGACAAACAACTGCTTTACGCGAGGTTGAAACACGCATAGAGTTTGGATTTAAAAAAACACCGTGACTTTGAGCTACAATATACTAAGCTTGTTTGTTGCGGTAAGTGTGGGGACAATCTTTGTTTGTCTACGATAGAGGTGATCTTTCTTGTCACCGCTTGCACGTACTATTTACTATTATAAATTCGATGTCAAAGTAGTTTCGTGGAGTTATTGTGCTTGCTTGTTCCGGTGCTTAACCAATAACTAACTCTCTTTCTCCTCTCCGTTGCTTAACCAATAAAAACCATCTTTCTCTGTTGCCTGTAGTAGTTTCATTTAGCTATACCCTGTAGTCATTTAGCTATCCTCGTAAATCATAGTAACTAGGGCAGCAAACGAACCTACCTCTTTTAGGCTATCTGGCATATGATATAAGCGAGTAACAATAGTATAATTCTGAAAGGACAGACCCACTGCAGCTGCACTGGCGAAGTAAACCAACCCCTAAACTGACTGCTAACTGCTTTCATTCAAGTAAAAACTCAATCGTGACTCGCTAACCGCAACTGATTGCTTCCAGCTTCTATATGAGTAGGTGCATATTCAATTGGTGAGTTTAGAGAACAAAGGTACTTTAGAAAGTGAAGTTGCGCTTCAACCCCGGCCCGGTAAGGAAGCAAAGACAAGATCAAGTTAGAAAGTAAGCAGTGGCAGACCAATCGACATGAAAGTAAGACTAACTTACGGCAAGGCGCAAGTCTGCAATTGAAGCCATAGCTTTAGAGCTGAGGAGCCTCAGTGGAAGGGCAAAACTCATAGCAAGATTGAAAGCAAGCAATGAAGGACAGGATCCGTGTGGCGAGTTTCAGCCTTATCATACGTAAGGTTCAGCCTTTTTTTGACTAGTTGGTTCGATTCCTTTAGTCCGGGGTTTTATTTTGACTCCGCCTTCGACATTCTTTTATTATTACTTGCCTAGGGCTCGCTCTTGTAGTTGTCCCCGCCTATGTTTTAGTATCTCCTTCTCTTAGCCTATTACTACTGATTCTCAGCATTAAGCTTATAAAAGGAATTGCACCACTGTCAACGCTGTAGCTCCCAACTGGTAATTAAACCACAGATCTCACATCGCGCCTGTTAGCTCGAGTCCGACTTTCCTCTATCTTAAACTAATACTATTGCCCTAAAACCTGTAGTTCACTGTGCCCGCTCCTAACTCTACTTCAAAGACTTATTCCTTCCTTCGATTTACTGTTTAGTTCAAATTAACCAATGATTCTCTTACGTAGCTCTGGAAACAATCATGATGTATTAATGGCTAGTATAATATTACTATTACTGAGCTTTAGATCATACCTATTCCTATTAGGTTATTCCTATTAGTATAAGTAAGTAGATGGACTACATCGTACCCGGAGTAAAAGAAAGAGGTACCTTAGTGTAAGTGTTAAAAGCAAGGTTCGGGACCACCTACGCATTAAAGAATTAGAAAAAGTAGTATCGTGTTAGAGGAACCAGAAGTGGAATAAAGGCTTCAAGCCCGGGAGAAGGTGGGAGGAATGAGAGGCCGGCTAATAGATAGTACAGTAAGAATACTGGGCATGAATGAAAGAATTGGATACAGAAGCGAAAACCTGAGTGTGGGAGCTATGGTCTTGTGTTCTCTGAGCTCAATTCTAATGGGTGGCATAGTGAAGCTCTGTTTCGAGGTTGGTTCCGCTAAAGTAATAGCTGGATTCATAGGCATGATAAAAAGTATGAGAAGTCAATGTTTCGATCTTGTTTTGCTAGTTGATTTCTTGATTCTAGTAAGAGAAAGTATTTAAGTAAGTAGTCGCAACCTTAAAACAGTATTGCAGTCTAGAGTCAATAGTCGGATTTCCAGGCGAGTACCGAAGCCCTATTAGCAGAGAAGTGTTCGATCCTTAGTGAAGTTTGGCCATCCGTTATATGATTGTTTACACTGGTTCTATTCTATTTTTATTGGTAGCCCTAGTTGTTCTCTTGTCTTGTATCGTCGGGCGGTTATCAAGCCCTTAGGTCCCCATTAAATTCTCTGACTTCTGAGTTGTTTTCTTATTAGTGATGCTTTAATTCCTACCACTACTATGTAAGTAACTATTTAGTCTTGTGTTTCATCATCTAAGGCTTAAAAAGGGGAGAGGTAGGCTGAGATACGGGAATGGTGGAATGAGAGAAGCAAGTAGAGGGCTAAGCCCCCAGCGGAGGGTACAAGATAATAAAATCTATAATGGACATCAATAATGGAAGGGGTTATCTTTTCCTTTTTTAAGCATTGGAACTTCCATAATTAATTCTACGTTCTTTCTTACTGAGCCCTGTGAGCGTCAGGGAGTTCTAACTAAGAACAGAAAGGCCAAAAGAGCGTAGCGGCCCTAAAAGAGTTGAGTTAGTAGAGATTAACTCGTGTATCCCCTGTCAAAGAATCCTCCCCCGGAGAAATTGATTCCTCCCTAAAAGGTATCTCCCTTACTTAGAGGAAGCCCCTTATATATAGTACTAGAGCAAGAAATATATATATCAGAATGGAATTAAGTTGACTTCGGATTGTGTTTAAGTTCGTTTAAGGCAATAGGGACCTGCAGAAATGGCTTCAACCATCGTTGACCGGTCTAGTACAAACCCCACCGCTCCTATGTATTATATTAAACCCCTCCCGCGCGTACCGCCTACTCCGACTCCTGATCTTAAGGTAACCAATAGATATTTCCTCAGGTTGGTATCTCTCGGCTATATTTCCTACTATTAGGAGCATTTACTTTTTTGTTGCCTTTTTGCCGAAGTAGTAGAAAGCAGAACCATCTATTCCTATTGATCAAAGAAGAATTAGAAAACTTGGTTTGCGCTGTTGGAAATGCATTTGTTGAGCCGATAGAGTACCCAAAAGGTTATTTGCCACATAGAGTAGAGTATATTCTTATGGCTGAAACTGACTTAGCAAAAAGGGCTATTCTTATATTCCTAAAAGTCTCCGCAGCCGTCCTTGTCCTTCTTTCTGAAGCACTAACAACGGGGTTTAAATAGACTGAGAAATTGTGGTGAATACATGGATTTTGGACTTGCCCCTTTACCTACAGAATATTTGCATTACTCATTTTTTGCGTAAACCCTGCGTATAGACTGTGGCTCGAACTTATTCTTATCTTGTAGACTTCACTCCCGCCCATATAGGCTTTATTTTATTAGAACTGGAACTGCACCTTCCGTTACAACATCTTCCGCCCCGACCTACCCTTGAAGTGAAGTTGACTTGGAGCTTGCTGATTCATCCTACCCTTACTATCCCTTTGCTTTAAAGCCAGAGTACTATCTTATTCCCAACACTGCTACACCAACGCTTGAGTAGACAATCACTTGCATTGCAGCTTAGCTTATTTCCAAGGGGGACAATCTGTAACGTTACCCAAAAAGAAAGAGCTTAATGCAAATCAGTTTTTCCATACCGCGACTCCTCCTATTACCACAAGAGCAGAACTCGCAGACGAAACTTCCACTTCAACACGCGAACTACGCTTTCCTCAAACAGATTATTCTTATCTCTATTACTTCCCGACGATTCTGCTATTGCTTACTTTGAGTCTAGGCCTAACTCCGATGCCTTACATGCCTATGTGCGTGCGATGGTGAGTCACCAAGCAAATAAAAATTGCTACAATAATCCAATAAGCAACTAGGAATAAGGGATATGGTGGTAGAGCGTAGGACCAAACCCGGTGCATAGGAATAAGTACGATGTAGGCGCATCCAACTACTAATACAAGGAGTAGAACTCGCCAAGCAACCTACAATACAAGCCTGCCTTTCTTTACTCTAAAACAGAAATGGCTTAGCCCTTTGGGGTCGTTCTCAATACCATGCCTATCAGCCTATCGCTACTGCCCAATCAAAAAGCCTCATTATCCAGCAGCCAAAGCCATAAACACATAATAGTATAGTCTCTTAGACATATAGAGTAGTCGTATCATAAGAATCAGAATATAACTTATAGGGGATAGAACCTGCTCTGTTAACAAGGAGCAACACACTCCTATTTACCGAAACTGCCGAATAGGAAAGGAATATGACCACCGGTAAAAGGACTTTGACGACTCACCGGGAATACAATTGCTGCTGAAAAGGCTGCTACTAGTACCCATGGGACTGATGCTTCTGATTAGAATTCTTATACTCGGGAGCTTCTGCCTCAAAGCCGTACTCATTAGCTTCAATCTACCATTGCTTACTGCTATTCTAATTATTAGCCCCGCCTGGCTCCTTCCCCTTGTTCTTAGATTGACTCCAACCCTCTTTGCTGTTAGTCCGCCTATCGCTAAATAAGCTAATTCTGTATCCCTAGCCAACTAATCTTACTTTCCTGACTTTGTTCCTGACTTTCTTGCTTCTGAGTTCTCGTCTTCTACTTGCTTATTAGATTCTTGTTACTACTGTTTGCAAACTGGCATTTCCGCCGCCCTTGCTTCTTAGCTTAGGTAAAGAAGCCAACTCATAATACAGATTTAACTATAGAAGTAAAAGCATGAAACGCTGCCTCTAACCATTAGTACCTAACTACGAGCTTGTTTATGTCCTCACTACCCATCATACCAGTCAGCTTATCAGCCCCAGCTCATAAACCAGCCCAGCGCACCAGCTCATACCAGCTAAAGCTGCCCTTACTTCCATGTCCGCCATTCCTATCCATTAGTCTACCTATCCTTTAATTCTATCTTTTCATTATACGTTGCTTGCCTGCTCTTGTTCTGAGTTAAAGTACTAGAGCTCTGGGGCCCTATACAGTATTCCTATATTCCTTCTTCTCTTCCCACGTCTTCACCTTACTTTCGGAACTATTCATTTGCATTCTTATGCTTGGGTTTGAGCCTTATACTTGCTTCTTTCATTCTACCGTCTCCTTTGCCTTTTATTTATTCGCTTCTTGCATCCGGGTTACTTGCCTTTCTTCTTATTGGTTATAACCTCTGGGACTCCGACCTAAATGCCTCATCCCCTGCCTTAAGTCTGTCGCTCACTGGGGTGTACTCTGTTAATCCGTGCTTTCACCCCCACTCTCCAGTTGAACTCTGTAACTCCTTAATCTAGCTATTAGATTGAAATACTACCCCGCCTATCAAACTCTGGTGCCTATCAAACTTGAGCTAATAACTAGGGCAGCAAAGCAGCTGGCTACTGGGTCCTGCTTTAACGCCCTATGAACCTGCATTTCTGTTATCTGAAACCGCGGAAACCCCTATTGTTTTAGTCGGACTTTCCTGTCTCTGATTCTAGGGCAGTGTCTTACTCATTAGATCCTTGCTTACTTCCTTATAGGCTGTTTCTACTGGATTCGGCTCTTTTATGTTCTACTCCGGGATTGGACTTGGACTAGCGCTTCTCATAATCAACCTAGGGTCGATGTAATTGAGCTACGGATAACTAAAATCAAACAAACAGGTACTTCTTCTATTTCTTTAACCCATGACATGATCCGGATCCTTACTCATGTCCTTTTTCAGATCTTTCTTCGACATAAGATCCAGCTCTTTCTTCTACCACATGTTAAGCCCTTACTTAGCATCCTTATTGTTGGATTGTGTGTTACGTTGCTTAACCAATAACTATTGTTGGATTGTGTGTTACGTTGCTTAACCAATGACTCTCTTTCTCCGTTGCTTCCTAACCTAGAACTCTATAGCTATAAATCCAACTTCTTATAAAAGGAATACAACAGTGCCTAACGTACCTAACCAGCCCAACTAACAACTTCTTGACTTTAGCTCCTGACTCGCATTCTTTAGTGGGATGTGGCAGCAGAGCAGAGCAATAACGCGACAAAATCATTAGAATTAGTTTCTTCTATAAGGCTTAGAACCAAACCAGTAGTTCAATCATCAGATAAATAGCCGGATTCTATGTTATGATTTAGAGCCTTAGAAGCGGACACAGGAGGTTAGTCTTACTTCTGAGTTTTCGCATTGGAAGCACAGCACTAGTGAGCCTTATTGTTGAGCCTTGTAAGCACGAGCTCAATTCCCTTTCTCTTTAGTTTGATTAAGTGGATGCGCTTTAGATGTACCCAGACTCTTATGTCCTCTTTCTTTCGAGTTTGATTCTTTAACTTATGAGTGGAATTCCTTATCCCTTGCTGAGAGTTGAGAGCGCCTATCATGGACGGACCGACCCCGAACAACCATTCTTTGACTATTGGGTTTAGTTCTGCCCTATCTTAGTAAGGTACCCTAACGAGGGAGGCTTACCCACACACTCGAAACTAAGTACTTGTGCAGCTCTTCATTCTTTGACTACTCAGTAGACTTCCTTATAGCTAAAAGACACCCCTTTCATTCTTCTTTGTTAGGAGGAGTTTAACGCTACGCTCTTTCCCACTCTTTCGCTTAGATAGGAGTAGGGGAATCCTATTTGAAGGTAGTGCCAGCCCCAGTTCCGAGCCCTATGTCTACTATGAGTATTTTCATTCAAAGTTGTGACGTTAGGCAGTGGTCAAGTTTGCTTAGTACTAGCTCAACTCTTACCTGATAGTGGAAGCCCTGGAAGCATAAGTTCCATCCTTTTGATGAGTAGGATAGGAGGGTCCCGTGCTCCCAACTCAAGTCGTGTCAGCATCAGATGCATTCTTGTTTTATGGTTGTTGCCCTAGCCCTAAGTTCATGAGTTTAGTAGAATATAGAATGAGGATTAAAAGGATCTTATCCTATCGAAGAAAATGGCATAGTAAATTGAGTGCTTCAGTTAAGAATCAATTCTGTTGCTTCTGCTTATGGAGTTAGAAGCGCGTGGAGTTAGAAGCGCGGGGCGGTGCGTTCCCGGAAATTCAATTCTTAAAGCAAAAGCTGGATAAGTGCGGCATAAAGGTTTTGTGTCAAGCACATCTCCCCTGAATATGAGTGATTGATGTTCGCCCTGTTCTACTTTACTTTATTATAAAACATCCATGTGCATTCTAAAAAATCCATGTGCTCAAGAGATGAAATGGAATTCCTAACTGGAAGGAAAGGTCGTAAAAATGTTATTTATGATTACACGCTTTCCCAGTTTGACCTGCTTTACCTGCGCCTATTACTTGTGGAGTTACTTGTTCACTCGCCGTTAGCACCAACGGCTTTTGCCAATGCTGCATTTTGGATCAGGCTAGCATAGTCATATAGTAATGTTGCTTTAATCATCCATTTCGAGCACGCACATCGATTGTATACAATATACCTTCCTTGATACGTAACTGAATCTCTCATTGAATACCCGGCAACTTTCTTATTATTAACCCTAAATTGGATATTAAGTCGTCAACTTGCACAGAAATAGACTCAACTAAAGTACACTTTGCTTCAAAGCCAGATGAAACTGAAACCAGGTCAGCTCCAGCCAGCCAGAAAGTAAGGAGAGGTAGCCTTTTGCGAAGTAAGTATGATAAGTGGTAGCCGGGTTCCTAGTTCCCCGTTGAAGTCCTGGTAGCCGGGTTCCTAGTTCCCCGTTGAAGTCCTGTTGGTATTGATTAAAGGATCCGAATAAACGGTGTTTGTTGGTTTTAAAGTGGACCGAAAGAGCTACGCTAGCGAGCTTAGCTCCAAATTAGTCGTATTCTCTGTTTTGAGTTAAGGTAGTAGTTGTCCCAATGCCAGTATCATATGCTGCAGTGCAATTCCTTATTCAAAAGAGAGGATCGATAGTTCGAGCATCAAAGACAGGGAAGAGAAGAGGGCATCAAAGACAGGGAAGAGAAGAGGGACAGGCCGATAAGTGAAATACATAAAATAGTGGGGCGGGTTTACTACGGTGAATTATTATTAGTAATAGTGCAGTTTTATTAGTGGAAGTACAGGGTACCAACCAAGCAAAGATCCGAAGTTGGTGTCATAGACTTCAAAGCGAGCGATATCCGTTTAAGAGCTAGGCTCGTGGAACAGAACGGGGGTTGGGCAATCAGGAGACTATTCCTTGAATCCTAGTAGTTAGGGGTTCGGGGTCAGACTAATGGTTAGAATCGGCAAGGAAGCCTAGGTGGCAGGATAGAGCTAACGAGGACTAGATTGAGATAAAGTATTTGTCGACTCAGTAGTTAGTTTGAAAACTCAGATAGTAAGAATAAGAGAAAGGAGTCTAAGAGCGAGAGACGAACATTGGAGTTTAAAGCAGTATGGTTTAGGTTCTGGGCTACTTTACTTGGTTCAATTCCTTGGTTCGAGTTGTTCTTTTATGAATAGTAGTTGATTCCCTAGTGGATAGATCGATTATAATTGCTAGTGGGCCCTATTCCTCTGGTGCTGATGGGATTTGTATGCGTAACTGCAAGAATTGAGATGGGGATAGAGAATGCAGATCGGTAGCGCGAGGCTTAGTTCCAATAATGCTTAGAAGCGGTAGTGCCAGGCCTATACGGTTCTTCAGTGAATGTGAGTTGAGACAAGCCCGTTTCAGAATTATATAAAGCAATGGCGGGCTAAGAAACAGTAGCGGTAGCCTTGTTTTCATTGGCTAAGCTCTAGAGCCCTACTTCTGTGGGTTGAGTCTCTTAGTGCACCATTGAGAGTCTAGTCACTCTACTCAATTCCCTGTGTTCCTTACTAACATAGAGGATAATCTGGTATATGCCTCCTTCAGTCTTAAAGCTATAGTGGATTTCTTTATTCTAATATGACAGACTGCCAAGTAACTACTAATCAATAGGGTATAAAAGTAACTACTAATCAATAGGGTATAATATATAAAAGTAACTACTAATCAATAGGGTATAATATAATATATTATATAATTGAATACTAACACTGATAATATAATATATAATTGAATACTCACATTGAATAACGAAAAAAGCAAGATGGAATGCCGTGTAGAGCGGTTACTTAGTATTGGATGGACTTACTACTTCTATTCTTCATTCCGGGGGTCAGCCTTCTTTTGGCCCACATTCCAAATTATACATCTTTCTGTCGATCTTATTGGTCTTGTAGTGTAGTGGACCTATCCTATACTTTTTATTTACATTCTCTCATTAGGTACTTGTTCATTCGGTATTCCTTTCTCTAGGCTTAGACTCATGATATAAAATCTGACTTGCTAAACCTAGCTCCAAGCTCGCTTAAGGTCTTTCGCTGCGTTCTACAACAATGTCATCTAACACTTGATCTTAGAATAAGGAATCGAATCGGGGAATACAGGATGTGTTGTGGAGAACTACGAACCAAGGCCGGGAGAACAATACGGATATGGTCCAGCGCATCTAGTTCTAATAAAAGATAGTGATAGGTCAAGTCAGAATCGAGGAAGTAACGAATGAAATCTCTAGCGTCCGGCCTGCCGCTACTGAACCTAAGCCTGCCCCCCGTGTATTTAAGCCTGCGTTGCCCATCTTTTGTTGTGACAATATGAAGTCAGAACTACTCCCCGGCCATTATGAAATACAAATAAACACAATAAGGCTCGGCGCGGCGCGGCTGTGAGTCAGATTTATACGCTGGTGAATAATGCTTTGTTTCCTTACATTTTCTTATGATAATAAATAAGGTAGCGTGCTGCAAAGGTAGTGTGTCATTCCCGTAGTGGTAGTTAAGTGCATTGGAGACTGACTGAATGAATGGCTTTTCACACCACACACAGACGGATTTCTGGTCCGCTCCAGGTGCGTTGTGTCATACTATGGTTTCAATCAATGTTTCAATATATAGGTTTTTGTGCCGGGCCGGAGACTTAGTTAATGACCGATCAAAGAATAGGCGCTTTTACGGTGATAACGACCTAGTAGGCGCGATGATACACTTCGGGAAGCAGACACAGGCGGCGTTATTTGACTCCCAGGCGGAGCTACTTCACTTTCTGAATGGAAGTTGACGCCCGCTCTAGATGTGTTTGTTTTTCCATACTATGGTTTCAATCACTGAAATAAATAGGGGTGTTACCGCTCCGTGGATGTCTGTAGTAACATAGTCATTTCATTGGTTTTATAAGTAATACAATAATTGTCATTAATAGAAATGAATGATAGAATCCTTGTAACACAATTCATTGTAATACGACTACCGGCACTAAACCAATAAACTAATATGATAATAAACCCATGAACACCTTTAACTAACGATAATAAGAGAACGGGTTCTATGGCACTACTAGAAGGAATTCAATCACTAAGAATAATAATTCACTAGAGTATAAACCAAGCCCCCCCTTACCGACCTAGAAGCTGTCCTTCCTCGATCGCAGGAATTCTAGAAATACCAACCTTCATTCGTAAACTCGTTGTTTGAAGCTTGATTCGCCTGTATTTTATTCTTTAGCTGCCGATACAGATGCCCTTTCTCTCTACAGTATGTCACTCACTGCTACCAGCCCAGCGCACCAGCTCATAAACCAGCCCAGCTCCCATCGAATATTAAAGCAGCTTCACTGCCCTTACTTACCTTGATTCTGAAACTACTTCCTTAAAGAAAAGAATGGAGCTACTGATCCCAATGCCAAGTTTGTCCATAACACGCCTCTCTCCCAATGAACAACTAAGTAACAGGCCCACGACTAGCAAGATGGAACCACTCCTCTTATAGACTCAAGCTACTGATCCAGATCTTTGCTTTACTGCGCTTAATGCTGTATCTTATTTGAGTAAAGTAAAGAAAGAAACTGGTGCTTATCGTAATAGAACTGGTTATTCCACGGATGAATAAGTCTAACGACCGTCCCCAAACAACCATTCTCCATTTGCTTTCTTCAATGCCTAGCTTTAGGGGCACTTTCCCTGCCCATCAGTATGAAAACACTGCTTCCAATGCTTTAGCTAATAAGTAAGAGACTAGTGTTTGTTGATAAGGGTGCAACCAGTACCGGCGAGAACCCAACCGCCACCTACTATAGAATGTAATTCCTAACTCTAATACCGAATATAATAATAAGCCGCCGCGGTGGGCCCTGCTAGAATGTAGTTAGCCCTCGGGAATCCAACTCTACCTCTACTGACAGGAATGGAGCCCAGGCCTATAAGAAGCAAATACAGAGCCGAGGCTTCACTACTAATATCAGAACGGAGCTACTAGCGGCTTACTCTACTTGTTATTAAACCCCTATTGCACAAACTGACTGACCATTATTCGATTTTGATTGTGCTACCTGAAAGAATGAGACCTATGCTAACAAGAATGAGCTCGTAGCAGAACAAATCCCAAGCCCGCGACTCCTTTACCTCAGTATGGCACCCCCTTCTTTATTTCCCTATTGCCAACAATACCAGACTGACTTGGCTTCTTAAGGGAATCAAACACATAAGTCAGAGGTGAACTAATAAGTATAGGATCGAAGAGAAGACGGGAACCCCCTTTCCAGTAATAAACTTGGAAATCAACTGTTCACTAGGAAACATGGAGTACAAGATACCACCACCGGGTGTCTCGAGCTACAATACCAATAGGAGAGATAAAGAATGTCATTTAGAAATAAGGAACTCAATTAGTCACTCTAATCCTTTAGGGCGCGATACAGACTTCATATGCTCCCACAACCACCTAGCGATACAGACTTCATATGCTCCCACAACCACCTATACTAAAAACTGGGTCCCTTACATAGAAAGAAGAAGACTTAGTGCTTATGGGCGTTAACCTCGGAACTCGGGCTTCACTAGCTGGTTCTAATACAATGCCCCAGAAGAAATACTTTTACTGCTGCCTGTGAGCCTGCTACTACTTTTGAGATTCTTATTCGTACTTGTCGAAACCTTGGACTTATGCCCGCCCTACTCGCTACTTGCATTCTGTAGCTATTGGCTTTGAAACTGGCTCTGTTATCGCTGTCCGAGTCAATACTATGTAACTCCCAACAATAACTCTGTAAATACTTTCCTCCCACGCTCCTAACTACCACTATGGCTATCCTTTCTTTTACTTATTTGTTTTATTACTTCCGGCTCACTCGCTCTACCCATTCCGTTACTACTGAGCTCATTCGAACTTTCTTTTCTTTCATTTTGACCAATGCTACTATTAGTCTATTGCTAGATGTGCTATCCTCTTACTAATACAAAAAGCAGTCTTCTACTTACCTAGCCGAGACTCTCTCTATTTAGGCTCATACTCTCCTCCCTGGGTCTGGCATTCCTGTGCTCTGGTTCTTCAAATCCATACCTCAATTGCTTACTGTCCTTGGTTTGAGTCTAGAACTACCTTCTTTATTGTAATGCTTCTTATTAGACTTACTTCTTATCTAAAGGCCTTACTTCACTCACAAGAGACTTTCCACTATAATAAGGAAATCAACCTGTACTTATCACTCGGGGAATCGAGCTCGGAACTAGGAATTACATACGTCCGTTTGACTAGCGCACAAAAATACTTACTTGCTGATTCTTCTGATCTGGTAGACAAAACAAAAACCGCTTACTCCATTTATGATTCTCTAATGTATTCTTTTTCTTATGCCTAAGATCCCCTTCGCCTAACAACCTTTACGTGGGCATTCTTAAAGAAAGAAGAGATTCGGCTTATTAATATGATTCAACTAGAAGAACAGGGCATTAAACTAGAATAGGGCAAACAGAAAGACAGAATGGATGCAATGCACTTAAACAAGCAACTACTACAAAGGCAAATGTACGAAAACATCACTCATTAGTGAAATTGTTATTCAGAGTTAGTTTTTATAAGTGCTAATTCCGTGAGTCATTCAAATTCCTGATTGTTTTAGGGCTCCCTTTCTTTAGGGTTCAGGTACCTATGCTCTCTTGTTACTTCTCTCTACCCTCTCCATATTAAGGTTAGTTAAATGATTTGAAACAAGCTGTTTCGCAAGAGCAAGTCCTGAGAGTAACCCAACGCATCCCCAACGCGAAGCAAGTGAAAAGCAATGGAGCTATCTTAACAAAAAAACGGTCTCCATAAGCAAGCGCGCAAAGATAAAGGGCTGGGCTCCGAATTAATCTGTGGGCGAGCGAATAGAAAATAAATAGGGTCTGTCTACAGGAAAGTGGGTTGGGCGCCTTCTTTTCTCTGTCCATTTGTCTTACACATTAGCGCAATGGAAATCGTCCTAAGCTTTCACACTGTTTTAGGAAAGGACCTACTTTCAAAGTGGCTGATCACAGGAAAGGACCTACTTTCAAGTGGCTGATCACAGGAAGAATAGAGGATCTCCTATCCCAGTGGGTAGTAGAGAGTAAAAAGATGCTAAGAAAGGGTAGCAAGCGGACTTTCAAATCCTAGTGGGAAGGCAATCAGATCACTATTGGGTGCATTCACTTTAACCCTACTTTATTTCAAAAAGAGTGGGAGCGTCGAATTACAATGAATTGGGACCGGCTGCTCTGTTGCATTCATTTTTAGTTTGGCTGGGGGCTGGCGAAAAAAACAAAAGCAGTTAATTTCCTGTTTCGGAAACCTTTGAAATATTCTTTCGGGAACCTTTGAAATTGATATTAGAATTCCAACTTCCTGCTCTGCCCCACTACTATGAAATTGATATTGTAATCCCTTATCCCTACTTCCTGCTCTGCAACTACTATTCGGAAGTTATAATCAAAGGTAGGAATGCATGCTGACATTTGATAGCCGGGGCAAGAGCGAAAGAACAAGGAAAGGGAGTTTAACGCTCTCTCAAAACCCGAGAAAACGCACGTGAGGGCAGAGCCAAGACACAGAAAGGAGTTCGTGGAGTCGATCGATAGTGGTCCTATGCTATGATGTCCACCATGAACGATGATGGTCCTGTCCTACATACAATGAATGAGAGATGCCCCACGAAGACTGAGTTCTAACCCATTCATTCTTTAATCATACAATAAGATATCCGTAATTCTCTTCTTATCGACCATGGAAAAAAGCATACAATTCTATTATCGACCATGGAAAAAAGCATACCACCTACGTACCCCATCGACCATGAAGCCATTCAGAAAGTGAAATACATGGGTCTTCGGGCAACCATCGGGACATGCACCGGGGCGGGGAACTTGGTCTTTGTTCGTTCGTGCCAAAGTCAATAAATTGGTTGATGAACCTCACTAATACTATGGGGCACGACCTACCTTTTGATTAGAATAATTAATGAAAGCTCTAGGGCAGTATCCGCCTCGGCAGAAGCCAACTCATAGGTAATAGCGTAAAGCGACGCCTGCTGCTAGAGGAATGGAACCTTACTTACTTACTTATAGGCTTAACTACCTGTTGATACGAATTGGAGCAGGAATACGGGAGTAGAGCACGGAGCCGAACAGATGCGCATCTAACAATTGAATAAGAAACTGGGAATTGAACTGATGCCACGACAGGGGCGGGCAATAATGAAAGATGGAATGCAGGATGCCGGGCGCGGCTCCAACACATTGACGCACATAAAGGAATAGCTACATCTTCTCGCCCAGTAGCTCGCACCACCAATGCATGTGCTACCAAAGTCGCCGAAGTACCTTTTAAGCATTGGGACGGGACCATCTATGTTCGTTGACCGGCCCCCTAGGTAATTTTTCCTTCGAAGTTCGTGCATCGATGGTCGGTCCTAATTCAGGTCGTGCGGTCCCCTGCTCATTCTTCTAAAGTAGCATCGTCCCCGGGCGGATAAGGTAGTACCTCGGTCTTTCATAGGTTGGTCGGACAACAAGGTAGGGTCATTCATTAATTCTTTTAATAACATCAATTAGTCCGTGGATGGGTTGCAAGGTAGGTTCACTCATTTTTTAAGTGAACATAGCTCTTCATTTAATGTTAGGTAACAGCTCATTCCTTTGGTAGCATCTATGGTAGCATCTCTATCAGTCTATGGGCGACCGTGAACGAATGTAGGATCGAACAGTAACAACCACAGGATCGAAAAGAGATAAAGTAGAGTAGAGCTGCTTTTGCACCTAGTTTATATAGTCGAACTACTCTATCGTAAATTAATACTTGAATAAATTGAACCCGCACTCGAAACAGGTAAATCCAACTGGTATAAGCATACAGGATATAGGGAAGATCTAGTGCCATATAGGAGAAGGTTGCTCACCCTCGCTTTCATTCTATAGCTGTTGATCCCAGCGCTTTAACCCATGCTTCCAAGGCGAATACTACTTTACTTATCTTATGGGAAGAATGCAAATAGATACCCGGATCTTATGTGTCGATTGTTAGCCTGCCTCTTTTTCTTATTACCCAACATTCAATGCCTTACTGAGTCACCTAGGAATACGGAACTAAACTAAAAACAAGGAACTCCACTAGGTACCATTAGAATGATACTCATCTATAAGGCTTTTACTACTATTTGCTAGCCGCGCAACTACCACAGAAAGAGGAGACTCGTATAACAAAGGAACATACCTGCAAACTTAACAACGTCCTGTACCCCGCCCGGACTAAAAAACTAACTAAATATTCTTTTTCTGGTGTCGTGTCGAAATGCAAATTGAGTTCGAGTTGGAGTTAAAAGTCCTAAGATCAGAAGCAGTAGAAGCAGTGCCTTTGCCGGAAGAAGCAGTTAGGTTACAGTAGTCTTCTATCAGTGGTGCTTGAGATAGCAAAAATGAATTCTTTGTTGCCTAGAAGGAAAGAAAGTTAGGAATTAAGGGAAGAATTGATACAAGTTCTAATAAAAATGAGTAGATAAGGCATGAGTTCCGAGCCAAAGCCCTATTAGTATAGGAATCAGACTTAGCCTGCGGAGAGGCACACTACAACAAATTCAAGTCAGACTTATAGTCAGTAAAGACAGGGTGAAAGAGAGCAGCGCCAGACTAATAAAAAGGAAAGGCAGGCGGAGAGACAAGATGGTAAGGATGGCGGGTAGGCGGGAAGGGGGGGCTTAGGTAGGTTTGAACTACAGAATGCACGTATTGATTTTTAGAATAGGTAGCATTTCTTCCAGTAGTGACAGGCTTCTCGGTTAGGTTGGAAAGCGGGATGAAAGGTCTCGTTTTTAAATTAACAATAGGTTGGGGAAGAGAAGTAGAGAACACTCGGGTTGAGGAAGAAGAATAAATAGTGGCTGATTAATATACTGGTTCGAGTTAGTGGTCCATTGCCTAATTCTGATATCTCTAATTCCGATGTGCGTGGGTAGGTCTTATTAGTGAGATGAATTCTAGGGGCATATCCTAGGCCCCGTGGCAAAAGTCAGTCCTGTTATGCACTAGTGTGATTCGTTAGTGCAGTGTTAGGTCCTTCCTTACTAGCTTCCAACCTCGACTACCGCTAACAAGGCTACCTTTTACTAATGAGAAGAGAACTCAAAACTCATACTTCCCTGCTGGGGGTGCTAACAAAGGGCTGAAACAAGTGCTTCCAAGAGTCCAACTCATAAGTTAATAAAATGAAATCAATAACAAAAAGAATCTCGCTGCTACTGATAGGACTGCTGCTACTGACACCAAAGCTGCCTTTCTCGCTACTGCTAACAAGCCTGTCCTCACTTTCAGAAAATCGATGTGATGCAACAAAAGCAATAGACACTAAACTAAACCCGGGGGGATCCAACACTGCCTAGTAGTCTGAGGGAGTATGGAATTGTACTAAGGGAATGGAGACTCTACCGCTACACTAATGCTTTGTCTACTAATAGAACTGAGCTGGGGTTTTTTAAGTAGTGAAAGCCTAAGTGATTAGTTGAGTGTTCCTGTTAGTATTAGTCCAAATCCTATTAGCGGTAGTTGGTTTCTTTATTCCCAGGTTGCTTGTTGTTGTCTTGTTAGCCCCGGTTGTCGATCAGGATTGAATCCAGTAATAGTAGGTTCGTTCCCCTACCTACATTGATACGAACGATGCTAGCCTAGCCCTACCCTAGCCCAATAACCATTGATATGAACGAAGTTACTTCACGAACACATCCTTTAAGAGGAAAGAGAGGGGCCCGACCACTGTAGGACTCTGGGCGTACTACTTTTCTGATTATTACTATTGTATTACTATTACTCAATAGCTGACCTTGTTACCGGTGGCATCGATCTTCCTCTAGTTATAGTTGCATTATTCTAAGCAACAGCATCGGCTTTGAAGTAAGCGGAGCAAGCCTAAATTCCCAGTGCATTACTACCCTAGCAGCGATTTCATTTTTCTAGTTAGCAGCGCCCCTTTTCCTAGCTCAGTCCGGAATGCGCTAGTGTGATTCGTTAGTTCCAAGTCAAATTGTTAGATTGGCTTCGGGGTCCCTATGCTTAGTATGCCCTAGATCATACCCTATTCGATGTATTCTTACTTATGTGTGTCATTCCCCTGTTTCCCAGGCTGTTTCCCCCCTGACAGTTAGCCTGCCCTACCCTATTTAACTAATACCAGGTATGGCATCCTTACTACCTTACTTATACGCCTTAACTTCTGCTTCTAAGACCTACTGATGAGACTGGAGCTAATTGACCTAAAACCTTGCTCGACTTCTTATGGGCCTACCTTCCCTATCTCCTGATGCAAACTTCACTGGCTTACTTGCATTCCCTATACTGGAACTGGGGCTTACTCCACCACCTATTAGTCTTACTTTACACAACTATAGTTCTTACTACCCTGTCGATCAGTCCACCTATCCTTGCTTAGAACCTTGCATCACTGCTACCTAAGCTGCCTCGCCCGTCTCTTAAACTTCTACTAATGTCACCGCAGCTCAGCAGCTTCACTGCCCTCACTTACTTTCTTTCTTGAACTAACCATTTGGAAGCCCTTTCAATAACTAAAACATTAGTTTCTAATTGATTCTATCTATCCTAGCTTAGAGCCTTGCTTTGCTGCATATCAGTATTACTTTGCTGCATCTCAATAAAAGAAACAGAATCGAACAGGTGACAAACAGACTCTTATTCTTTTTTTTTGTTGGATCTCTTAGGTACTTCTTGTTCTTTAGCTATGGGAGCCTATTTAAGGAACTTCAGCTACTAAGGGAAAGAATGCATTTACCACTTGCAGGGCTTTAACCAGCACTAACAGGGCTTCAACTCGAAAGTCAGACTGCTGATCACCAACGAATAGAGAATTGCTGGACACCCGACTCGACTTGGCGCTTTCCACCTCTGCCTTTGTGGATTAGGTCTGACTCTCCCTACTTTGACACTCTTCAGCGACTATTTATAGTTCTGAAACTCAATACTCGCATTCCTCTGTTTGCTAGTTAAAATCTTGTAATTGGACTTCTTTCATTCTTTAGTCGACACCGGAAGTACACTATGTGATATAGCGTACAAAGCAATAGAAGAAAACTACGCTGAAACCACTATTGTACTCATAGAATCAATAAAGGAATCAAAGATTCAATCGTAGAACAAAGAATCTGAATGCCGCTCCTAAGGCCCAAGCCCACGGACACGCTTATAGGCTTTACTTAACTAGTTTAATAATGAGTTATCCTACCGTGCTTTATTGAAGACATCATGCGAGTTACCCTACCTTGCTTTGCTACAATCTAAGCCAGCCTATATTTACTCAAAATAAGTATGCCGCTACTGACATTCACTCTTAAGCTCGTCGCTTAGGGAATCCAACTCATAACTTGGAAGTCCACTACGAATACTCGGAATCAAACACTACCTGATAGATCAACCCAAGGAAACAACCAACTAAACCTTTTTATTCATAGCAGCATCCAAACCGCTACTTTTAGTATAGACGCCTAACTGCTATTCTTATTGCTTAGAGAGAGTACCCACTTGCCACTGCTACCACTAGTATAAGTATTACAGCCCTAAAACCGGCTCTTTGAATTGTTGCTTAAGAGCTCAATTCTTATGGTTTAGCTTCGGTTCTTCCCCCCGGGCACCCCATTCTAAACTCCTAACTCGTTGCGCCAGAGCATACTTTCCCATCTACCGGACTAACTAGTAGCCTGTCTCGGCATTCCTATTCTCTTGTATAAAACTTACATGACTGGCTTTACTTCTTACTTAGAGCGAAACCCGACATTACAGATTTGGATTCTCTATTCCCGAAAACAGGACTTGCACCTAACTCCAACGTTAGCTGAAGACAATAGCCGCTATTCTTTCGTCCTTGCTTGTTTTAGCACCCCCACCCCTAAAGACTCTATACTGTTGGCTCTATGCTCACTGCTGGCTCTTAACTCTATGACTTGCTTGTTCACTCCTTAGCATGATATAAGCATATAATAGTTTATACTTGCGCTGTTGCTGATGGTGATCCAGCTCTTTCAACTGCTTCCGCTTCATCTGGGCATTCGGCTTCGACTTCTATATACGATTCAACAAGAACGTCACTAAGCTAGGGTAAAGAACGTATCCGCCTACTCCATGGTAAGGAGAAGAATCGCTTGCCGACCTCACAGCTTCAGTTATTATCTTTCTTAAGCTTTTGATCTCGTTGACTTAACTCATTCCTCTCCTTACTTTATACTTTACCGCTACGGGAACTATCCGAACTCGACTTAAACATTCATTTCATCTCGAGAGCGCCATAATCTAGGATGAACGAGTGACCTAGGAAACCCAGGGACATACAACATTTTCTCTTTCTTGGGCAGAAGATCTGATTGTTGAATTGAATATCTCTCCTATGTAGCACTTGGAGACTCATCTTGGAGGACTAGTCTTAAGCTAATTCCTGTTGGAGTACACTTCTGTTTGAGACTAGTATTAAGTGAATTCCCCTAGGGCTACTTTTCATCATTCTATCTAGCTTCCCGTTTTTGCCTTCTCTCGAGCTTAAGTTGTTGACTTTCCGAGCACCGTCCCAGCTTAAGTAGTAGACTATCCTCGCACAGTATCCTCTCTTTGTTTGTAAGGTTCCAAGTATGATCTATTAGTTATGGGTTTCTTGAACTTGGTATAGAATTTCGTAAATACACTCCTTCCCTTCCCTTACATGTAGAATTCAATCCATTTCAATTGAGCTGACACTGCATGGTCAACAATCACTTGAACTGGTCTTTCCGCTTCTGCCTAGTACTCCGCCTTACGTTAGTCCTCCGCTTCTGTCCTAGTTGTATAAGTTCTGGAATGAAAACTCCAATAACCGTTAGCAGAGTTTAATATGGGTCGGGTCGTCCTACTTAGAGAAATCAGGGTTGGTTGACAGCCTTAACTACCGAGAGGTACTGAACTGAATACTCGTATCTTTCTCTTGGGGTGCTCGGAAATCCAGTATATTGGTATTGTCCCTATAAACCTTTGAGGATTGGATCTACTTGTTGCAAAACTACCCGTGCATTCTGGTGTTTGAGGTTTGGATCCGCTTGTCAGCAGCAGTGATAATGTAGTTTCTAGGTAAATTCCTGCAAGAGAGTGTCCGCTTTCTTCCCTATTAGCGCATCACATGCAGTGAAGAAATAAAGGAGTGTAGTTTGTAGCGCGTCCCGATGAGTTTCATTTTTGTGTTTGACTCAACAAGTAAAAAAGATTAGGTGTTTCCCCCATTTCCATACTCAACACCTGGAATAGTAATTCCAGATTACCCGATTGCTGCAACAGAACAAGTGGACTTTCCTATGCCCCTCACTGGATTTGAAGTTAATGAAAACAATGTATCTCTTTTACATATGAAAGGAAGGAATATTGAAAACTCCGTTAGCTTACTTTATTGTGTAATACTTGCTTGTTTAATTGAGCCTAGATTTGATATACTAAACTTTTGATACAAAACGAGATACGTGTGACTCGCTACTTGACACGATGCTTCTCAAGCAACAACAGTTGGACCCGTGTTCTACTTATAATGCTGCACTAGCCCCCGAAACCAACTCATGCACAACATAAAATATATAATAAAGAAGTAGAAACAAGAGCATTGCTTGAAGCTATTAGCCCACGTAGCGCTATCTTCTATCCAAGTGAAAAGAGAAAAGAAAGGTAAAGAAAAAGAACTTACAACCATACTCCACCAGCTCAAAGCTTCTAATCCTATCCTGCTGAAGAGATAGTTTATACTACACTCCCGCTACTGCATCAGATCTATAATATTATCTTTATCCTGTATCTGATCTTGGAAACTTTCCTTGCACTGTTTTTCAGATCTAGCATCTTCTGTTGTCGACTTTACTTGAACCCTATTACTCATTCTCTTACTTATGCTTATGTACTGGATTCCGCTTATGCTTCCTTGCCAATACTCCATTTTATCTTGTTCGCACAGTATCTTCTTGAGTCGGGCTATCATTACATCATTACCCTATTTGATTGAGGTCCAGGGGATTTCTGTCTAGTATGTAAGTATATAATCCTAGTAACAGGAGAGAAGGATACGGATCTTCACAGCATGATAATTTTCCGTTTCACAAGAAAAGAAACAGTTCGAGTAGCATTAATGGATGTTAGCAATTCCGGTAGTTGAGTTTGGGTAGGAGTAAAGAAAGTCTACTATATAAGAAACATAAGAAGGATATGAGGCGAGCGAGTGTTGCATCTTTTGGTGCTTCTTCAAGTCCTGTTGTCGGATCTGCAAGTAAAGTTGATAGAGATGATTGGCCTAAGTCTACCAGATCAGATACAGTGCGAAAGTAAGCAGTTGCTATAAGTTCATCTGGTGTGAAAGCTATAATCAGGTGAGGAAGCAGGAGCAGGCAAAGCAGCAGGATATTAAGTTGCCCCTAACAAACTGAGTCTTTCGTCGTTGGCGCTACCGGAGCTACAAATGAGTAAGCCACAGCTATTGGGTGCCCCATATTATATTCGATTCTTGAAACTCGTGTGTTCGTGCCGATGTTTATTCTTAAAGCAGCGGAACAAGAAGGCAAGGGGGATCGGACCGGGGATGCAAGATAAGGATCAGGATATTCATCGGCGCCAAGGAAAGTTGTGGAATGATTTGTTGTGCTGTATAGAAGAAATGAAGTATTTGTTGCACTTAAAAGGTAAGTAACCGTTTTGTTTTACTTTAATCGCTAGTTGAAAATCCTAGGTAGTTTCATCCGATATTCATTGGCTTACTAACTTATTCCTTTCTGGGAGATTTCCCACTTGCTACTTGACTTTCTACCTGTAACATAGAATAGAAATTGAGTACTTGACTTTCTACCTGTAATATCTACCTGTAACATAGAAATGGAGTACTAGACATCTTGTGCTAGTAAATTAATTACTTTACCTCGCAAGCAAAGTGCATAAGCAAACGGCGCGGCACAATAAAAGATGAAATGTTGTTAGTTAAGCATTGTATTTACATTCATCTGTTATATGGCACATCGATAAGAAATTTAAATGAAAAAAGGCGATGCTTGCTCGATACCCGCTTCATCTGCCCTATCTTCCTTCATCTTAAGATCTTTATTGTCTACCCTATACTATAGTAATACATCTTTGTAATATAGTAGTTAGTAATCTGGCTTTGTAACATAGTTAGTAATCTGACCCTTACCTCGATTCTATTATTTGCAGCTTCCTTTCGCACCCCAAGAGATGATCTTTACTATGAAACAATAACTTATTACCCGCTTGCACCCGACGAACAAAGAGACTATGGAGCTTTCCTCCTTCCTATACTGATAGCTCTAATGCTCTATCAACTAACTCACCTATTATATTACTACTACTGTTGTTGATAGGGATCCTTATTCTTATATCGTTGACAATTACGCCTTAGCACTTAGTCTTTATCCGACACTCATTAACTTTGTAGCGCTTACTTTGACACGGCTACTGCTGATTCTTGAGTCGACTTAACAAGAAGGAAGGATACTAATATAAGTGAGTGCGCCTGCAGCTGACTTATTACTTGCAGAAAGCAGAATTCCATTTATCCATTAATGGAACTGAAGCTATATATCAACTAGGAATGCGCCTACACCGAGATACAAATACTTAATTCCTTCCTCGCACAGCTAATTTGCCATCCAATTCTACATTAGCTACGTCACACACTGGTTCAATTTAGGCCAAACTAAACTGAAGAAGCATCTCTATCAACTTTTCCTTCCAGTTTGTTTACAGCTGACTGACCTGATCCCCATCTTTACTCTAAACTTGTTCTTGCCCCAACTCTACTTTAAACAAATAATTAGAAAACCTATACCTTTCCTTTTAGCCTATACGAAAACAACCAACTGGACTTGTTTCTAACGCTGAGAGGCAATAAGCGATAGAGTTGGACCGGGCTCTAATCCTTCGTTTTCTATACTCGACTACACTCGAACTGGGCGAACAGAACTATACTCCAAGACAGATGCGGATGCGCTTGAACTTTAAGTTAAGACAACCGGCAGGCATTACTCTGATCAAACAAAAAGGACTTCTAGCATGCCATGAGACTCTACTGAAGGAAGGAATATACTTAACGTTACTCATAGGTGCACTCCATTCGCTGAAGGTCAGCAAAGGGTTTATTTAAGTAGGAATAAATGCACTATAACAGCTTGTAGGGCTTTGGATAGTCTATTTCCCATAAGAGTGGCCTGGCCTAGGTTAAAGAACGAAAAAGAAGCCGCCTTCTTGCCCCGAAGCTTGCCCTGTTCTGTTGGTAAGAAGAAAAACCAATTAATTATGTTTATGTGCCCATTACTATACACATTAATTGAGCATACGGGTACTCCATATTCAGATATCAATTGAAACTCCGAAAGCGCCGGCGCCTGCACCCTTACTAAACGGTAATGCCGGGGACCACTACTTGTTGTTGGCCAATCACCCCTCTCCACTGAGTGCCTAAAGCTATCATGGTTTCCCTTACTCGGATAAAGACTAAGGACGCGTAAAGGAGTTGTTGATTTTACTGTAATCAGATCCTCGACGAGTATCCTTGTGTGCTTGAAAAGGCAAAGGGGGTATATGTTATCAAGAAGAAATGCCGTAGAACGGGTTCGCTAACGTTTCAAACAAGAGTCTGCCTTTCCCACGGACTTGATATGATACTTAACCGATAATCTCTCTCTACTCTACTTATCGACCTCGTCGACACCGCGCAAGTACTTTCCTTGTCGGGGCTTTATTCTCTTGTCGAACTATACTTTCTATCTGATAAGCCCGGTCCAACCCAAGTAAAGTAAAGACGGGTACGCAAGTGAGGTTGAGTGACAAAATGCGAGTTATGAAAGGGCAGCAACAGAATCCGATCCGATCTGGATAATAAGCAGCGCGATAGGAAGCTACATAATGAGTTTCGAGAGAAGAAGCAGCGACGAGATCAAAAGCGGAAGCCGAATCCCTTTTGCATGCCCGAAACCTAATGTACCCCCAGGGAGTTACCCGTGTTCTAAGTCGAATCTTTCTTTCCTATCTCTTGCTAGTTTGTTTGCTTGAGGACAAAGATGACCCGGCCCGGCCGCTCGATAAGAAATTACTGTTTTGTTTTACTCAGCGCGTGAAGAGTTACCCTTGGTTGTTTACTTGCTCTTTACACTTCCGTTGTTAGCTGTTGAAAGCTGGAACACCATGCGGATACTGGATACTTATTAGCTTAGCACAAAAATGTTATGCCCTACATTCAAAAGGTAAGGGGAAATAATTAAGTATAAGGGTCGGTCTAACCATTTAGTAAATTGGAAATGGTATAGGACACGTGATCCGTCTCGAACTTATCGAGATACATTGGTTACTGCATTCAATGTTTATTGGAAAACCATAAAAATCAACCAACATTAATTACATCCTCAGCAGAAAAGAAAGTCGAATTGATAACAAAAGGAACCCTGTCTATGATAATAACAATGTTTGGGTGGGCACAAAACCTAAGGACGTAATAGACCTAGGGGACAAAGAGAAAGATGCATCAATAATATAATAATGAAGTCACTGTTAGAGATGAGAATGCACAATTGTAAAAAAAAGACAAGGTTATAAAAAGATGGAACAAAAAAGTGGTAGTATAAAGTACGAAATCGCTTCCAGTAGAATTCCGGTGTTAAACGAAACGTAATAAATATAAGTAAACAGATCTTCCTAATGACCCTGTGGAGCGTCATTCTTAATTGAAAACTACTTAATAATAAAATAATATGAAAGTGGGGGCGGGTAGTATGAAAAAGTCCAATGATACTAGAGCTACCCTAGATGAATTAGATGAGTAAAGAGCAGCAATGCTGGTAGAAGAGCGAGTCTACTTAGTTGTTAAAAACCCATCGAGCCTTTTCTCTGCACCATAAGCCACAGGACTAATTCCTCTCCTATTGAGGTGCACATAAGGACTAGGGTTTGCATCAACATTGCATAAAGACAGAGAAAATAGCACCCACCCCAAGGTATGACTCATGAGAACAATGGTCCAAATTGAATCCAAATTCGATTCTGCTGTGGGGCGTAGTCAAACTCCCTTACCCGAGATATAGAAAGGCGTAATAAGTATTTTGATGAATCCATCATTTCTGCCGAGCTTGAGCCTATATACGGAGCGTTCTCACTAATGTTGTTGAGTAAAGAAAGGCCATACAACATTTCGAAACTCCTCCGCTAAGGCACCACCGGATCATTTATTTTGTAAACCCCAGCTCACTCTCCATTCTATGAAAGAAGGTACCTCACCGCGCGCAATTGACTTAAAGTACGCTTGTTTATTTCCTAATCCATATACTATAATAAGGCTATTTCTTAGTTATAATGAGGCTATTTCTGAGTTTTGGTTACTGGGACATTGCTACAGGAAAGGCTTCTAGTTACTCCTTTAAGTATATTATATAGATACTAATTCATACATGTTAGTGGAGAAGAATAACCCAGGAGACAGTATTAAGGAGAGGCGAACACAAAAGCTCCATTTTTGAGTAAGGTAAATGATAAATGATTGAAAATATATGGATCCTTTTTACTCACCCCCCAAGATAAAAACCAAGTAGAAAATAAATGGAGGGGGCTCAAAAGCTCAGTAATATAGTATAGTAAGAGAATAGATAATATCTTATATCATAATTAACCTGACCTCTAAGATAAGAGAATAGATAATATATAATAATTAACCTGACCTCTAAGATAAGAGATAATATATAATAATTAACCTGACCTCATGGATTGTTACTTTTATTCTTGCATGCTTGTGCTTAGTTCTTGGCTCGGGTCTTCTATTGATCATAGGAGTATAGTAGTCCAATCTAATAGCTAGTAGTCTCATTCCAATATAGTAGATCGAGGTCCAATCTCTAATAGGGCACAGTGTTTGAGTAAAGGGAAGTCCCATTTCTTTGTTTGACTACTTTTATTGGAATCAATCCTCTGTATGGAAAGTATAGGCTGGTAAGAAGGAGTGCCAGACCGGGCAATAAGGATTTAAGCCACCAACTAATGCTTGGACTAATACTGATGCTTGGACCACTGCTGATGGATTTAGTTCTGACCGCCCGTAACAACCTCGCTACTCATTCTCTTTTATGTGCTTTACTCTTATCAGTACAGTAGTAGTTCGGTCTGTCTTATTTACACTACATCTTGTTTGTATTAAGATAAGATAATGGATAAGCATAGAAACACCACAAAACCACTAAAAGCAATACTCTAAGGACAGAAACCACTAAAAGCAATACTCTAAGGACAGAAAGATAAAGGTATACTCTAGCTCGAACTACGGAGCTAAAGTAATCAATTGAAGAATCGGCAAGAATAAGGGAGAGTAAAGCAAGCTCTAATCTAAGGTCAGTAGCGAAAGAAGTTCAGTAAGGTAGAGCAGACTATAAGATAGGAAAGGTATCGAATGAAGGGCAGCTTTAGATGCCAGGGTCCATATTGGCAGTGAGAGAATCAACCACGGGGCGAGTAGTTCGTCGCTCAGGGTCTTAGGCAGTAGTAGGTGAGTTCGTGATTGCAGTGTTCAATTCCATAGTTGTTCCCTGGGTGGGGGCCGCACTAATTTCATTGTGTGTTCTTATTCTTATTATCTTGTTGTAGGGTATAGGTTGTGCTACCATAATAGAATTCTGATTTGTCATACAAAACAATGTACATTGAATTGCGACGCACAGGCCCCTACCTACTCACATAAGCTATTCCCTTACTGATACTGAACCAAAGAAGCTATTCCTTTACTTACCCCCAAAGAAAAGAAGACAGAGAGACTGGGAATCGACTATGGTCTAATAGATCCAACTGGGAATTCGTACTGTGACTCGTAACCTATACCCTAGTAGTTCGGTCTTCTTGAGTAGTGTTTCAGGCCTTGCTTTCAATTGCTACATTGTTGGTGCTCATGTCACGCCTTACTAATTAGCTTCCTCACCTTATTTGCTAGCTAGCTCAATCAATGTAATCGACCCTAGTTATGAGTTGATTTATTCCTTTTAGTTGGATTCGCAGAGGAAGCGAGTAAGTCTCATAAGATAGTAAAGTCAGGCTAAGAGCAAGTGGATAAAGCCCTGAGATACAGTACAGCAAGGTTTGGCCGTGACTTGGCTGTTAGGCACCTGGGTCATCTGAGTGAAGAGTCGAGTCGAAGCCCTATAAGCGGGAGTTTTTGTTTGATAGCTGGGAGAGATGGACTGAGATAGCGGATAGGAAGGCTCTAGCCAAAAGTCAAGAAAGAGTGTGCAAACAGAGAGTAGAAGGATCGCGGGGGATATACAGAATGCAAGTCAATCTGAACTCATTAATGAGGAACAGACCTAGTCGCTGTTGTAGTTGTAGGTAATGCAGAACTCGACTAAGCAATTAGAGAATGATACAATGGAAATAAAGACTCTATTGATTGCTGTGGACGTAGGTGGGGTTACTGGCTTTGGATCCCTACTTTTTTTGTTTGAGTCTCATGTTTCTGAGTTGAGTTGGTATGCAAGGGACAATACAGAGAATGTAAGGATTCTAAGCCCGTGGGCGGGGACGTGGAATGATATAAGGTAGTGGTAGAGTTAAAGAGCGGAGCGGTAGGCGAACTCATCCTTTAAGTGAAAGCATTAAGTCTTAAATTAGCACATAACAAATAACCCTTATGCATCGACAGAGTCGGGCAAGAAAAGAAGGAAAAGAAAAGGACTTGGCTATCAAAAAACACGGGAAAACGGAAAAAGTCAGTATGCTTCGGGTTATCTATCAAGGGAAACTCGTTTGCTACCCAAAAACACGGGTTTCCATGAAAAGTAAGTCTGTTTTGACCTCGCTATGAAGGGAATTTACTTTGATAACAAAAAACACGGTAAAACATAAAAAGTAAGTCTGCTTTAGGTGATCTATCAAGGAAAATCAGGTTGCTGCCTTTTTTCTCGGGAAAACGTTAAAAGATCATTCTGCCTAGTAACTCTTGACCGAACCTACATTCTATTCTTTTCTTTTTTACTTTCCTTTCCTATCTCTTTTCTTTTCCGCGTAACTCTTTCGGTAATCCGGAAGATGGGGCTCACACACAAACCTCAATGAATGAGTGGCGCTGCTTCAAGAATGCGCTTAACTACTCGAGGAATGAAGGAAGGGGTCTACCGGAATAGCGAGTAATCCCACCCCACTAGACACAGACTAATTGATGTCCACTTTCAGAATTCTCTATCCACTACGAATACGATAATTAATGTCAACAATAAGAGTAAGAGGTATATAGTTCAGTAAGGTCAGTTTAGAGGTACAGTTCGGTAAGAAGAATCTTATATTATATAAGTCGACTGAATAATGACACTTTCTACTTCACTTTGCAATCAATATAGTCGAGTAGGGCAGCGAAGCTGGGTAAATTGGTTGTATGTTACTTTCTCTTTCTGTATGTTTATTTCTCTTGCAACCATTAATAAGTCTGGGCCTGCGTGAAGTGTTACTCCACCCTGAAACTACAATAAGTGGTATCGTAACGGCTAGGGAAACTCAAAGTATAATATCATCTCCGAGATAAGCCGAATGCAAGTCAGCAGAAGCGCGAAGTAGAGTGATTGTTTCATCGACAATAGAATCCGCAGGTAGAAAGTCATCCGCAAACTGTTCTGAGAGTCAAGTTCGGTCATAAGATAGTACAGGATTTGAAACGGTAATAGAAGCGGTTCGATTGTCAGCTGCAAGTGGAGTTCCAGATCCATAAGTCCTTGCGCGTTGAAGAGAGCGTTCATCTTATATAATTGATTAAAGAGCATTGCTTCAAAGCAAACTCAAATCATCTTTCTTGCATATGATTGAATAAATAAACCTAACAGCTATGACTCATTACTTGAAGAACAAATTGATGTAGCCGAACCCCACAGCACAGGACAAAAGCGTAGGCGACACACCTACTTATATAGAACAGATAGAGGACAGAGGCAGAGGCGACACACCTACTTATATAGAACAGATAGAGGACAGAGGCAGAGGTGGTTAAAAGACTCGAAAGATGGGGTATGGGTGTTGAACACAAAGAAGGTACCTAGGGAATTCATAACATAGTGGTTCATAGCTCATTCATTGAGGTACGATTTACTGGTCTAGGAGGATTTATGTTGACTAACAACAATTATGTTTACTTCACACTGGCGCCATAGCGCTATCAAGTCCAGGGAAATCGAAAAACAAACCACTAACATTGATACAAAAGTAGTTACTTGGCGTGTCTTGGCGGTTGGTGGGTCATAGGCAGTACAGTAAGACTCAAAGGTAGGCTTATAGCCCCGAAAAAGGTAGAGTGAACCAACAGGGAGTGAATTAGGTGTCAGTGTTGTTATACCCATAAGCAAGAAAGTAAGCAAAAGAAAGGGGTTTGAGTCTCTTATGCCCGGGCTGAACCCTTACTTGCTCGTCAACAACACCTATTGATTTGGATTTCAACCCTAGCCGAGGTAAACAAACCTATCCCTATCCCTATTGATTGAATTCTATAGTAGTATCGCGGCGCAGGATCGTACCCATTAGTTTTAGAATGAGATAAGATAAGGGCGGTAGTAAGATTTACTGCCTAAAGAGGAAGGCTTGAGCAGCTGGGTTCGCTTCACAAAGACATCAGTAACAAGATAACAAACAAACTGTGTTTTTCTCTTCTGACATTGTTCCTTGAGCAAATGGATTCCCGGTTTCCAGTGAAAGCATTAGAAACACCAGTTCAATTCCCGTTTTCATATTAAATAAAAGTATAGCTTACTTGTCTTGTGAACCGCTAGTTTAGCTACGCTCT
Source organism: Ensete glaucum (assembly GCA_021527575.1). Taxonomy (NCBI): domain Eukaryota; kingdom Viridiplantae; phylum Streptophyta; class Magnoliopsida; order Zingiberales; family Musaceae; genus Ensete; species Ensete glaucum. The sequence continues at coordinate 767,580 of JAHSUZ010000011.1, forward strand.
TTCCCACTCTTTTGGTATATGAGATGGGATATGAGATGGGACTAAGTAGGGATCAGGCTTGTGAATAGTGGGGCAAGACTCCGGTAATAGGTAGCAAGCCTTAGTTTCCAGCTCGAGTCTTGTCAACAGCAGTGAAAGCCCGTTTACTAGGGGATTATAACTTAGGGTGTGCCCCTAAGTATCAGATTGAACCTACCTTATAAGTCAGAAGTCAACTAATAGGAATAGTTGTATAAGAGCATCAGCAACAGTAACAACAGTAATAAGTAAAGACCCGGTAAAGTAATGCAAAACATAATTTCAATCATATGTACGACAACTCAAGCTGTTGAACTTAGCCATAGGTTTTCCTGGAGAATGGCTTTGAACAAGCAAGGGAAGGCACACCGGAACAAGTAACGGAACAAAGAGTAGATCGAAAGCAAGGGTAGCTAGATAGAATACAGTATTGGATGGCGGTTCCAGTTTTGTTTGAGGCGGAATCAATTCTTTCTAAAGCTAGTGCGGTTCGAGTTTAATCTAAATCCATCTACAATAGAATCCTTTTTAGTCTTTGTTGAATCATATACAGAATCGAATTTCTAATGCGAAGGAAGGTGGTCGATAGAGGTCGGCAAAAGGGAAGCAGTGTTTTTCAATTCTGAATTTAGATAAGGGTGCGCATCAATCAGTTCCCAAATCTTAGTTATTGTTTCATCTGTGTTTGTTGGCAACCAACGGTTCAGAAAGAAAGTATCTTTAGGAAGTAACACAAAAGGGATACTTTGTTTTGTCAAGAAAAAGTGATTATTGAATCAGAGGATGGAGCTCGAGAAGAGTCAAGGATAAGGATCATCAGATGTTAATCGATTAAAGCGCTTGTCAGCAGCAAAGCAAGTGCAAGTGATGATTTTTTGATTGGCTTTCACTTAGTTGGCAAGTAAGCTGCCTAATTGAGTTTTGTCTAAAAGAGAAGAAGAAGCTAGAAAATAAAGGTAAAAAGGAAAAGGCGATGAGCCGCAATGTTCTCTAACGCTATAAAAAGAAATAACTTGTACATGGCAACCGCAACTAAGCATTAAAAAAGAAAGTGATTCCTATGATTGTTTTTGTATACGTTGCTTGCGGGTGAAATTCAGTGAAGGTGCCGCTGTAGCTCCTTATGCTTTAGTAGAGTTTCCCTGCCCTGCCTGTTCTTTACCTACCAAGCAACTACAAGTAGTAACAGACAATAAATAGTTATAACCAGAGTAATAACCGAGGTTTCTTCTTTATTAAAGTAGATAGCTACTACCAATCTTTTATCTGGTTGCGCGGTGGAGGAGTGTGTAGTAGGTGTGGAGTTGGGCATTCCAGTTCCGCTCCTTAGGCTACGTATAGGTGTTTAAGCCCATAACCAATAATTATACTCCGACAAGGGAACAGAGGGTGTGATGTGGTTATATCCTTGACTTAATTAGATCTGGTTTCTATTCTAAGGTTGATGTTCCAGTTGAATTCTCTAGTTCCGCTCGCCGATGAAGACAGGAGTGGAGTGTTGAGCAAGTCCTGTTTTTGTTGGAGCATAGGTAGTGGAAGACTAACTTATACTTATTTTGAAGCGCTAAGTTTATAGTTCGAGCTTAGGTCTCTTTTAAGAGAGTGAGAGTTCCAGCAGAAGGAAGATCCTATCGAATCTCATGCCCCCTACGCAGGAATCGAATAACTATCAGAAAGAAAGCCGAGGAAGTGTTGTTCTGTTCCCCCATAGGTATGATAGAGAAAAAGGTAACTAACCTAATATTAAGTGCTCTTCTCTTAACTCCCTTAACCAACCATAAGTATTGCATGCAGTATCCATATTTCTATTGGAGTAAGATGCGTAGACCCATATTTCTATTGGAATAAGATGCATAGTTGACAGACCCATTAGAATGAGATTGACCCGTACTGATTCCACTAACTATCACTTGGATTCAGATTTGTAACATAGAAGCTACATCTTGAATCGCGTAACAAAAGCTATTCTCTTACTTAACCAAAGAAAAGGCAGGCAGTCAATCAATACACCCATGAGTATACACCAATAAGTAGAGGCGCCCCTACTGGTACACAACCCATTATATTGCTTGTATCAATAGCATATTTTGTATCAATGGCATATTTGGTATCAATAGCATAGGTAGCAATGAACACTACATGGATTGCTTGTATCAAGGCTCGGTCAACTTCCTTATTGTCAACATCGTACTTGTACCAGTAAGCACAATTCTCCTACTGTTGTTTGCACTTCCAAACTTATACTAATGCTACCAAGACTATAGCTCTAAACCAGGAGTTGAGCTGCTACATCTAAAACTTGCACTTAGGACTGGCGCTACTACTATTAGAATTTAACAGGTGCCTAACAGCTCTACTATCCTATCTTATAAGTATTGCTACATCTTCTCCTGGCCACCAAGCAAGCAACTACTAATGTTGTGTGCTGTAGTGTAGTCTCTCTACTGTACCTTACTGAAGTTCTATATCCCCTGGCCCCGCTTTTACCGGCTTAACTCTTGAACCACTGATCCGGGTCTTTGAACTTGTAATAGAGAATAAACTTAGCGCTGGAAAGGCAGAAACAACCCATAGGGCAGCGTCAGCTGCTGGATACTACTGATGGGAGTGAAAGTGCGACCGTTCGAACCCCGGCATGCAAGAACCGGGCCGATGCTAACAACAATCGAAATACAGAAAAGGAATTGGCACCACTGTTAATAGAATCAGAATGAACTGCCCATGTAGTCAATCTTACTCGCTAGCTTCACAATGGCACTCCGAACTCTAAAACTTGCATTGCTTCATCTCAACCCGCTATCAATCCGCTGCAACTGAACCTCCGCCATTGTTCAATCCTTTTATGATTATTACCAAGAGATCAATGGCATATGTGTAGGCTCTCCGCTCCCTGGGTAGGTGAGACAGACCGGACTAGGTAAGACAGACCAGACCGGGCATTAAGTATCCGCCCTTGCTTGTTCCTAAGTGCTAACGTTAGCTTTGGAGTTTCTTGAGGTTTTTAGAGTTCAAAGTCAGTTTCGAATGTTGTTACGCTCTATCCTCTATGAGTTGAGCACTCTCTTCGCTTCGATGATTTCTTCTCTGTTCAATATCGAGAATTTCTTCTCTTCAATAACTCGCTTGTTCTGTAATAGTGCATTTTAGCCTAAAACTTAGAAATATATATTGTATTATTAAGTAGTAACCTGACTCTCAACTAACGTCAGTACCCCAAAGAAAGACATAAGCATTAGTGCCCCGCCCTAATTAGCACGTAGAATGTGAGTGCATAAACGCATAAGAGAATAGAATAGAAAGCATCCATTCATTAATTGCCATTCATTATAGAATCTAGAGTAACATTAATAATTTGTATAGAGCTATTAGTTTCTTTTTGACCATTGGCTACCACCATTGGCTACCAGATACTTGATACCCTTCCTACTTTCACTTGACTTCTGTTGCATTAACAATAGGTTTCGAAACTGTACTTTCTATCATAGCGCCTGCATCCACTGACGACTTAGATCACTTAGCGCTTCTATCGGAGACAACACTTGAAAACCTTACTCCCGAAAACATGACTTACTTGTTTTTTCTATTAATTAAGTCGCTGTTCAACATTTACTGTGAAAATAAGGTCACCTGCCTACAAAAAAAGATTACCCGCTCCAGCTCCATCTTTTGCTGATGATTCTGTAGTTGACAACACCCTCTGATCCAGCTTCAAAGCCGGTACTCTATTATATTCTTCCCTTTGCGGATACGCCAGTACTTTATGATTACAAAAACGACCCTTTCCTTGCTGCCAAGTCACAGAAGAAAAAGACTCGTCGACAACACCTTACTTTATCACTGGAACTGGGGAGTCAACTCGGAATTCTTTGCCCACGCATATCGATCATACTCTACGGAGAATCCATAAATAGAGAAACTCGCTTTTGACCCTTATTCTTATACTTTTTATGATCTTGGCCGACCAGGTAGGATGAAACAAGCAAGGGATGATACTACAACTGGCACTGTGGATGCATTCTCATTGATAACAAACACGGATACAAGTAGAACCTGAGCTTGCAGGTTCCGTTGCTTACTCGCGCACTGCGGATTCTATATCTGATTCTACTCGTACTAGATTCCTTTCTCAACCCAACAAGTAACTACTCATGAGCAAGCAACGTATAAATAAGCAAGGATAGGCAAGGATAGGAATTGCAGAAGTAACAATCAAATCACCACATCACTGCTGGCACTGGTTCTTTCACTCCCTCTTACTTGACTCGATCTCATTCTAACTATTTAGGCTTACTTCGAGGCGACTCGGGGCAATAAAGGATTTTTTCTTTTCCCAGGGCCGTGCTAGCAGCGTTTTCATCCCTTGTTAGCAGTGGGAGCAACACAGACGCCGAAGACAGCACGTTGTACTAACTCATGTATGAACTACTTGAGTTTGATGCCTTGTCTCCACAACTTGGTGGGGCATAGTAGATTCCTTAACGCACTGGTTTCGTTCTCACTGACTTAGCGAAGACATCAGAAGTACGAGCACAACAGCAGCTCCATTCTTTTTAGTGGTGGTTCATCTTAGTATCGGTAATGAAAGCACTAGCTTTGGTTTCAAAGCAAGTAAAGCCAGCCTCCATCTCGGGCATAGTAGGCATTGATGAGTTAATAACATAGTAGGCATAGGATTGCAGTTGCTTGTTTCAGTCCCCCCGGTGCTACTCTTTGTGTAGGTAGTGAAAACCTAGTCATACTCTTTTGTTGGTAGTGAAAGCCTGCCGCCCCTTGGTTCAAATCTGTACACTCTATTTCAATGTCTTAGAGCTTGGCCTAGCCCGGTACCCCTACTTCTGTGTTCGATTCCGACTTTAGAGTTGTTTTCTGACTACTTATTGCTATTCTTGGTTATTTGGTGGTGGGGAGTTCCCATTCCCGTACTACTTATTTCCATCCTGTAGTTAACTACTATTCGACTGGACATTCCTTTATTAGTATAAGAACTCGCTATTAGGTTCCAAGCCCTATTCTATGCCTCAGCTGCCCTTGTCTATATCGATGTTCGAGCCTTACTTATTAATTGGAATATGACTTCCTGGCTACCAGTACGAAATCCCTATTAGAAGACTGGACCCAATAACAATACAATAAGAGAATTGAGCTCGCAAAAGATAGACTATACTTACTGGAAGGAACACTTTCTCTGCGCTTTCTATAGCCAGCCCATTGCTTTATCTCATTCTCACCACCCCGAGTTAAAGTCTGCCTTCGACTTCTTTGATTCCCTCTCGCCTATCAATAAGAGTAGCACCGGGGCTTCTAAGCATTAAGCTACTAACAGGGAAGTCGACTCGAAACAAAGAGAAAGAGCGCCTACAACTAGAGGCCCGCTCTCAAAGCTACCTTATTAGCTTCTGAACCTGCTATCCGCATTCCCATTAGCATTTTTTTAGTGGGAACCAGCTACTTACTGATAAAAGGAATGGCACGGGCGCTTCTCGGACTGTAGTTACTGGAACCAGCGGATCCTTACTTGCCGGCTGGAGTATCTCTTCCCGCATATACGTCTATGGCCCCTTTGCAGTACATAACTCAAAGTTTTCATTCTATCTTTTCTGGTTTCTTCAATGCCTTATTTAGTTATCCTATATAAGATGAAATGATTCTATCAATTATTATACACTTAGGGTCGCACGAGCCCACAAAGCAGAGCAGAGGCAATGTAAATTGATCTTAGGCTTTTACTCCCGCTTCCATGCTTAAGTAAGTGCATCCTTGATTCCACACCCCCGCAGCAGATAAGCCTGTCCCGCCTAACGACTATTCTGACTATCCTTTCTGACTATCTTTGCTTTTGGTCTATGGTTAGAGCTTCGGCCCACCGCTCCTGATCTAATATATGTTTTTTTCATGCCCCTGTCGGGCTTCCAATCTCATATTCATGTCTCTCCATTCTAAAACTATTGATTCAACCTGCCGTTTGCCTATGAGCTTTTCCCTACTGCCTCTTAGGCGGACTTTCCTGTCTTATAGTAGAACTTTCCTGGCTATCTTTCTTTGATTCTCTCAATACCGATTCGGATCTTTACTTTCTAACCTATGCGCCCTACTGCTTGCTATTTCTTCTTTCTTTTATTGATGAACTCAATTCCGCTTTTCTTATTGGATTCTTCCTGACATACCTATTCTATTTACTGTATCCTTTTTATTCTTATTTGTAACATTATCAAATCAATAGTAATAGAAGAATAGTCATTAATATATAATAATAGATTCCAAAGCTAAGTAAGAGAATCAAAGCCAACAGCGCGGGAACGAAACCTATGCTAATCTGAATTAACTGAGACCCCGGCCAACGCCAAGCTAAGAGACACGGCCAAGCAACGCCAAGCGCCAATCCACTATGATGCCTACTAAGTGTCGGACCTACTACTGCTCCCCTACCATATTGAAGAAGCAAGTCTTGGTGCTCCATGGATGACATTTCATTCTCTACTTAAAGTGGATTGTTTGCTGTTACACTCCTTTCAGATAGGCGGGCAAGCGAGTTAGATGGATTCTCTAATAGTTTGACTCGGGGCTCGAAAGTCGAAAGATGAAATCAAAGTGGAACTTGGGATTGACAACTCCATAATCCGCTTGCCGAAATCAAACTATGAGGATTGCCTTGCACATAGGTAGAATAGGGCAAAGAGATATACATTCTGACTTCTCGAGTTGAGAGAATCAAAAGAAAGTGTCTTAATAAATCTTAAGAAGGAGAAGAGGCTAAAGTAAGCTTAGAAGCGGAAAGGACTCTCTTTTCTCCTGCAAATAAAATATGTGCATATGCTCTTTTCTCAACTCAACTGCGCCTAAGGATACATAAATAAGTAGCAGCATTTAAAGAATCCAAAGGCTCAGACTAAGCTGGATCAGTTCAATTGTAAGATGCAAGTAAGTGTACTAGAACCAGAAGATGGATACAGATCAGAAACCGAACGAAGCCAAATGCCCAGATGGAGCAACAAGTGGTTTGCCAGATAGAGTCGAAAGAGTCGGGTGTCTAGTCTATAAATCCATAATTCTAGAATATGAGGTGTTTGTGCCGCCTTGTCTTCTCTTCCCTTGTCGTATAAAGAGGTGCTTCTTCAGCTTGCCTTGAACACTTTTATTGTTGTCTTATGATGCGCGGGTGGTAGATTGATTATGTCTTTATCTTATGCGCCCATAGCGGCTATTGCCTTTTCACTTGATCTTAGTTGTCGTAGGTCGTATATAGAATCAACAGGATAAGTCTCTTTAGCTGTTGTCAGTGCAATTGAAATTCATGAATGAGTTGAGTTTGGGTGCTTTACCTTAGCTCGAAATTCTTTAATTCCTAACTTCACCATCTTATATGTTATGTATGCGCTGATAGAGATAAAAACAAAGCAATCTTATGGACGACCTAACCTAACTTCTGCTTCTGAACAAGCAATATCTAATTAAGGCGCAAGGAAGATGACATTGATATTGATTTAGAAAGGAAAGTCAGTAAGGGCAGTGAAGCTGCCGGGAACATCTATTCAATTCTATATTATATTTGCTTTGCTGCCGGGAACATCTATTCCATTCTATATTATATTTGCTGCCGGGAACATCTATTCAATTCTATATTATATAAGAGGCTGAGATAAAGCAATGTCAGGCTCATGCTCATGGGTGAACATAAGGGTGTGTTAAAGAGGGCAGGCGGACAGCAAAGAGGAGTAGCGTTGAGACCAGTAGCAGTCGACTTTCACAAAGGTAGTGAGGCTTAGAGGAAGAGCGGAGCAGGCTTATCAAGGAGCGTGGACAAGCGGGAAATAGGGTCGAGAAGGGCAAGCTCACAGAAAGGAAAGCAAGAATAATAGGTAGACTAATAGCCAGTGGAGCAAGGCTTGAGTAAGACGTTGGGAGTGACGTGACAGGCTTACTTCTGTGTTTAGGCCCTCCACATTGAATAGTAAAAGATAGAATGTCAGCAAGGAGCGGTAGTCCCAAAGTTAGCTAAGTTAGTAGAAGACCCGTAGTTAGTAGATATGTAATGAGAGACAGGATAGGGAGACTCAGAGGTGGGCATTGGCATTGAGTTAGAAGTCATAGACTGTGGCAGTAGTGGGCTTCTCGATAGGTTGGAAAGCGGTAATCTAAGTAAGGAGTTCGATTCCTTATTCAGATAAGAGGCATTATTGGCACTGGTTCGATCTCTGTTAGTGGAAGTAAGTACTCGATCCCTAGTTGTAAAGTTTTTAATAATAGTAGATTTTTGCTAGTAAGCTAAATTATGAGAAGCAATAGTGGATTTCTGCCTTAGCGGAGAGAGCATTATAGTAGGTAGAGGGCCTACACCTGTTATTCTTTCTTGTCAGCATTGATTGGATTCTGATGGTAGTTAGTATTTGCTTGGTGGCTCATAGGCGGTTATGGAATCATTCTTAATGCCAGTCAGTATAAGGCCCAGATAGGTAAGGGCAGTGAAGCTGCCGGGAGTATTAGTCTGCTTGTCACCAGCTCAGTTGCTATAGTTATTGATTTGCTTTGCATAGTTATTTATTTGATTCCTGATTGTTAGTTTGATTCAGTGAGGGAGTAGTTCATGTTAGCCCTGGCTTCGTTTTTGTACTCATTAGTGAGGTTTTTTCTCTTCACTAGCTCAATCCCAGCTTCCAGTTCGAGTGGTACCAATAGTAGATCCCTGTTAGTAGTAAAAGTCTGAGTTATGTAGTTACGTATGAGAAGCAAGAAAGGCAAGCTCAAAGGTGTGTGAACTACCGGGGATCATTAATTAGATAAAGAAAGGTAGCCAGGAAAAGGTCATACTTCAAGGCGGGATAGGCAGTTTGAAGCGAACACGAGTAAGGTTTGGTTTGCTAGACAGTAGGTAAGTCCTATTTGCAAGTTAAAATATCAGGAATAGTACAAGTCCGAGAAGCGCTAGGACAAGTCTGTTTTACCGGTAGCTAAATTCTCCTGCCTGCTATATGGGCATCTAAATTCCTAGTTGTGACGTTATCTACGTATTATAAATAGTAGTATCATTCCATTGGAGGTGGTAGCTAAGGCCCTGGTTCCTAATTCCAGTATTCTAATAAGATAACGGATAAGCCATTTCCGAATTAGAGTAAGTAAGGGCAGACTAGCAGGTGGGTTGGTAAGGATAGAAGCAAGGAAAGTCAGCCTAAAGCCCATAAGCAAGAAAGAAAGTAGAGAGTTAGCAGCGAAGTTACTTAAGAAGATGTCACTAAAGAATAGAGTTAAGTCAAACATTCCTTTCTTACTAATGCGCATCTCATTCATATAATTATGGAATTGAGGAAAGCAGCTCACTTGACCAGTACTTCAACGCCAGGCCAGGCCCAGTTTCTAATTATGCTTGATCTTATCTTATACTTATCTAATTATGCTTGATCTTATCTTATACTTATAGGATTACACAAGAAGAACTAGACGATGCGACCACAGCAAAGAAGAATTACAATAAGGCTGTCTTTACGGCAGTCATGTTCTGGTCTGTGGTTTTACCTAATGGATCATTTTAGAACGTGTGCCGGGAAGAACCAACACGGCCGGGGATTTGCTGCATTTCGACATAAACTTAACAGTCCTTGGAACACAGCGAATGTTTTTCTTTTCTCTCTCGATTCCTTTTACCATATGAGCGCGTACATGTTTAATAACAGCGAGGGAAAGAGTAATAAATAGGGTTGGGACTTGTCTCAAAAGAGTGCTTTTCGGCTTTAATTGTAACAAAATAGCGGGAAGTCTTCACCAAGACAGATCAGTGGCTGCTTTTCTCTTTCAAAAGAAAGGTTAGTTAGAGCTTTCGCGCAACTGATTTGAGTTGAGCGGCTAAGGCTAAAGCATAGTCTCCTTCTGATTTGAGTTGAGCGGCTAAAGCATAGTCTCTTTTATCTTTCTCGACGAATTCCATCAAAAGAGAGAGTTCTCATTGGATTACTTTCTGGAGAATTGCTTTATTGATGAAGCTTGTGTAGCGGAGGGGGTAGTGTATGAAAGAGCATCATGAGTAGGTGACAAACAAAGAGGAGTCTTTTCGAGCAGTCTTAGTAGAGTAACCAGCAACTGAGTTATGTAGAGAACCTGTCAAAGTGGAAGAAGGGAAAGTAAGTATCCTACTACTAAGGAGTATAGGCCCGCCAGTAAGGGCAGAAACATATGTGGTGCCTTCTTTCGGGTAGTAAGTACGAATGAGAGTTGAGCTAAAGAATGAAAGGTGTAGTTCGGCGGGTGCTCTACCGCTTGTTTTCAAACATTCTCTTATTACAATACAATAACTAATTGACTTCTATTATCATTGGTTGCATACAGTACTTGTGTTATGAGCTTACTTCCTTATTACGACTATTCTATATGGCTACCCACGCATGGCATGATGGTTATTACCAGTTCAAAGCCGAGACTCACCAAGCATATCCTGTATTAGCTTAGACTGCGCCCAACACATGAAACATTCTTATTTACTTACCCTTTCTTTGGATTATGATAAAAAGGAGAGGCATACTTTGATGGAGCAGTGTCAAGCTAAGGGGCAGTAAAGACATACTAAAACATAGGCATTGAAGCGACTACTAAAAAGCATAAAAACAAGGAGCCTAGGACTAGGATAAAAGAGTTTATTAGTAACTTGGTGCTAAATGATTTTACTACTGGGCTTAGGTCTTCTCTTCTACTTATGAGTGCAATTCCTCTGTGCTATTGAGCTATTCTATTCTTTTGTTACTCGATTTCATTCTACCAACCGAACTCCCAGGAACCATACACAACATTCTGTATTTAGAGTTGCGAGCGCCTGCCTGGCGGAAGCATTCTTACTGGTTAGTTCAACTCTTCAATTCTGAACTTTAAGGGCTTTTGAGTGCTTCTATCTCATGATTCTTCCTTCACTTGGGTCCGGTTACTGTATTCTTATTTTTAGTCTGCCGCTACTGAACTCAATGCAAGTTTTAAACTTATCTATCTCCTTTGCTCAGAGCCTTGTGTCCGCTGGTTTGTTTTTATTATTATTAAAGTACAGTAGTCGCTAGTGAGTAAGCTAGCTAGTAAGAGTGATAACAAAACTCAGGAATTCAATCCATCAGTAGCAGAATAGGAGTTGTCCTTATTACTCATCAGACTGGCACTAATAAGCCTAAGAATCGACTAGTACAACACAAGACGACTAAAGGCAAGGGCAGCTCCCGCTGCTTGTGAAGATGGGTTGGAAGCCGGTCCGCTATCTTACCGCGGAACTGATGCTCCCGATCTCCGGTCAGAAAGTAAACCCGCAGAGAGAGCAGTAAGGTCGATGCTTATCAATGTTCTACAAATTCGCATTCAATAATAAGGTTAAGCCAAATAAGGCTTTCTTAGAAAAATATGTATGAGCGGGGTTCAAAGAGTGTACCTATTCTATTTATTGTATCCATTCTATAAGAAAAGAAGGGGAAGTTTATTATATTGTATCTATTCTATAAGAAAAGAAAGGGAAGCGGATATAGGGTTTGTTTGGTGAGCGTTGAGGTCATTAGCTTCAGACTAAATAATTGTATAGTGAGACTGCTAGCCGAGAGGGCAGGGCGGACTGAACCTCTAACAGTATATGCAGTGTACAATAAAAGAGGTGGCAATACGAAATGATAGCTCGGAGCTCCGGGCTACCTTAGCGGGGCGTGGGGAAGTGGAAAGTTTCTATGGGGTTAGTAAGAATTGTACTAAGCTAAGCAGCAAAAGAATGGTGTATTGAGGTGAAGAATCCGAATTGAACTCATTGCATAAAGACGTAGGCGGGCCCCTAAGTCAGAAAACGAAAAAGGCATAGTTGCGCTAAGAGGTATCGGAACATAGAAGAAGAATGATCCTATGGAGTCCGAAGTTTAAGTTAGTCCCTCGGGGGGTCTAGTGGATGTTGGCAACTAACAATGCTCTATCGAGGCAACCAACCCCCCTAGTGTTCTCAAGTAGTAAATACAGAAATTCCACCAGCAAGCCAAAGAGCAAAACAGGAACATAGGAGAGCTCAGTAGTACAATAAGAACTAGGCGACCACAGCAGCAATCACGAAGGTAAGTTTGAAGCCAGGCATTGAAGACATTAGCTAAATCATCAAAGGTTCTCATATGAGGTAAGCTAGCTTGAGATGTAGTGAAGTAAGGCTTAGATACAGGAGTTGTAGAACGCAAGAAGGTCGAGTAGGTCTAGACATCCGGAGCATCGAGGTCAGTAGCGGCAGGGCGGAGTTCCTAGTTGAAGCATTGTAGTCAACCCGGCAAGGGAAGACAAAAACTCCATTAAAGGACTGTAGGGCGGGCGTTTTTGTTTTAGAGTTAGGGATGGCAGGCTAACTTATGTGTTTAGGGCAACTGCTTTAGGTACTCTACTTATACTTAGTTTAGATCGGATGTTAGATAGATCAGGAGAGGCAGGCTCACTAGTGGAATCAAGAAACCAAATGTATATCTATAGAATGAAAGTCAGAAGAGGGCTTACTTCGGGGAGCAATGAACTTTAGTGTGTGGGTGTGTGTTTCATATGTCCCTAATGGGTGTCTCATCTCAGTGGATCTAGATCCTAGCTCCGTAGGTAAATAAGTGATAGCGCAACTCCACTCTCCAGTAAGGTAGTAAGCGCCAGAGCTAGTCATTTAAGAAACCCAGGCCAGACTAATAGACAGGAAGAGCAGACTCGGAGGTGAGCTACGGAATTTAGGCTACTGGTACTAATGCTTCAGTTGGAGAGGCAGGCTAATAGGGCGATGAATTGAGCAGCTGCCAGATTCAATAGGGAATGCGAGGAAGGAGTAACAGACTCATCCAAAGGAAAGGCGGATTGAGATAGTGCCACCCAAGTTAGAAGAATAGGAAGGGGAATACACAATTTCAGTAATAAGGGTATAGGCTCATAGGACAGGCTAAGAGGCAGTAAGGACAGGCTACTAAAGCAGGGGAGTGAAAGGGGAATTTCATAAGTCAGAATCAAATCAAAGAAGGGAATACTCGGGGAAGAGATTTGTTCTAGACTAGTTCTTCTCCTGTCGATTTGCATTCTCATCTGTAGTGGTTTGATTGTTAGATGCGCTAGACCTTACCCTAACTGTTCTCCTTTTCCATCTATATGCTCTGGCGGGATCGTCTTCTCTTCTCTATTCCGTTTCGTTCTTGCACTTACTATTCCGTTTCGTTCTTGCACTTATGAGTGGATTTCTCCTACTACTTAGTTTATTTCCACCTTATGCTCCCTCTCCAAAGAAGGTCTCCTTATGACTTTAGGGGGGTTGTATTCTTATTTGTATTGGGCCCATTCCCTTATTTATTAGTTCGATCGTTCCTATTGATTTTTGTGCTTGTTCTTTTCTTTTCGTTCTCACTTCATATTTGTATTCTTATCGTGAAGCATAGGTTGTACTAACCGAATGGTAATTCTGATTTTCATAAGTATTCTTTTCTTACTCTAACTACTAACTGTAGGGCTTTCACTGCTATTGCTATTGGAAAGAATATAACTGGGCCAAGTAACTACTAGACAAACAAACAGACAGTAAGAACTCCGGTGGGCGGTAAATTCTCAAGTCGGGCTCAAAGGAATAAGTCTTTGAACGTAATTGTAGTAGTCCAAACTTGACTTTGACTTATGATACTTTTAACTGGAACCTAGCAATTGAGCTATGAACTATTCCACTAAACCAACAAAACCGAGAATGAAACTGTTAACAAATATAGTAGACTGAAACAGCTGATAGCAATACACTTACTTACCTTAAGGGTCTCCCTTTTCTTTCTATTAAACTAGCGCTACTATAACTAAATATCTTTCCCCCTCTTAATTGCCTTTAGATCAGGCTTACTACTCGCTCCACGTTATTAGAATTGGGTTTATCATAAGTTGTTAATAGTTTTTACTACTGATGTGTTTGTGAATGGATGTCAAGCTGAAGGGCAGGTTTAAAACCAAGGAATAAGGCATTGAATACAGTAGCGTCCGAAGGAACTATTATTTTAGGTCGGGAGTCTAAGAGCAGGGGAAAGAGGTATCAAAATGGGAGTTAGGGGCGTCAGAGTAAAAGGCGGGAAAGGCAATGGGCAAGGCAGTTAATTGTTGTTATAAAGATAAAGCATCATTGGCATTTGTTTCATCCTTGGAAGCATCAGTACTACCTTATTCGTTTACACTTTACCTCTTTATTAACTTTATACTGTAGTCGAGTGATTGTTGGCATTGGTGTAACTCCTAGTTGTTAGTTTTTTATTATCCGTAGTGGGACAAGTCCTATAGCACTGGCTAACTTCTTTACTATAAGATAAAAAGGATCCGAATCGTAAGTTAGGACAGGAAAAGCATACTTAAACGGCTCGAAAGGAACGAGTTATGCTTGGACAGGCGATAGACACAACAAGGCTGGGACAGTTAGAGGGTAAATAGGGCTTTTACTAACTGGGTTTTTTCTTTTCTTAATGAGCTCAACTCTGACTCGCCTACTATACTAGCACTGGGTTGTCGAGAGGTAGATTCAATTACATATGGGTTGGAAATTCATTACAAATCAGAGGACAAATCAGAGGAATAAGATATAGAGTGTCGGTGCTATAGTGGAATTCGGTGATATGAGTTTTCTGCCTGATACTTGCTTAGTGTCATTCGGATGATGCTAAGTTCCAATCAGATACTCCGTAGTCAATTCCTAGTTGCGAGTTGTTCTCTCATCAGTAGTAGGTTGATTCCCTGCTCCGGGGGCTAAGGGGTATAGTAGAACGAACAGGGCTGGGTTACGAGCTAAGAGATTCATTCTATTGTTTTAATTCTGCATTGGTAGGGTTGGTTCTTGGAAGCAGTAGGAACAGGCTCATATGCGCATTAGTTTAAGAGTCAAGGTAAGGCTATGACATTAACACGGAAGGGTAGCTTTGTTAGCGTCAGTTCCATTCTTTATTCTAAGAACAAGTCAGATCATCCGCTTACTCCTTTTCGTTTTTGACAGCTAGGATGCAAGGGGGTTGGTTTTAGTAGACTAATAGGAATAGGCACAAAGATGAAACTTATTAGTAGTAGAGACAAGTCGAACAGGAACGAAAAACAACAGGATCTTGAAACTCGAACTAGAACCTAGGAATATCGAACCGGGAACTCGGGATTTAACTGTACTCCTAACAACAATTGAGTTCACAAAAAAAGGACCTGAACAAGGGGCCTAATAGAATGCAAGTTTCAACCGGAATTACTAAACCCTTCTTATCCTTATCGCGAAATCAGTACCCTTATTCCCAGTTCCATTCATCTCTTACCACAACAAGTACAATTCTTCTGGAGTGTCCACGTGGGTCCATTTCTTTGGCTACTTAGTTGGACTCTTTGCCTTATGGCTATTAGCCTTAGTAGCCGGGGTACCCTTACCGTATAGTTTTCTCTGGTCCCATAGGGAGTGGTACAGCCTTGTTATAAGAAGTGGAATTGAAAGAAGCAAGCGGAAGACTAAAGCTAAGAAGCAGGAGATACTAGAAGCAAAGAGATGCTGAAGGAGTGGCGCGAATGAGAATACTAGCATAGGTGGGGAAGGCAGACCAACAGCCAAGGGATAGTAGCACTTAGAGTTGGCAGCGGAGGTTGGAAAGCCTTGTTCGGTTTGAATCAAGAGAATCGTAATTTTCATTTTGAATGGCGTACCCAAACTATAAATACGGAATGGAAGGCATAGGTCGGTAAGGTCAGTCAGTTGGTATGGTCAAGTTAGATGGTACATCGATAGTCTTTCTTCGCTCTCAATGTGGTTTGGAGCTATGCTCGGGATCCTGTGTTACTAGATGTGTTTATCAACAGCTCCATGATCATTAGTAGTGGGTTCGGTAGTTGGCAGTAGATTTCCTAGTTGATTTCTATTTATTGATTTACGAGTTTCGAGTGAAAGTATGAGGAAACACAAGTTCGATCCTTTGCTTTTGGAATGATGCTTGTAGTGAATACAGAATTAAGCTACTGGTTCCAGAGTAGGAAAGTAAGAACCGGGATTTGAGTTGGGCGAAAGCAAGAATAGCAGTAAGGAGGTAAAGCTAACAAACCAGATTTGTTGGCTAGTAGGAAGGAAAGAGCCAGGAGCCGAGCCGGCATAGTAAGACTGATCGACAGGTTAATTGGAATAGGAAGAAGGTTTCGTAGTGGGGGGGCAGGCTCAAGCTAACACAAGTAAGACCTGTTGCTACAACACACACGAGCAAGGCTGCTGCTACTCTGTTCAATTATGAAATTATGCCCTACTAAATGTAACTACATCGATTTCCTAGTTGCGAGTTGGATTTACTCTTAGTTGTTGCAGTCTAGTCCTAGAAGGGCAGTAAGGCTCAAAATCGGTAGTTAGAGAACGAAGGGCATGATTCTACTCATAAGCTATCTTCTTTATTCTTAATGCTTACATTAGTCTCCCTGGCCCAGGTATCCTTGTATTCTTTGTTGGATTCCCTTAAGCAACGCTACTCTGATTCCATACTTGATATGCGCTATTGAGATAAGTAAGGTGTATTCTTTAGAATGAGAACAATCATTAGAGGCAGTAGTGACTGATAGAAACCCTGGAAACAGTGGAGTTGGTTTTAGATAATAGGCGATAAGAGCTAAGCTTTGGGGAGTTACATAGTTATCCTCGCGCCCAGGCAACGAAGGTACCTCGGGCACAGTAGTCAATACGGAATGAACCCATGGATACGGAAGCCAGCTTGCCAGTAGGAGTGAGCGGTGCTACTATAAGAAGGGTAGGGAATCTGATTGTGACAGCAAACGAGAGATAGGTGCCCAAGGTAGCAATCATCGGAAAACTGTAGTTGTGGTTAGCCCCGGTGCAATTATGATTAGTATAGAAATAAGCTTGTAACGAACAGGCAGGGATGCCAGAATGCAGCTAACGAGTGCTACTCTAACTCGATGAAGTTGACTACTGAGTTTAATCCCTTGAGTTAAGGCTATCAGGTAGTAGTGAATCAACTACTACATTTCGCTCATACTTTCACTTCCGATCCAGCATTCGTATTCTAAATGAAAAAAGAATACAAGTAAAAAAAGTAAAGGTAGTCCCGGAGGTAGTGTTTTGTTATTGTTAGCCGACCAGCAAGTATTATCATATAGTATAGTTCAGAATGGAAGACAGGAAAGGGAGCCTTTAAACAACCAACCCTCTTGTTCAATTCCCGTTATATCAGTAGTGAATTTCTTTATTATACAAGAAAAAGTATTAGAAGCACCAGTACCCTAGATCCTATTTATCTTATTTATTGTATTCTTTTCGTGCATTTGGACTCTTATCGGTTAGTAGGTTACAGCCTTAAAAGCAATAGCGACAATCTGAGTTCCGGATCCTATGCCTACTTGAGGTCCGAGCCCTATACTTATTAGTAGTAGGTTGATTCTAATGCCACTAACTACTCCGGCTACTGAGGCCAGTGTATTGATTCAGTCCGATGTTTAGTAATTGCATACTTATAAGCGCTAGCTCGATTCCACCGGTGCTTGTTTTCAGTCTTATGGGTAGTGTCTAGAGCCCGCTCCCAACTACCATAGCGCCGACAACCTATATTACCTTGAATCCCTTTGCTTTTTAGTCTTACTTTAATAAATAGCATTCTACTATCCCTGCCCTTGACCTGTGACTACTGCCTTTTCTTCTTCTACTGCTAACGTCCGGCCTGTCCCGGATGTGGACCCAATCAGACTACCGAACCCTATATTAGTGTCTCACTGCTGAGTCTTACTGTCCTGTCTTTCAGTTCATACCTCCCCTCCATAGAAGTATGCCGCTACTGACATTAAGTAAACAACCACTAGATAAAAATATGTATGTACCAACATAAGGCATATTCCACTGCTAACAAGGCGGACGCTTATGTCTCTACTTCTGACTTAGTTTATTTACTTATGATAATATGGTTTCTATAGAGAATATGTTTTCGTATAATAAGATTGGAACACCGCCACACATCTAGTAGACTATACTTTGATCCTGGGGAGAACAAACTCGAATGCCCATCCTTTCTGTAAGTATGCTTTTCCTGTCCTACGTTCTTTAACTATCGATTGGGATCCTATGCTTGAAGTCTGTCTTGCTATTCCTTATTTGTATTCCGTGCTACTTGGTTGGGGTTTTATCATTCTAATGTAGTAGGGCCCCGGCCTAGGCTCAAGTGCTAGTGGGAAGTCTTAGAAGCCGTGGTTCGATTCCTTTTTAGTAGATTTGTTTTGTCTTGCTTGCTCCGGCAGCGGGTAATTCCTAGTTGTAAGTTCAATCTATCGGGGTGGTGTTCCATCCTTGCCAGCGCTAGTGGATTCCCTAGTTCTGAGTTATCGTATTATAAGCGCCGGTTCAATTCCCTATTCTTTTAGTATTAGAAAAGAAAGAAGTAGTGCCAGTCTCATGCGCCCGGTTTCTATGATTAGTAGGGATACCCAACCTTACCAGTACCGGTGTCAATTCCTTTTTCTATGCCTTTCTTCTTATTATGTCGTAGTTTAGTTCCCGGTTTCGGAGCTATAGTCTTCTGTTAGGCAGCATTGGATTGCCTGTTTTGAGGTTGGTCTAGCCCTCTTATCCTAGATGTGCTCCATCATATGCGAAGTTGAGTTATTGTTGGCACTAATTCCAAGAGAAAGTGGACCTATGGACAGGAAAGGGCAGCGAATGGCCTAAGAGACACTACGGACAGGAAAGGGCAGCGAATGGCCTAAGAGACACTACTAATGTTAGCGGAATACTATATCATAATTAAATAAGAATAAAAAGAGAATTCCGGAAAGTAAAAAAGAATAGAATGTAGGTTTGAAAGACTACTTACTATACCATAAAATCATAGAATGTAGGTTTGGTCTAGAAAAAGATAATTGATTTTGACCAAGCTATTAGCTAAAATCTTCTGGTTGCTATGAAAAAACCCGGCAAAACGATAAAATACAATTTCTATGAACCCGGCTATGAAGGAAAACTCGTTTGCTATCAAAAAACCCGGGTTTCCATGAATTTATAATTACTTTTAGGTTCGTTATGAAGGAAAACTCGTTTGCAGCCTTTTTTCACGGTAAAACATAAATTTTAAATGAACAATAGGTTCTCTATTAGCTATTTTAAGGTTGCTATGATAAATCCCGGGTTTCCATAAAAAGTTAGTCTGTTTCGGATTCTCTTTTTAGCCTTTCCTTTCCTATCTCTTTCTGGGCGCCGCTCCACGTATTCTTTATGCTAGCTTAGCTATACTCTCTGGTGCCGGTGCCAGTAGTAGCAGGCCGGACGTTATTAGTTGACAAAAATGAGAGAAAGATGGTTCAAAAACGGAGAGTAACCCTCTAGTATGAGTTGACACCGGCGCGGCGCAATTCTTTTACTTATTAGTTGGAGTGAGATTGACAGCAAGCACTTTGACAACACTACATATTAGAGTATTGTAGTGACTTGTATTATAGTAGTGACTTGTCTAGTTGCTAATTCCACTCTCGGCAGCATTGTTTTAATACTGATACACAGGTAGGGGCGTACTAAAACATAGCAATAGAAGGTTCACTCCAGAAAGCAAGTATACCTAGTTTTAGGAGGTAGTGGCAGACCCCAGAAGCGGGAATCAACCCAACAAGTATCCGAATCCGTAGTGCCAGTACCATATGCCCAGGTCCTATTCTTTATGTTTACTCCTGTTCTTTCACTTAGGAGTTGATTTGTTGCTAGTATTTGTTCAAGTCTATCGCTTTTGAGTTGTATTCCATTAGTACGGACCTAAAGTAAGTCCTAGAGACGGGAAAGACAGAGTGGAATGCATTAGTATCAGTTTTACTACGAATTGGCCCAGGGTACAACTTTTAGACCTGAGGTGTAGTGTAAGGATGAAGCTAAGGAGTTAGGCTTGGACAGCTGGGCTTAGTTCCATATTTCCTAATAGTCAGTTTGATTGCTAGTTTCTCGTGTGATTGCTGCTGTGTATTGTATTCTATAATAAGCTAATTCATTATTGTATTATTATAAGCTAACTGAATACTTAATTTCGAACAGAAAAGGGAGAATTAAGACACAGTAAGGGGACTGATCAACAGTACAATTCACAAGGGAATCATTATTTATTGTTGAAGTCGTTAGGTGGTGCGTAGGTGTGTATTATTTGTATCATTTCTGTATTCGTTAGCCCAGCATCCTGACTTCTTATTTGCATCATCGCTTAGGAGGTTTATCGTCTGTGGGCTGTTTGTTTAATTCCGACTTATTGATTTCATTCGAAGACTCCGGCTCTGGTAGTAATACTTATAAGTTCGATGCTGATACTAATGCTTCTACTTATGAGTGGAATTCCCATTTTTTAGTTAACATATTCAAGGTGGTGGTTGTCGTGAGATTGATAGCAAGGTTAGGGAGAAATACCAGAGTTGACCTCCCTTAATACACGCAATATAATAAGTCGGAACGCGGGCTACTACCACTAAACAATAGAAAGAATGGAGCTGGTGACAAGCAAACTGTCTCTCTAAGGTCCGTGCTCCACCTACTTCAAAGCTACCTTTCCTGTCTAGAATACTTACTTTTATTATTATAATTAGAATAATCGGTGTAGGACAACTCGGAACTAGGGCTTTCATTACCGACCTAGAATCTTGCTTGCTTCATGCCTGCAACTGCGGGATTCTTACTGTCCTTAGATCAGTCTACCGATCCTTATCTCACATCCCTACTGTTCTCGGGTTTCGCCCGTAAACTCCCTTGGCTTATAGCCTTGCACTCTGACTGGCCATATACACTTTTTGTATACCGGAGACTTTTTGTTATACCCTGTTATACCCATACCTATCTATATGCGCTAGATCGTAAACTAAATCACTGATACTAAAACGAGTAAACCAGAGATCCGAGGGCGAAAGAGTAAGAGCGAAGGCAGGGCGAGGTATACTCAATCCGTAGGACAAGGACCCAGATCCATAGTTTTGTAGCATGTAAGTAATGCCGGGAAGTAGTACAGGTGTTGAGTTGTAGAAGCAAGGCGGGGTTACTGCCCAGGGAAGAAAGAATAGTAGGAGTTATAGGCTAACTGCTTCAAACCACGGATTGGAAGTTTGCCCCTCCGGTGCTGATAAGCAAGATTTAGATGTCAGGACATAGTTTCTATATTCAAGATAATTCTATAAGAATGAGATCTAGTAAGGGCAGCCTAAGAGATAGGATCAGCATACATAATGTAAGGCAGGGTCAATCTCCTAGGTATGGAAAGTGGGAGTGAAGGCAAGGACCCGGATCGTTGGTTAAAGAATAGCAGTAAGTAAGACCAACAGCAAGGATAGTCAAAAAGCCGGAAAGGGATACTCTATAGTTAAGGCCGAGATACGGGAACGATAGACTTTAAGCCAGTAGCGGTAGAACGATGAACAGCTGTTGAAGAGGACAGTAGATCTAACAATCGAATACAAGAACACAAGTAATTTCTTTTTTCACTAGCTTCAAAAGAGTAGTTAGAACCGGAGACATGGACTTAATCTAAGAAGCAAGGGCAGCTATGTTGCACGTTAAGGAGCTTCAGAAGGACATAAGAAAGGTTTAGGACAATCCAGGCAATTCGAATCGACAACACCCGACCTATCCTTTCTACTTGCAGTTGACTTGCGCACAGTCCATTCATTCGAGTCGTGAAGTCCGGGGCAGAATCCAATCGAGCCGGCTGCAAGGCATTCTCAAAATGGAGAGTAAGGAGCAGGTGCAAGGGGGCCTGGGAGAGTGAAAGTTGTTGTCGACTATCCCATCTGGTAAATCTTATGTTAAAGCCTAAACCTCAAAATAAGGTAGAGCAGGATCGGAATAAAGATCTAAATCCGAGGATGTATCAAAATAAGAAGCTGTTCAATAGAATCTGAAGTTAATGATGTTTCTTCTAGACTCAATTCTGCACAAGAAAGTTCAATTACTGGTTTTGAAGCCGAATAGAAATGAATTACTGTGTTACTCTCCAAGGCTCTCTTTCTAGGCACAGTTCCGTTGCTTATTGAGTTCAGGTCAGGGTGCATTATTACCTCACTTTCCATTACCGCCGAGGTGTGCACTAGTGAGTTCGAGCAAACATGTCTTTTATTTTAGTTTATGGGTGAGGTTACTTATATATATCGTAGGCAATTCTCTTCCTTTTTTTGAGTTTGCCTACCGCACAAAGTCTGCCTTAACCGCATACCCATGAGTCTGTATATAATTACCGATACACATTAGTCTGTCTATAATCCTCTTAAACAAGTAGGAAGTAGTCAACCTATTTTAGGAAGTGGCCCACCTATTTCAGTACAGTAATTCAGTTTTTAGAGTGTCTTCGCAGTTAGAGAGTTAACTGAGTTTCGAGAACAAGCAATGAACATGTAATAGCGGGCTCCCAGAATTAGAATACGGTAGCGCCCAGAGAGTAAGCCTTAGGGGCGAACTTCATAAAGCTACTTGGACCACAAGGGCTGACGAAGGCCCTAAAGTTAGGGCAATCAGGCTAGTGGAGCTTCCAAGAAAAAAGAACTCACTAGATTGAAGTACTTAGCGCTGAAAGAAGGGTTCTTGTCCTGGTCCCTGCACTAGCACTGTCCACGGCAGCTACTGGTCTGTAGTGAAATTCATTAAATTCAATAGGAACTGAAGAAGCAAGAGCAAGAAAGAAGTCAAGTACCATAGTTAAGGAAGGGTTCGGTTCGGCAAAGCAAATAAGTAACCTTACAGCTGATGCCAATATTCTAACAACAAGGAAGCAGTTGTGCGTGCTAAGTTAGTATGCCGATCTTATTAAAGGAAGGGGGCGTTAGAGAGTGTTTTGAATAATAGGTGTTTTGCTCATCTATTATATTAGTGGTGCGTGCTGTGCTTGTCATTCTTTTCTTTAATTAAACAAGTAGTTGTGCTTTCTGTCTTTCGGATAGAGTTCAGAAAGACTAAGTGCGTCAGCGAGCGCCGGTGCAGCTACCTCTGTCCTTCCTTGATCCACCTCTGTCTTTCCTTTACCTGTCTCTGTCTTTCCTTTAAGTAGTGTTATAGGGAAGAAAATAGACCTTAGATGTCAGCAGTGTTCGCCTTCTTATAGATGTCAGCAGTGAATAGATTTAAGCAGTGAAGATCCAGCTATAACAGGTAAGGAAGCAAGGGGCGGATACTCCACTAAATAAGTAAGGGAAGGCTGGCTTATAGTAAGCAAAGCAACGATCCGGATCAATAAAGTAAGGCTGAGGAGCACACTAGTAGAAGAATCACAAAGGTGAAAAACAGCTTGAAGCTCAGGAGGGCAGCTGACGATGCCAGTAGAATTGATGAGAATGAAGCATCCCCTACAAGGACAGGAAACCAAACCCATAACAAATGTAGAAGAAGAAATCCAGAAATACAGAAATGATCTACCTCTTGCCCAAACCCCGAACCGAACTATACGCACTCTTTAGCTCAACTAGAAGTCTGACTCTCCTTACGGGATATCATGGTTACTCTCCTCTCTTTCACTTACTGCTCTGCTCTGCTCCTCTTTACCTTATTATCTACTTTGACCTTTGTAGGTGAGAGTTTTTGTCTTCCACTTATGAGCTTCATTCTCGTACTTACCGTTCCAAACCTTAGAGCTCGATCCATGTTAGAGCTAGTCTGTTAGAAAGCAAGGGAACTCCGGCTTAACCGTCGCTAACAAGACCGGGCTGTCCTTACGTGCTTCCAATCTGATATGCCTTGTTTTGATTCCTTGAAAGATATCCTATTCTGCTTTACTCACTAAACCGTACACCACCCTGGAATAGAGATATGAAATCCTCTCGCCGGATTGATAAGTACTCGCTACCTTGCTTGCTTGTTACGACTGAACGCCTTGCCAGCGTACTATTATGAATCTTTACTAGTATTTTCTCTGTGTGTCAAGAATGTCTTTATATGAATTATCTAAGGTATGAATTTATCTAAGAAGAAAAATATCTCTAATCCCATCTACAATATCTGGACAAGTCAATGCTTTACTATTGTCCTCTTTTGCCCTACTCGAATGGGGCTCCCATAAGACAGCTATGATCGGGCGTAGATACAGTATAGCTCGCGCTTCTTTGATTCGATAGTAAGATAGTGTCTTAGCCTCTGAGTCCATCTTAGGTGAGATCTAACTCCAGAAATGGTAGTAGTGAGTTCTTCAGCAATAATGAAAGTAGGTAGTGCGGAGCTACAACATTGGAATGCCAGTTCTGCAAGTAAGAATCGAAGACAGGGGCATTGGCTTCTAAGCAAAGATCCGGCTCTCAGGGAGTTAATAAAGACACTCAGTAGTTGGATGCCCTGTCCCCAGCTCAAGTCTTACGGGTAGTGGTTCCATTCTCGTATTCTTATCACCTATATTCTATACGCGGGATTGAAATTAGAGTATGTCACCGGGATTGAAATTAGAGTATGTCACCCGGATTGGATTCCATTATTATATATGATATGATAAAACGATCGAACAACAACGAACAGGGCATGAAACTAGGTTGGTTTGTTGGCAAGGAAAGATAAGGTTGGGCAAGAAGGGGTGGCTTATGTCTTTCGTTATGTATTTCGAGGAGAAATCTAATACAGGACCCTATAAGTTAACTTCGAATATCGAATACTACACAAAACAAATATCGAATACTACATTTGACACTAAAGCATAACTTAATTGGGGTTTATAGCCTTCTTTGACTACTGGATCTTATCTTTAATAGAGCTCAGCTCGTTCTTAGATTCTAACCTAGCTGCCTGGGCAGTTGAGTTCACTGCTCTTTCTGTAATTCCAATCTTTTTGTTTGCTTAGTCACACGTAAGGTAGCAAGAGAAGAGATGGATTCCCATGGATTCTCTTAATATGTATTCCCATGGATTCTCTTAATAATGAGTACGTACAGTACAACAGAATCATAAAGTTGGAAAGAAGCGAGCCCTACCCTAGTACAGAAGCAGGATCCAAAGCTATAGAAGGATCTGTTGCCGAAGCTTTTCTCTGGATTTGATTTTGGTTCGCCTACGCCATATGTGTTGATGATGGCATCTGTCATAACATCTTTTATCTTACATAATATGTGTTGATGATGGCATCTGTCATAACATCTTTTATCTTACATAATATGTGTCGATCATAATGTGTGTCGTAGTAAGGCAGGGGCTAATCTCCCTTAGTAATTTAGCTGTGAAAATAAAGGATCTCTGAATGGAATGGAATTAAGTGAGTGTCAGAGGTGCGTTCCAAAAATGGGTTTGTTTGTTTTGATGAGAGGGTGGTGTGGGGAGTTTTATAAATCAGCTGTCCAGAAGATGGAGTAGCTCTATCCTTTTCATTTCTCTCAGAGTCTAAATCAACATAAAAATGATAGGCGAATCCCAACCTAAGAACGAATCCACTACTAACCGCCGACGCGACTGAACAAAGGAAAGGCGTGTCCCCACAGGTGATAATAAGAAGGTTAGCGGAATCGCTGCACCCATCAAGCATTATTGTGGCAAAAGATAAGCACAAAATGGCAGGGGTCACGTGGGTATTTTTATTGAGAGAGGCATCCAAGGAAGGAGCGCGCCTATTTACTCATTCATAATAGCAGTACCATCCTGGTTGAAACAACAGACAACGTGGTCTTGCTTGGTCCACCCGGGGACAACGAACGGGGTCAAGGGCAAAACAAAACAACATTGATTCCTAGGCCCCGGATCGATCCGATCCTATGTTCTGGTATGTAAATCCCCCCCATTCGAGTAGTTAAGCTTAGGCCTTCCACTACGAACTCCAAATCCCACTTTTGTGTCTCTAAGCTCTGTTACTACCTATTACTTTCACTAGGAACAAGAAATTCCGCTGCTGCTAACAAGACTGCTGCTAATGATAGCAATCATAGAATAGTCCAAAATCAAAGTTACTTTATCTTAGAAAATCAAAGTTGACTTTATCTTATTATAACCTTACTAGGAAGTTGTGCTTTAGTGACATTTTGTTTACACCAATCTATTTATTGGTATTGGAAGAATAGCACCGAGCAGAGCAGCATACGAATCTTTGTAGCGGAGCGGTCCAGTCATCAGTATAAGATAAACTCTAGTAGCATCAGAAGATAACTCAGTAGTATTAGAATTACTAGCGAGTAGGGCGAAGCCTACGAACCCAGTGAAAGACCTATGCCCCGGGGCGCACTCTAATATAAATGAACGGAATACCTAATTTCAGAATCAAGTTATGCTCGAGGGATCCGACCACGCTCCCCCATGGTTACAAACTAACGTTACTGTGTCTCGGCCTTCAATATGTGGAACCCAGTCCGTCCGTATTTCACCTTCGACTCACCAGGCAACTATCAAGTCCGAATTCCACTAGTACTTTATTTTATGAGGTATAAGTCCATTAGGTAGAGTAGTTAACTAAGTAGTATAAGAGTAACGGCAGTCGGAGCATAGGAATTCTACTCATCTATTAAGCTAGTAGGCGCGCTCAGTCTACCTCTCCCGGTCCTAAGTCTGAATTTCCCTAACCTAGGTCTCCAGCTTCTGACTTCAATTCTGTATTAGTAGATTTGGCCTGCCTATCCTTACGTACAGCTCGATTGTTGGTCTTACGCTCCTGATCTCACATCTTGCCCACAAGGGTCGATTACATTGAGCTAATCGTTAGCCCACCGCTCCTTCTGCAATTTATGATTCCATCTTTCGAACAGAGGAATAAGAATACGGGTATGATCTACTAAACATAAGAATGGAACCGCTACTAACAAGAATACGACTCGCGCCAAGGGATTCATCCAGTAATACAGGATACCGGCCCAACTACAAGAAAAAAAAGATCCAGAGTCAGAAATACACTAGTGCCTCCCAGCTCACAAAAAAGCGGACCTTACTGAAACTCTTTAACTACTCCCGACGAGAATGAAATAAATACTTATAGGAGAATGTAGAGCTATTGCCGAACAGGCTTACTACCATTTCTCCAAGCCTTGCTTTTCACCTCGGCACTCATTCCTAAGTTAAACAAGTCTACCTTCCCGGATACAAAGATAGCCTTACTTCACTTGCTTTACAACAGAGCGGAGCTCCCATAAGATAAGACTAATTGGTTGGTACAAATAAGAGAACAACTCGCTCGAAAACAAACTAGCGTTACTATCACTTTGTCTACGGATTAACCTTGAACCATCCTTTTGTCTTTAACTATGTATTGCATCGCTCTGCCCTTACTGTCTTTGATTCCACCAAAACCAACCACTATAATTTATGTAAAACAATAAAGAGTTGCACCGGTGCCTGTGAGTCTTACTTTCCCGTCTTGCCTTGCTTTCCTGGCTTAATGCCTTGCTTCTTCCAAACCATAGTGGTTTTTTGTAGTCTGCTACTGAACCCACTAATTTCATTCATTATTCTATTATATGAAAACATATTATCAATAGTGGAGCTAGGTTCTTTTCTGCACTAGCTCTATTCTTTATTACGAGGTTGGTTCGGAGAAGCCACTAGCCCAGAGAAGCATTGGTTCGATTCTATTAGTAGTTATTGGGATTCCTGCTTTTGTGTTAGACAATTAAGTACTCCTTTTTTTTATTTATATTATCATTGGGTTTGCCACTTATCTGTTCTCTTATCATTATATATATTGTAATACTATCATTAATAGAAAAAGAAAAAAATGACATAGGTTCCACAAAAGGAGTAGAATCGCCCACTAGTAGAAAGAATCCACTAAGTAAGCAGCAGAATTGAATCCATGAGTCCAAGAACGAAACCCGACTCACAGAAGTGAATTCATCAATCTAAGATAAGAACAGGGCGCCCAAGCCTCATGTCTAATGCAACAAACCTGCATTTTAGCATTTCAGACTTTAACTTACAAATAGGACTTGCCCCCCGAACCCTGCAATCACCCTAGAGAGGATATGAGCCTGCTACTCTGGTTTTTGCTTCTAAGACCGCACCGATGTGCCTTTCCTAGCTAAGCAGTCTGACTTACTTTACTGGCCATTAACCTGGAACTAATTACATGTCAACAAATAGGACTTCCCCTCGAAAACATCCCTTGTAAGAACTCCCACTATTCCTTTGCTGCCGTACAATGTCTTACTAAAAGTCTCGCTTTACTGTCTCCAAGGGACTTATAATCAATAAAATAATTCTGCTTACCGCCTCTCTTGCCTTCTATTCTTGCTTTGCTTCCACTTAAGCTGCCTTTGCTCACTTACAAGCCTATGTCTCCTGCCTACTAGTAAGTACTTTTCAACTAGCACTCTGGTCTACCTACCCGGACTCCTTGCTCTTATTCTAATCTATATTGTTTGACTGCACATTTTTAGGCTTACTCTCCTCGCTCCCAAGCCTTAGTGAAGTCTGTCCTCTTATGTCGAGTTACCTGTCTCGATCAATCAGTCCTTACTCACTATTCGTCTTAACTTTACTAAATCCCATTCCGCTAGTGCTATTTCTCATTCTAACTATCCTGTTTTCTATTCTGACTTTTTGAAGACGGGCATGGACCTGCTTAATCAACATAAAGAATTTAGTTAATTGCCCGGACGCTCCAATGGGACTCGGGCTACCATCTCTAATGCGACAACGGAATGCAATCAGTCACTACACTATAGGGCTCCCACCATGTAACAAGGAAATCCACTACTGGCTATGAGACTGCGACTCCCACCCAGGAGCCTGTCCTTACTAACCGAAACTCTTTGACTCACCTCCCCTCGTAGTTGTCCCTGAAACACCTAGGACTTGGTCTGGCCTCTTACTTATTCAATTCCATATGCTATTCGCTTATATTAAGAAAAGATGAAGCATATTCTCTTAGCGCCTTCCAGGGGAAAGTATCCGAATCCGTAATTCAAGAGTGAAAGGTGGTAGTGGAAGAGCTAGAAGTAGAGCTTGGTGGCTCAAAACTCATAGGCGTTAGTAAAGCGCAGTGGTTAAAGCCTCTTTCTTTGTTTTACTCTTTCCATTGGTAGTGGTCGATTTCCCAGTTTTGGTGTAGGTAGCACTGGTTTCATGATCATAAGTGGCAGTTAGCTTCCCAGCTTCCAGTAGGAGTCTTTTTGGTGGTGATTAAATTCCCTGTTTCGAGTTAAGGTCCTGTTAGCGCTAGTCCAATTCCTTTTATAAGTAGCCCGAGTCGTTAGGCGGTGTTCGATCCCCTCTTGTTTGGTTCTATGCCCTACTACTTATTACGAATAGGGTTTAACTATAGAATAGGGTTTAACTATAGAATAGTCTAAATGGAAGAAGTCACTAACCTATTAATCTTAGTACCTGCAGTTGCTTGTTGGGTTTGGAAATAAGCTAGCAAGCAAGTATATGTTGGTGCCACGATGTTATATGATAGTAAGGGTTTCCTTCGGCGTCGGGTGAAGCTCAATCAGTACAGAGTTAGTATTGAGGGGTGTTCCATTCGGGATTGAATTCTTCAGGTCCCATACTTACTTCCATGCGCTATATACATTAATTGAATCTTAGTTGAAACAAGGTAAAGGAGTGGTTGGAAGCTAACCTTTCCCTCTTTATGGCACCTGTACTCATCTGATGTACCTCTCTTATCCACGAAACACTACATTTGAGAATATTACTAACAGCTTGAAGTGAAGAAACGAGCAGCATTCCTACTCCTTCCACGCATTATCGGTTAAGACAAGGAGCCACAGGGAAATATACATGACTTCCATTTGGATTTGGGTGCCGATATGCATATAGGTAAGAGTAAAGAAACCCCCATTACAACTAGAAAGGCGGTTGAGACCGGGTCATGTTATAAAGCTCAAATGCATTAGAACAGCATAAAGAGGTGATTAGCCATTAGCCACGTTGAATGCATGTTAAATGATCATAATAGCCTTATGGACTTTGCTTTCTCTACCTTGGCTTGGCCAGCTTGCCTTTTCTCTTCTATTGTTCTTTTCTTCTTTTTCGAATCCAAGTTTATGATCAAAGAAGAATTGAGTAAGGCTTAAGTGCTCTTTCTCCTTCATTTGCCTTTGCTTCATTTGCCTTTGATGCTCTCAATTAGAGAAAATACTTACTTACTTACTTATACTTACTTACTAGAAGGTACTATAAGGGATAAGGGAAGGCGAAACAGATAGGAAACTCAGGCTGCTCTATCTACGTGCAAGAGAGAGTAAGTCTGGAAAAGAGGTTGAACTACCCCCCTATGGGCATTATTCTAATATATATTACCATTATTCTAATACAAAAGTCAGATCAATGTTGCATAGAGCTTCATGATTTCGTGACGTAGTAAGTAAGGGAGAGAATGAAGCTCCTGATACAATAGTGGACAGCTATAGGCAGTTGGGTACTTGTTTACGGCCCGGTAAACCTCTATTTCTAGCTTGAGGTGGCTAACTTGAGGTGGCTAAACATATTTCAGGATGATCAGTGCTGACAAAACCTGTGGGTTGCTCCATTAAAACTCTCTCCTTAACTTAATATAACAATGCAGAAAAGATCTTTTTGATATCCAGCTGTCTTACAGACCACTTGTTCATAAGAGCCAACGCAAGAAGAAGGCGAATAGTAGTAGGCTTAATAAAGGGACTAAAGGTTTAATCGAAATCAATACCTTCCTCTTGGTTTTCACCTTTCGTTTTGCAACTAGTCCTGTTCCCACCGACTCATCCATCTGCCTTTAGCTTGGTTTTGAACACCCACCTCAAAGCAGGAAGAGGCATCTCCGGGTCTCTAGGAACAAGATAACATGTGTCATTGTGATGAAGTGCACCAAAGAATTCTTGCATTACAAAATAACCATAAAAAGGACTTAAGCAGTTAGAGTCATTCCTGAACAAGGCTAATATTAAGAAAGAAAAGAGGGAACAGAGTGAAGAAGACCATAGTGCAGATCCCTTTCAATTCGAGGTGGTACCATCTTGAATCCAGTCCAGGTCGGGTCATTCTATTATATGTGTGCGAGTCCGCAGAAATACCTAGTACAGTTGGTGCATCAGAAGTTTCTTTATGAGAGAACAATAGGTTAATGGGTCCCTACCCTTAGTGCTATTACTGCTTGCCCGAACCCCTATAGTGACATTTTGTGCCAACCAACCTAGTCCGATGCTTCCAAATTGCATTCTTGTATGTCCTTGTCCAATTCCTTATATTGACCCCGGGGCCGTGCTCAGTAAACAGGACTTGCGTCAATACCTATAAAATTACTGTATCCAGACCAGAGCAGGAACAAGATCTGATGCTGTTCTATTCTATTAAAGTATCTTTGAAGTAAGCCGAATCAATCTCTACACTAGGCGTTGTTGGCGCAAGTGCAAGTCCAGGTCCAGGCCCAGACTCAGTGGTGTCGGCTTCCAGGAAAGTTTCTAAATTGAATATAGTCTCTTGAGCACCTGATATAGAATTGAGTAAACACCCTGCTCTATCTTATGATCTTGAAACAGAAAAGTATTCTTTCTCTCGCTCTCGGCGCCAAGCCAACAAAGACAGAAGAGAAGAAACTGAAACAAGTCCACTCCCTATTACTTGTTGAAACTGCTTCATCACCTGCGTACGACTTAGAGTTAAGAACTTGACTCACTCGCATACAACCAAGCAACGTATACAAAGGCAAATGTACGAAAACAGAGCATTAGAATCGAGGGGCATAAGAATCGGAATAAGTAATAGAAGACCAAAGGAGGAGCAAATAAGGAATTGACCTCATAAGTATAGGAATCGTAGTGGGCATAAGGCATTTTACTCATTAGCGTAGTAGCGTGGAGTCCTGACTAAGGGGTTACGAGAGTGCAAATGCATTATCCGACTTGTCCGAATGGATGAACTAATAAAGAAGTCAGAATGGATGAACTAATAAAGAGGTTATTGTGTGTCGAGGTCTCATAATTGCACTGAGTAATCCAAGCTTTTAACTCGGCCCGGTGTACGTATCTTATGCTTGCTTTGCAGTGCTAGCTCGCCACTCCCGATCTAACTTCTGTATATCCAGCCACTAGGAGTTAGTCCGTCACTTCGAACTTTAAGTCTATATTCCCTTCCTAAAGGCTCTTTAAGTCTATATTCCCTTCCTAAAGGCTCTTTAAGTCTATATTCCCTTCATAAGGCTTAGGACCCTGCACCACCGAGTATGCCAACTACTTACTACTTACATTCTTCTACTGCTGGATGGCTTATGCTTGAAAAAAGCCATTCTTCACCAGATTACGTATGGGACTTGCTTCTTATTGACCCGCTTGCTGCAGACTTGATTTATCATAGACAACTAAAGGAAAGCCTAAAGCTTGTGGAAGAGGTTGTACCACTTATTGAATTTAGTACACCACTTATAATGTATAATGGATGGAAGTAAGTCAATATCCTGCGCCCTAGAGACATTCCATTTAAGTAAAAAGGGGCAACGTACATAATCCAAAAGGAATTCTGAAAACACCTACTCTTCTCGGGGCGCCTTAGGCTAATTGTTTTCGGGGCTTTACTTTAAGAGGATAATTCAATTTAAGGATAAGCGAACTATATTGCTCTACCAAACTATGCCGTTAGATGCTGCTCCTAATTCTGAAGTTGGTCGACTTGAAGTGTAGTTCCTTCCTGCGGATTATCCTTCTTCTGGTTTACTTTCATCTATAAGTGAATAGCTATATGCTTTCTTATGTGGTCGGAATTCAAATCTATTCCTGACCCATATCGTCCTACAGCTCTAAGTCAAGTACTCCCAAGCCCAGCTCGACTACTAAGATCAAGCCAAGTAAAAGGGCGGCTTAGTAACTCGCTAACGGAGCTACAAGCAAACAAGTATACGAGTCAGCAAAGAAGTCCGGTTACCTCATGTATAAAAGTAACATCATTTTAGAATTTATATAGTTAGGCAGTGAGTTCAATTTGATCTTTCTGTCGAGGGTGCTAACACACGGGATTTGAAGCTGCTAATCGTTTACTAGCTGGGTATACTCCTGCAGTAAGAGAAAAGGTTCTGCCTCCACTAATACAACCAAGCAAGACAGTGCTACCCTTCCTATAGCCCGCTAAGGAGTCAAGGAGTTAACTTACCCTTTCTTATTTTAGTGGATGTGCGTATTTGATTCAACAAGTAGCGGTAACAAGAGGAACAAGAACAAGCAATGAGTCCGCATTAGCAGCAAGGGTATAAAGTCCAAGTGCATTAGGGTGTTCGCCCATGAGCTTTGGAGGAAGGAAAGCAATGCCTCATTTTGGGATTAGAATTCTAGAATATGCCGCTTACGCTTATTTCTCTTTTGGCGCCGGGCAACAATATAGGTTGGGCGCGCGAGCTGTGTTAGGTGACTTTACGGGGTGGGGGTGGGGTAGAACAACTTTACTTTATACTTGACCTCGACTCGAGCAGAAATAAGAGAATTGAGCTATCCACAGAATCCATTAAGTATAAGAAAAAAACACTCCCTAAAAACTAAGGAAAAAGTTGAGTGCAATCCATTGCTGTAGCATTTGAGTAAGCATCAGTTCAGTATAGGTTGGCGCTGGGCTTTCCCTTTATGATGTGGTCCAATCAATGCATTAAAGTTCAGTGTGAGGGTGCCGCTCTAGCTAAAAAAGTAGTAGAGTATAATTGAAAGTTGGCTGTAGTTCATCTACGATAGAATAAGAAAAGAGTATCAAAAGGTCTCGCCCAGAGTTATTAAAGGAAAGATAACTCGCTAACAAACGGGGCAATAATGAAAAAGTACTCTTTCTTGTTAAGGGTGAGGCCGGCTTAATTCAGTAATGGCAACTAGGAATTCGTTCTTGGCGTTCTAAAATTGGAGAATACAATAAATAAAATTGGTTTATTTACTAGAATCCGGGTAGTGGTAGTGCACTCTCTTCACAATCAGCAAGCAGTTGCGCTAAGCTTACTTGAGCGGGTGTGTTAGCTTACTTATAACTTTCTTTTGATACATGAGATTAAATGAATTATTTTATGAATTATTTGTTTGACTTGGTTGGCAATGATCTGTTATATTCCTAAATGATCTGTTACATTCCTATTGCATATGAGATGCGCAAGCAAGAGATAGGTTAAATGTTGCAAGCAGTTCCTCAAGTGGAGTTTCGGTTTCAAGTCCTGTCGACCTATGCTCTCTCTGTGCTAGAAATGGTACTTATTGCCTTTTACTGATTATAGGCTTTTTCAGCACTAAGTCAATCAGTAGCGTGGAGTTGTTGACGTGAGTGAAAGCCCTTGTAGTGGTCGTGGTAAAGCATTAAGGGCCTTAAGAGCCTAACTTATGGTTCGTTCCTTCCCTTGCGCCAACACCTTAAATCCAGAAATTAGAGTTTGGTTTACAGTCACCTTCCTTTATGTGGTCCAAGTCATCACCGCTTACACTCAAATAAAGTACTTGTAGAATAGAAGTAAAGGGATTAGCACCCTAGTAACAAACACACACACCTAGTATTTTGTGTTCCATCATATTAATGTGACATTTTATGTCTTTCGGTAAGGGAATTAGACGAAAAGCAAGTTCTTTTTCTCTTGAACGATGGATCAGTTGCTCCGGTGTTAGTTAAGTAAAATAACATATCTATTCGTTAAGTCACATCTCTATTATCTAAAGTGAATTGCTACCTATGCTATTGTATAGGCTACCCATGCCAGGCAGGCTACCTATGTGACCCAGTATTGAGACTACCCATGTGCTATTGTATTGATACCGTTAACCATAAGAGTAGAGCCGACAAACAACTTCAATACTTTATTAAAGAATAAAGAAATCAACTATTACTTATAGGACTTCCCTCGTCAATAAATACATACATACATACGGAATTCTAGCTACGACTTATAAGCATCAGTTTACGAATCAAGCCTGCCCTCCTACCCTCTAATTCACTTGTCGATCGCCGGCTTGTCTTTACCGTCGTTGCTTGGCCCTGTCTATATTCTTTCTTTTCTTGGGGGGTATTACTTAGATTTCGAATGGGGTTTATCATATCAATGCATATCAATAGTAAACAGAAGAATCAATAAGTCAACTAAAAATTATGAAACCCCGGTGCTTTGGTGCTTTTCCCGTAGTTGCTCATCAAGTTCAATTAACTAATGAATAAAGCTTGGATTACTGAGTGCCTTTATTCTTATTCTTTTGCTGATAGGGGTGTCTCGGGTTCCGGCTCACTACCCTAAGTATTCTAATGTGACCTAGACCATACTACTATAGGTCTCTTATAGCTCTGCTCGAAAGATGGAATAAGCAATTTCTGAAATAAAGGCAAGAAAGGCAGACTCAAACTTACAGGAGTGGAAAGGGCAGTCCCCTAACAAGTAAGATTTGCATTGCAATAAGGAAATCCAGTCTTTTTTTGTTGGGACACCTTCCTATTTTCTCTAAGATCATCTCTTTCTTTGCCTTTGCCCCGCCACGCTTAATGCTAAAGTAAGCTCCACAGTTGTAATGCAGTGTTCTCATAGCATAGATAGAAGGCCCAGCTTAAGCAGTGCGAGTGTTGCCAACGAGATCAATAGCGGGGTCTACAGAAAAGAATGAAGCTGGAGCTAATTATTCTTCTGCTTCAACAAGACGTCGTGCGCTAGGTTTCTAAGTTCATTCCTTAAGGAGCATCAGTTACATATTTCAGAAATTAATTGATTGTTTGACTTGCGCTTCAATGCCAGTTCAATGGAATTCAGCGCTAACAGGGGGGAAATGTGAAGCAATGCGAGTTGATTATCCCCATGTTGGTGCAAGTAAGAGGTCGGGAACCGAATATATTGATGTTTTCGTCAAGTTGAGAGAAGAAGCTGTCTAAGCAGAGTAAAGGACCAGTTGCAGTTCGAGTGGAATCCACCAAGTAATGTTACGCGTTAGGGGTGTAAGTTTCATCTGTCAGTGCTGTAGCTCCACTCCAAGTCGAGTTCCGGGCAGCATAATAGAATGGAACTTAATATAGATCTAGGTAACAAAAGAAAAGGGATAGGTAGCTTTAAGATAACCAAGGAGAGGAGATAGGTATGTTTAAGATAACCAAGGAGAGGAGATAGGTATGGAGTTGCTTTTTCATCCAAGAGAGGTTATTGTCGGGACGGTGCTTGTTGAATCTACTCTCGAATCAGCAGTGTGAGCTCCGGACGAAGAAAGCACTTATTCAGTATATTTAAAAGCTCATGCCCCTTATAGCATTGCGCTTCAAGCTGCTCTTTCTTTATAAAAACTAGATTAAAGTAGTGGGGCTTCGAGAATGAATGAATGAATTACTGACCATACCATGGAGCTAGTCTGTCTACTGTTAAACAATGTACACCTCTTCCTCATGGATGGATCACCACGCTAAGATAAGATCCCTATGTTTACAATTGGAATTTGATCAAAACATGGTAGCGAGAGGGAGACATCGGATGGAATTGGACTCCCAATGGGGGTGGGGAGTTTCAACTTATAATGGAGAGATTTCAGATTGTGGTCAAAGCGATTCAATCTTTCCTTTTCTGCTTCTCTAGTGGCACTTTGAGGAATCCACCTTTACTTTACTGCGGTAGACAACTGAAGACGAAAGCGGGTACCTTGAAATTCGACATTGAAGTAGTGCCACCCTCTGATCTCATTGGAAAATCGAAGTTGATCCGGCGCGGCGCATTAAGCTGTTTTTCACGATGCGCGCTATGACTATGATATGATACTTTTTAGATAAGTTTAGAGAATTGAGCACATCTTTCCTTTCGTCCGTCCCATAAAAAAAGCTTTTCGGGCACGGCACCCTAATAGGTAGAGAGGAATAGGATAGTTAGATGGAGAGGAATAGGATAGGGCCTGTGAGAGGTTTCAATCGTCTTTTCTTGGCTAGTAGACAGAAGCCTTCTAAAAAGAATATGCCAAATTGGGCACGCACTTCGAAATTATTTATTGATTTTATTCGTTCGAGCGACGGGCGAAGCGGCAAACATCCTTTATGCTGAAAAGGCTCTCTCTTTGCTGCCGGAAGGACGATATAAATAGAATAGTGGATCCAGAGATCGAAAGGCAACAGAGATAAAAAGTCCTGACTTTGAGGGGCGCTATTAGGTACAAAACTCTTCGGCGGCAATCAATGCATAGCTGCCTTCGTGCCATGTGGAACAGATCATTCCAAAGTGTTATTTCCATGCCAACAATCAAAAGTTATTTATTCTCGTAGTGTATAGTTAGCGGGATGTACGTTAAGTTTGGATTGGGGTATTTGTTACGAAGCCTGCATAGTCCAAAAAGCCGTATGTATCGCCTAGATCTCTATCAATAAGCAAGGGCGGATAGGCACCACGCAACCTTTACAATAGCACTAAAGAGGCGATAGCGCGAGAGCCGCTCCCCACCAAACTCGCTAAGCTAGCCAACCAAGCAATAGACCTTTGCGTTTAGGCACCGATGATCTTCATCGTAATATAATTGTCAGTAATAGAAGCAATCAGTAGAAAAGGAATCCAATTTGCAATTGATCCTATGGTTTTAACACTTTTGCATTCGAAGGGTGAACACTTTTGCACTCGAAAGGAATAGAGAAGAGAATTGATATTAGATTCCGTCCGGGATAAACAGGTGGGTAATTCGAGAGAAAAGATGTATGTTGGTTCAGGATAAACTTAATCAGTTGGCTAGTAGGGCCGGCTGATGCTGCGGAGCTTTACTCTTTCTTTGAGCCGGCTGAAATAAATAATGTTTCAAGGAAGAAGCTATTCGACTTCATCGGTTGATACTTATGAGACCTGGCGCAAACTGAGGGCAGTCGGAAGGGTTATTCTCTTATAGAAATGAAAGCGATTGAGCTAACAGCAGCGGACAAACAATAGCAGCTCAGCTCCCATTTCGATTCGATCCGTTTGTGATGAAATCCAACTTATCACACCGCCCAATTATTTATAGCTTGATTCTTTCACGCCCGGTAGAAATCAAAATTGACCCTACCCATTTTATCTCTCCCCACCGAAAGAAAACATGGTCACACCATGAGCACCAATAGAAAAGCGAACCCTCGACCGCTCCCACATCTTTAGCCTATTCGATCCATCCGCCTTTATTCTATTCCGCAAGGAGAATGTCGGCAAATGCCCTAAACCCTTATCCCACAAGCGCTGATGTAACATCAATCAATCAGGAAAGCCAGCCAGTAAGAAGCGCCAAGGAAAGGAGATTTTAGATCCCGGTAAAGCAAAAGCCAAGAAGACCATCTCTGTCTTATGAACTTCCTCACAGAGCACAGAAAAGGAGATGGCATCCAATAGGACAGGACAAGGAAGTGAACTGCAGACACACAGTCAAATAATTCACTGCATTTCATTTACTCCCCCGTCGGCGTTGCCCCATTATGTGATGCTAGAAAAAAGAAATCAAATAGGACCTTGTGCTTCCGCATGCCTTATGGTTGAATTCAGTTTATTTCTTTAAATTACCCCGCGAATTTGAGAACTCTATACCAAATTGACTTCCATAACTCCTGGCTCCTGAAGTAAGTAAGTTCCCTAAAAAAACCAAGCAAGATAGTCATTCAAATTAGAATATTGTATCGTAATGCCCTTTCCCCATGGCTAATCCTTTACTTGGGTAGAATTAAGGCCTTGAACAGAAAGAGGAGGTCAGCGGCGGGAAAGGCGACAGCAGCAGCGGGCACAACTGCCGCAGATGATAAGCACCACATGGGACAACTGAAATCGGAACAAAGTTAATCCGCAATCCTTTATTTTGGAAAGTGGATAGCATAGCGCACACGCACCGCCTTTCAAGATAGCTGAAGGAAGATCGCTTCTGACTTGATATCTTCGACTCCGAGGAGGAAGAAATGCATCAAATAAAGTGTCTTTGGCTTTCTCTAGGCCAACAAAGAGGCTGCTTACTTTACTCGCTCTGCGCAAGGATCCAGGCGCGAGGATAACTCAAGAGATTGATAAAGCCCACCTAAGATAAGAAAACTAAGCCCATGGTCTAGCTCTATATGATGGATGGCCTAGAAGAAGAGTCATGAAAGGAATTAATTGACCAGTGGCATATGCAGAAGGCTTAGGCTCAGACTGAACCTACTCCAAATAAGATTGAAAAACGAACATGCGGCGCCTTGGTCTAAAAGTGCCGAATCATAAGTGCAATCGAATAAAAAATAGAGAAATCAATTTCCCACATCCACTGCGTGCTTTTGATTGAATGCAGTGTGGTTGTCATCGTGGAGGGGCTTAATATCACTAAGCTCAGGACCTGTCCCTTCCTTTTTTTGTATTTGAAAGTATGTACCCTGACAATGAGACTGTCCCTTCCTTTTTTGTATTTGAAAGTATGTACCCTGACAATGAGACTGGCTCAATTCCCACCTACTGGATAACTAAAAAGAAGTAAGCCCAGCCCCATTAGGCGAGCTAGTAATAAAGAAATAGGGAGTAGCGAATAGTACAATTACTTACCCTCGAGGAGCCTACAGCTCAACTAAGCGCTTTGAATTACGAGTTGACGTGACGACCAGAGCAGAAAAGAAAGCAATCCTCGCGCAAAAGACAAGCAAGCTGTAACGAATGAGACTATCTGTAACTTACTATCTTTGTTCCGCATTCATTGATCTGGAATTTGTGTACGTGACCTACTACCTCACATATGCAATGAATCATTAATCCCACGTCTTTGGCCTGGACCTTCTTTCTGCATTTAGTAGTGAAAGTTGGCGTGGAAGAGTTTGACAACCAGCAAGCACGTAACTTGGCTTGGAGACAAAATAGCGGGTACAGGTATAAGAGGTAGAGGTACAATGTGAGTAAGTGCCCGGACCAGAGTAGGTAGGGAAAAAGGATTCCAAAGGATCTCGACACTTAGGGAGAGGTAAACGAATTAGTAAAAAACACCCTAGTTAGTTTCTGCCTAGCCCGGGACGGGACCATAGAAAAGTGCTTTGCTGTGCGCGCCTCTCCTGGTTTGTTTGGCTATCAACTCTGTTCAGTTATTGCCACCCGAGCATCTTGACAAGTTAACTTAATAATAAATAAAATAAACAAGTGAACTATAAATCAATCATTTAATAAATCATTAAATAAATCATTTAATAAATAAATCAATCATTTAATAAATAAATAAATCATTTAATAAATAAATCAATCATTTAATAAATCATTAAATAAAGAGACCGGTTACTTCGTAATAAGATTTCCCGAAAGGAAGTTTCCGGATTTGGGACGTAACCTTTATCTTATCTCGGGTTTTGTCAAGGCATTGAAAGAAAGACGTTGCTTTCTCAATCCAATTAAAAACAAACAAACGATTCTTACCACCTACGCATGATCTCAGGTCTTCTCTTCCCTTTCCCTTAGTAAGCTTCTCTTCCCTTTCCCTTAGCTTAGTAAGTTGAACAAAA
Organism: Ensete glaucum; assembly: GCA_021527575.1. Taxonomy (NCBI): domain Eukaryota; kingdom Viridiplantae; phylum Streptophyta; class Magnoliopsida; order Zingiberales; family Musaceae; genus Ensete; species Ensete glaucum. Next base: position 807,796 of record JAHSUZ010000011.1, read on the forward strand.
GAAACAGAATCTCACGCGTACTTCATCTTGGTAACAGTATATTTTGTTTACTTTACTCCGGCCAAATAAGAGAGGAGAAAGCTGGGTTCTACCACTTAGTAAGAAGTCGTCCATAGTGGCAGTCCATACAGACAATAGGGTCGGTCTGGGGGAGCACACCTCCTATTGCGTGCTAAGCATACAATTTGCCTGGGATAATGAGCATAAGAGTGAAAGGGCTCCTTCTAATCCCCCCTCGAGACTACGAGTCGTTTGTTTCGGTTGTTGAATCTCGTGTCGTGCAAGTTAGGTTGTGGTTGTATTGGCTGCAAGCGGAACGTAGGCGCTTTAGGTGTGTGTTGACCATGCGCGGCGCGCGCTCTCGCGTCATTACATGTCGTATGTATTATAGAGGTTGTGTGGTGATTTACCTCAATGCTAATGCTTATCCCCGGTTCAACGAATGAATGAAGCTATGATCCGGGGGTCTGACTTTGATGTCTCCAAGCCGGCCCCATAAGAGAATAGATAGGCGAAGTCGCCAATGGAAGTCTGCTCTCGGTATCAAATGCTTCCAAGCTCAAACCATTTGAAACATAATTGGCACTTTTTTGTTGTTATTGATTGATAGCTTTCTTCTTGTTATTGATAGAGAGAGTGGCCGCGGCCGCCCCTGTAAAGTAAAGGTATACAACTTTATTAAGAGATAAGGAAAAAGAGCAAAGGATTTACAAGCAAGCAAGCAAGTCCTTTCTTTATAATAGGATAAAAATGGCTGAATGGGATCAAAATGGCCGACACGTTGACTGACTAAAAGACATCCGCGAAGCATCCGCGCCGTTCAGTTCACTTGAAAAGCCGCTCCGCTGGCCGGTGTTTTTCGATCGATATTAGCCCCATCATCGGAGCTTGTCAGAATCTTTAGCCGTGACAGCCAGTTAGTGATCCCACCGAGAAAGGGTGAGGAAAGCCGCTTTTTCCCTTCAGAGAGAGAGCACTAGCTCAGCACAGCAAGCAGCAAGAAAGATAAAAAACAAAACCAGTAAAAGGACAGGACAGCCTTTTGGCCCCTTTGAGCTCGTCCATTCAAAACAAACATCATACCGCCCTCAAGATAACCCCATTCTTAGTGGCCTCTATTCATTAACTTGTAGCACAGCACAGATAGATGTTTGTCCCTTTCTTGTAGCACAGATAGATTTTTTCCCCTTTTTTCAGATCTTCGAGCAAAGGGAAAGGCAGGTCCGGTTCAAGTGAATTGGCAAATAATCCATACTTCATACTTGTTTTCCAGTTCTGTGATTCTTCCAGAAGAAGAAGTTGAAAGAAAGATATAAAAATCCATATTTCGGGGGTTAGGTTAGAGCTTAGAGGCTACTATTGGTTAGTTTGAGATTGGAACAGGGAATATACTGAATGCAACTCAGCAGTTAAAGAATGGAAGTAAGTAAGGGCAGCTTTAGCTGGATGAGCTGCACTGGGCCAAGCGCCTAGTAACTCTTTCGAACAGGCTAGCGCCTAGTCACGTATTCGGCTGCCAATGAGATGGGGGATCAGCAGTTACATTATTTGAACAAAGCAAGGATCGGCACGCACAATGCAAGTACTCTTTTGATCCCAGTAGTCATTTTGTATAGTCTGATAAGGTAGACCAGAATTATGCATTCTTGTATTGATTCCTAGAAGCTGTAGCGATAGTCTGCTTGTAACTAGCTCAAGTATTAGAAGCACGAGCTTCAATTCGAACTTCACGCCCCGGTCATATGAAAACAAGAAAACCACATGATATGATACTATTACCATTGTTATACATGATATGCTAGTTTTAAATAAGTGTTTTGCCCAGGAGCAGGAGTAAGTGCCCCATCGGCGATGCATACCATATTCGATTCTATTGAAACTCACACTTGTACCATTATTTCGCATTTCGAATCGAAACCTTGAATCTTCGCAGACCCAGCCGAGAACAACCCCCAAAAAGGAATTATCGATTTCCACTTGAAGCCTTTGACTCGGGTTATCCCTCTTTTCAGCTTACCTCTCCTTTATTTTATGATTGAATTGTTCATTATTCATATGAGACTCTATCCTTTCGATTTCTAGACGATACTCTACCCTAATCCCTACACTGGCTGGATTTATACTACTCTGGCCCGGCACTACTGTTTATCATTCGAGAACTAACCACTTAGAGACTTTTGCTTGCGCGCACACACATCTCATTCTTACTACCTCGTTGAGCAGCTAACGCTGACAAAACTACGAAGCTATCAAAAAACACGGGGCCAAGTAACGGATAATGTTACGCGGCAGCAGTTCTCGGAATTTTAAAATGGATTTTAGGTTCTCTATGAAGGAAAATCACTTTGCGTTAAAAAAACACGGGAAAACATAAATTTCGAATGACTCTTCACCTCGCTATGAAGGAAAACTGAGTCGCTATGAAAAATCCCGGGTTTCCATAACTTTTCAGTCTGTTTCAGATCATCTATGAAGGAAAACAGGGTTGCTACCTTTTTTGCCGGGTTTCCATGAAAAATCATAGAAATATTTGGATCTATTAGCCTTTGCTACCTTTTTTATCGGTAAAACGTGAAAAGATGATTTCCTTTGGATCGGTTCCGCAGGGGCCAAGCTAACCTTATAAAGAACGGGAAGCTGTGTTCGGTAGACAAGCAGAGAAGTAGAAAAGTAACGTAGCTGCAGACAGTAATATAAGTAAGGGCAATAAACTACTCATTAGTGAGCCTCCGGTGGGTTAGTAGAAGATGTACTAATTGCGGTAAGTAAACTAGATGCTATTGCAGAGTTGTTTCATCTGTATTTGTTGCCAGAGGTAGAGGAACAGGATAAGAGGCTGAATTGGAATAGAAGAGATTAGATATTTGCTATCAGCCAAGGAACAAAGGTATTAATTCCCCGATGAGATCAGATCCAAAAGGAAAGAAGGTCCCTAAGGAGTATAAGAATCAGAATGGACCGCGAGTCGAGGTGGGCCAGTAAGAGATAGTTTATTACTAGGGAGTTCTAGTGAAAAGCCAATAGTAGTAGAGAGGGGAGCAATAGTTGCAAGAGAACCCCCTTATCGTAATTGGCTAGTCTAGTCAAGTTTACAGAGGAGAGTTAGAAGAGCAATCCGATAGTGAGACTTAAAGCGAGTGAGGGCATACTAAACTTAAGCTATCAATAAGGAATGTAAGCCTTGAACTACGATATCTTCCCTATTCTAAGTTTTGACTGGAGTTTTGGGTTCCAGTAGTTGTAGCTTGGCTCGGTTTCCTTTGTAGTCGTGTCTTGGCGGGTATGCAAGGGAAGAAATAGTCAATATAGGTGATAACTACTAGGTACTCCAAATTATATACCTGGCTTCTGAAGCTGTGTGGTATCATATCAGTGCAAGCTTGAGTGTAAGTCGAGGATAGGAAGCTAGTCAAGTAATCTCTAACTGAGGTAGGGTCGGGGTGAACTTCAAGGAAAGAGAACTCGAACTAGGGTTGGTTAAGAGAGGAGCCTAGCCTCATTCAACAAATACTTCTTTAAAGAGGTCGGCAAGGGATACAATTATTCTTTAACCGCAGAGGTGGCAAGGGGAGTCACCAAAACCAGAGTCGAAAGAGAACCCCCTTATCGTAATTTACTAGTCTAGTCAAGTTTACAGAGGTAGGCAATAAAAGAGTTAGAAAAGAAAAGTGGTAATTGTGAGCCGGATTTTTAGTAGAAGTGTTAGAGGTATAGTAGCCGAGGTTCACTCAAAGGTAAGAGATTGGACTTGGCATCAAGGAAAGGTAGAGACAAACTCAGTAGTTCAAGTCATCATTCCACTCCCAGGTACGAAACATAAGAATTAGCCCTAAGTATAGGAGCCGATCCTTCTCCTGTTCCAGTTCCGGTTGAATCCCTAGTTGAATCTGTAGTTGTTTAATCCCTAGTTTAGTCAGAAGTTGTAAAGTAGTGGTCCAAGTCATCTATGCGAGGCTTTGAAGCAGGGTGTATTCTTTAAGTGGTCGGGTTTACATAGGTATAGGCATTGCGCTAAGTGAGTTAACTGGCTTGGATACAGAAGCTGGAGTCAGAATAGTACTTAGGAGGTATTTGCAGGGGCTAATTGCGGTAAGTCAACTCCATTCTTAAAGGAAAGAGAACTGGGCTAGGTTGTAAGGAAAGATAAGAGAGGGCCGAAACAGGAGTAGTTAGTTTCAAGAGCCAGAGGAAGTCTGCTTTGCTATCAGCCAATAGTATAGGAGTAATAAATTCCCAAGTCCAGTGTTCGGCGTCAGTGAGCTAATAGCGTCAGCGAGTTAAAGCGCTAAAGGGCCGCTAGTGTTCGATCCTCTGTCAACTAATACAGATTCCACTGGTTCCCTTGCCAACAACTCGAATGGATGAAACGGATTGTCTTGTCTCGCCCACTAAAGGAATGGAACTAGTAAATAAAGGAAGAAGTTATGGACTACTATACTGGTTGGGCAAGGGTTTGAAGAAGTAGTCAAGGGTTGACCGCTACTCCTATAATTATAAGGTGTTGGCGTAGGAAGGAATGTCTAGGTCGGGGCTACGTCCTGTGCCCTTCATTAATGCCCACTAAGATGTTTGGTTCAAATGCATTCGTTGGCCAGTTTCTTAGTTTCAATGACTCATTTCCCATAGGGGGAGTTGAAAGTAGGTTAAACAACTTATTTCTTGCTTTCTTTGCCTTTGCTTTGTCCAGCTGTTTCCTTTACCAACAAGAGCTAAGGTCGACCACTACAAGGTGAAGGTAGTAAACCCAACAAGTGAACTTAGCAACTACTTCAGAATAGAATTGAAAAGCAGCAGTTTCAAGATAGGACTTTGTTTTCAAGAGCAAGAGAGTAGCTAGGTACTCGAGATAGCGATATAGAAGTAGAACCAACTAGAATAGAGAAGAAGAGATATAGGTATTACAACTCAATACTCAACATTCCTTCCCACGCTTTACCCTTACTTTCGAACGGATCTAGCACTACTATTTGTTGAAAAGAATGAGTTGTTGGAGGTATAATTTCAGTTGAAACAGACTCATTAGCCAGGATTGACTAGCGGCGGGAGCTCAATACGAGTCTATACAAGTTATGACCCAGTCCTGTGTTTGGCCTCATGGAAAGTAGTGGAATTCTTTTACTACTTTGTTTCATTCTTTAATTAACTATACCAGATGCTGAGTTTCAGACCGGTAGTAGTAGCACTGTCAGAAACACAAGACATAGAGGTTGGCAAGGGAACAAGCGTATACTACAAACACATAGCAACCCATAAATATGTTCTAACTTGAGGAAACATAAATACTTAATAAAAGAAGTGAAAGAGGAAAGTAGTAAATAGAGAAGTAGTTGTTTAGTATAGTAAAGGAGTTAAAGAGTATAGAAACAGAATCAGGGGAGTTATCGGCGGATTGGTAATATGAGTAGAATTATCACTTTACAACTTTAGAGTCGAGGTCGGGTTGGTTACTTCGCCCCCGTAGCTCCTTAGACTATAGTTGATTGTCTCTGTTACTACTTAGTGAAATTCCTTGACCTTTCCATTGAATCCCTTTGTAGGTTAGTTACCGGCTTCTAGAATACCGAGCTCCATCCTTGTATTCTCACCTTGAAGTAAGTGAAATTATTACTTGTGGTCGACTTACTTGGCGGGTAGGCTTGGTTACATACTTAGTTGACTTACTTTGCTGGCAATACTTAACTACTTACTAGTTTTCTTCCAGTACGAGGCGCTTATTGTAAGTTCTGCTCACTTACTTTGTCTCCGGGTAGGCTAGTTTGCTTAACCTTGTTTCATTCTTTTACTACTTTTTTTCATTCTTTAATTAACTATCCCCGATGCGGAGTTTCATTCTTTGTTGACTCCGAGGGTTTCCAACTTATAAGAAGGGCCAGTGGAATGTTGACTCGGCTAAAGGAAAGGTAGGCTAACTTCTTTGTGTGGGTCCGCTGCTTGCTAGTTGAATGTAGTTACTACTGAGTGCATTTCAAGGTATCTATTCTCTGATGCTCTAGTATACGAGTAGTTTCATCCCTAGTTGAATGTAGTACTGCTTCTGTTCGAGTTAGAGTAGAATCCCAGTTTAATTCTTCAATGACTTATTACTAGGTTAGAGTTCAATTCTTTCATTCCAGTTGATATAACACTAACATCCTAAACTTCTTATGGAGGGCCTCTCTACTTCTATAAAAGAATGGAATGGAATTGGAACACTTTGTAGCCAGAGGTCAGAGCCATAACAGTGGTAGTTGACAGAGCAAGAGGGGAAATCTTATGGGATTCAATAGTTTATTTCTGCCTAACATCTTGACCTGGACTGGACTTCGATTTAAGAACTGCCTTACCCTTACTTTAGAACGGGAACTTCCACTAGTAATCAATTAGAACCTTTGCCCTAACAGTACTTTGCCTAACCGGCACCGGCACCTGAGTGACTGTTCAATAATTAAGAGCATATGGAATTATTAAGAAAGAGCATATGGTTAGTGAGTTATGAGGAAGTCCTGTTTCACCAGTAGAGTAGTCCAGGTTTACAGCCCAAACTAGTATACGAGTAGTTTCATCCCCTTCATTTGTAGTGGAATCCTAAACTTGTAGTAGAGTTGTTTCATAAGTCTTAGTAGCAAGAGGAGAGGTATTCTAGTTGCCAGCTACCCTATTTGTAGTAGTTCCTTGGCTCGTTGCTTGGTCTTTCGTAGTTGCAAGAAGTAGGCGTAGTAGTTCTAGTAGCTTGAGTTGGATGAGCCTTAAGTTATAAATGGGTCTGTTAGCAGAAAGTGACATTCTTGCCCAAACTAGTAGTGGTCTAGTCCCCCAACCAACTAGTAGTAGTCCGTCCAAGTAGTAGTCCAACTAGTATACGAGTAGTACAGCTTAATCAGTATCTTGAGTATGAGTTTACAGAGTTGAGGTCGGCAAGTCAGATAGAGAAGGAAAGAAAGGGGAGCCAGTAGTTTAGTACAAGATAAGAGAGGTGGCCAGGCAAGGGAAGCAGTTAGAGCAGAGCCAGTAGCAAGTAGTAGTGGTCCTGCCCTTAAGTTAATGGTGATAGTCTTCAGACCGGTCCCTTAGTTTTAGTGACTGGACTCAGAATTGAACAAAGTAGTTGAAAGGTAAGAAAGAGAATCCGGGTTTACCTGAAAGGTAAGAAAGAGAATCACTACTACTAAGATAAGAATTCAGAATTGTTGCCCTTATATTAAGTTGCCGAGCCAGTAGTTTATGAGTGGAATACCGATCCTGTTCGAGGAAGAGTTTCAAGTAAGAGACAAGCTCATAAGTCGGAATTACTGAATTGAACTCAAAAGTAAGTATCAGCATCTAGGGCAACTCCGTAGTTAAAGTTCGAATTGAACGCGAGTCCAGGTATAGTAGCAGAAGAGAAGAGAGCCTAATTCAGCAAGTAGGAATCAAACTCATTAGTAAAAGAATTCAACTCACACAAGAACAGGAGCAGTAGTGACTATTTAATACCTTAACTCCTTCTCCTACTACAGGTCAGAGGTAAGCTTCACTGAGAGTTGAGCTCGGGGTATATTATCTTACTTTACTGGCAAGTAAGCGCTAAGTGTAGTTCCAGCAGGATCATCAGCCGGGGGTGAGCTCGGTGTTGGATATAGATACTGGTCAGATTACTAATACATACATATATACTTTAGCTCGAAAGAAAGAAGACTGTCCTGTTTACTCGGAACAAGACTCAGTTAGAGTTGAGAAATTAACAGTGCCAGCAACCAACAGCAAATATGACTTGCTACCACCTGTTGCTTTGCTTGTTCCGTTGATTTCATCATTTTCCCCTAGCAGTGGATTCCCACACTTTTCGCAAGAGTCCCTAGTGTGCGCAAGCCCTTAATGCGAGTTCCAATTCCGTTTGAGTGTCCATCATATATAGAAGCGTCGGTCAAGTAGAGTATATAAGCAGTCTTCGGATTCTTAAGCAAGCAGTACAGTCATTGTATCAAGAAGCCCACGTAGCGGTTAAGCAGTAAAGTAAGAAAGATAAACCGGAGCTGTTTTCCAAGTAGCCAGAGGAGAAGAAGCTAAGCTATAAGTACTTCAGTCAAGAATAGAACTATTATAAGGAGTTAAAGAATGGAACTAGTAAGTAACAGCCTTAAAGCACCAAGCAGACAGCTTTCATATAAGGGAAAGAACAAGTAGTGGCCCAGCCCAGTTGAATCCATATGAGTTTACAGACTTACTGCAATTAGTACATCTGAGACTAACGAGTGGAATTCTTACCTTTCTGCACTTTGAGTGGAATTAATAGTTTGATCTGTCTTTTCACCCTGCCTCCCTTGCCTGCCGCTAGTGTCCATCATATGCTGCCCTAGTTCAGTCTGAAGTTTACAAGTGGTGGTCCAAGTAGTAGTCCAGCCCTTCAGTTAATGGTTCTAGTTTCATCAGTGCCTTAGTTACAAGTTAAAGCATTAGAAGCGCTAGTTCAATCCCTGGTAGGAGTAGCAAAATCCCTAGTTTCTTTTGTGAGTACGCAATTCCTAGTTATTAGTGGAGTTCTTACCTTTTTCGTTGAGGGCACAGGGTAGGCTAGGGAAAATTCTTTATTTAATTCCAGAGCGCGGCTATACTGAGTTTCTGACTTACGGAGCACAGAGCACCCGGACACTTCTTGACTAACTGCTTAAGCCGGTCAAGGTCAAAAGGCATTTTTCAGTACACACGCTTGCAGTACGTAGGTAGCTGGACGACGTTTGCTACCCTTCTTTTCATTCTATCTTTTCATCATGAAATTACTTATTCAATTGCTGTGTAGTAAAACTTATTATTGTTTCCTTAGCTGCCAAGCAACGTATATTAGTGTTTAGAGCCTGCACCGAGTCAAGTAGTTGTGCAACTTATTAATCCAAACTCTTTCTTGTTGGTAACATAACTGATTGTCCTATCTTCTGAAGTGCAGTGTATACTTTATACGAGTCGCTTTCTTTTCTAGTTGCATCTGTATTTGTTGGCGATGAGGATCCTATATCAATTGAAGAAAGAATTGGTGCTTGACTTTGATTAGTATCCGAGAAAGAATTGGTGCTTGGCTTTAATTAGAGCTTGATGCGTCGAGAAGAGGTTCGCCTGCTAAGTGTCTTTAGCCTTATCTGATCCAGCTTTTGATTCCGCAACAGATCTTGTTCCGGATACTACTTATTCTTTATACTCTGATTGATGATACCGATCTTTTTCTTTTTTGGCCGTGACTTCTTCCTATGTATACCAGAGATATGGATCTATAGGCAAGGCTATTCTACTTATTTCTCTTGAGTGGTAGGGACAATAATGCCTTTCTCCGAGTTCGCAAACAATAACTCCTTACTTAGAGTTAGAGCCGAGAACTGAGCTCGTATGATAAAGCCAATCACGCAAAGGGAAGGGCAAAGAACTAAGCTTGTATGGTGGTAGCCAACCAATAACCTCTTTGGCGGGCAATGCTGTAACCTTTCATTCTAAATGTCTGTTGAACTCGGTATTCTCTACTCCAAGCAAGGTCTGGAACCGCTCTAAGACAAACTAAAGTCAAACTACAGATTTCAGTTAATAATTTTATGTAAGTGCTCCTCTACAGATTTCAGTTAATAATTTGATGTAAGTGCTCCTCATGTTGGTGCTTGATCCAATTCATATCTTATGGGTGCAATAGAGTAAGCAGCATCAGCACAACATCGCTAGGGATTGTGCATTAGTTGCGAACTAAACTCACTCCCTAACAGAGACCTTAAGAGACAGACCCCCTTTTGCATCCTTTAAGCCTTGGTCAACTCATCAAATGTGGAATCACTTATTTAAACTAAAAAACGGTTCTTAATGATGCATACGTTTTCACCTAATATCTGACTTGTTCCCTGATCTCGTTCCCGCCTTAGCTTACTTTGCTACTTCTACTCCTTCCTTCTTATGATCTTGTTTGTCGATGAAACTCTAACATATGCTGCTTACTCCTTTTTCACTTCAACACCTGATTTACCTTATTCAGATCTTTCGACTTTCTTTCTTGAGACTTGACTTCAGCAGTTGATCTTCACTTCAGTCCACACACACTTCATTGATTATCGAACACATGGGTCTATTGGTCTTTTGTGAATAAACAGCTTCTTCTACAGCTGATGATCTCGCGGACAAAGCTCGAACTCAAGTAAACAAGAGGATTTCAGTCGAACAGAAACAGGAATTGATCTTAGCGCGGAAGAATTAAGGGCAAATAAGGCAATCACTTCTGAGAGTCGATTCAATTAGAACTCCACAACCCATAATAGAACTTTAAGCCTAATAACTCGCCACTGCAGATTCCCTCGTTGACAACCGGGGTGGTGCCAACATCTTCATCTTTAACAAGCTTTAGGCGCAAAGGGAAAGCAAATCAATCAATCACTTGCCATCTACCGCTCAAGATCTTTATCCTTTTCCTTCTCCTATACACTATATACTAAACAAGCTTATTTCCGCCAAGACAAGAACAAAACTCACCCGTGAAAATCCTCATCCTCTGTATAATTACCAATATATATTCTATACTCAAACGAGCAAAGAGCTCACCTTATCTTTTGCTTCAAAACAATAACTCCTAACAGCTGACTCACTGCAAACTCAAGTACTTGTGATTTTGCTGTCTTTGCTAAAACTCCCTAACGGACTTAGTCTTGCGCCGAGGAAAACAAATAAGGGATTTTGTGTCACCCGACCCTAAAGTATTAATTGAATCAAGTAGCTCATCTCACATTGCAACATAAACATGCAATTTAAACTTTGTTAGCGCAACTCAACTCCAAGCAAAGTCCTACAACTAATTCATTTCCATCTTCGGCTTCAGAAACTGCTTTTTCATGCCATTCCATCTTCTGATCCCGACTATGTTCTATCTTCTGCTGTAACTTTACTTTAAGAACCGGCAACAAAGACAGATGAAACTGCAACTGGTCTACTCCACCACACCTAGCTTCCTTGCCAGCGGAGTACTTTCTTATGCCCTTCCATTATACCCTTTGGCCAAGCAAGAAAAAAAGAATAGAATGATGCACTTTAAGTATAGGTCGGGGAATCTTATAGTCGAGTGGGGTGCGAGCTTAAGTAGACTTGTTACTCTCCCTGACGCCGATACGACGAAATAAGGACTTGTTCCTGCCTAAAAGACATCTTTTCTTTCTACTCTACTCGGGGCTGTAACCCCTTGAACGGATTTGGATTCTACTGCTTATGATCCGGATGGATATTGCTTCTGGTTAAGATCCATATTAGGCTTTAAATCATGCTTCTGCTTCAACGCTTGTACTTTATCTTTCTACTGTTTCTTCTGTTGTTACAGCCTCAGATCTGGATCTAGCTTATGTAGTCGATGTCCACTTGAATTGATTTGCAGATGAAACAAAAACGTCACCTTTAAACAAATAATTATTATATATTTTGTAATGCCTTAAATACAAGCCTCTGTAATTGAGTCTTCGCGGTCAGGTCAACTCGCCTGATGTACTTAATCTTGCCCGTGAAAACTGGAATTGAATATCCATCTTTTGCTGCACTTCGAGTCCTAGTCCTGCAACAGATACTTAACCTTATCTTGAAACTGAGTCTGATCCCGCTTATGCTTTAGATCCCCAGAGGGCTTGCTCATAACTATTAAGAGCTTGTAACTCATAGATCCAAGTAAAGAAAGACACATATCCTGCTTGCTCCTTCTGAATATCCTGGAACTGCACTGCACCTTACTTTTCAGACTTATAGACAAGAGCAACAAAGACAGATAAACTCCACAAACATATAAGGCTTCCTTCTCTGGTAGCTTCAACTTAAGGACCTGTTGATTACAATGCATTTCTATAACCGGTAATTTCTTCCCCACCTGCTCTTCAAACGCTGAGTCTGGGCCCTGTTTTTATGATTTAAGCTAAACGCCGCTGAGTCTGGGCCCTGTTTTTATGATTTAAGCTAAACGCTTAGTAGAAAAGTAAGCTTAAGCACAACCAACGTTGCCTCTTGAACGTGAGTACTTAGTTCCGTTGCTTGTTTCTGGAACTCATGTTAGCGGTGCTTATTTACTCGTTATTTCGCCATTGTAGATTCGGGGCATCGCGGATATCGGATCAGGTCTTTTCATTAGGATTCGAACAACTGCTTCAAATGCTAACCCTTTATTGATGAGGCAGTTTTCATTAAGACGGAGTAAGGGACTAAAGGAAGCCAGCCACTCAGAGGCACGCCCTTATTCTTTATGCCTTACTGGAAGTTCAATCTGCTTCAGAGGACTCTTTCTTATGTCTTCAAGGACTGTGTGCTTCTTTGGAGATCCACAGACGAGAGAATACGGTACAGTCGGAAAAATGAAAAGCTTTGAATCATCGTCCCAACCTAGTCGCGGTCGAATTGTTACTAAAGGAAAGGAAATAAAAGGCAGACCCAACGGAAGATGGCTTAATTAAGAGAACGAGAATGCCAGTGAGACGCTTGGATCCCGCCCAGGAGTGAAAGAAAGGAAATTCATCCCTCTGGCGCATTGAAAGACTCAACTGTAGACTTGTAAATGTGTTGACCAGCCAAAGAGTCATCTTTCCACATTATTTGTCTAGGTTCAGGAAGATGAAAAATGTGCTATGGTTCACTGTCCAACTGTCCGTTGCTTCCTTATGGAGTGCTTGAACTTTGACTAAAACTTCTTCTTTCGTCGAATAGAGAGCAGAGAACTATTATACCTCCTATCCATTAGACCATATAACGAGAACCAACCCGGATTCTATAGCTATGAAACAAGAAAACCCGAGTCTTGATTCCTTTCGTACGTGCGGGTGTTCTGTTCTTCAGCTTGCTCCATCGAGAATGGAATCCATCTCTCAAGCTTTTTCCAAGGTAGTGAGCGTTGGCAGAATTGAGACTGAGTGCTCTTCCTTTTCCTTGCGTTGTGAAAGCTGAATAAGATAGAGAAAGCAAAGAAAGAAGCCCCTTTAGAGAAAGCAAAGAAAGAGGGTTATCCTAATTACCCCCGAGTAAAGCCTATAGTATTTTACCAAGAGGAAAGCCCCTGCTCCTTATTCTTTAAGGAAGGACTCGTTTGATTTAGTCATATTTCATAGCCTCTAAGAGCGAATAAGACTGATTGATGCATAAGTACTTTTTAGTCGGGTACTAGAAATGTTTTTAGAGTTAATTTAATTAGAGTTAATTTAAATTGAACTGACCCTTATCACAGAAATCAATTTCACTGTAAACGACTCAACTCCCGTCCCGTTAGCAAGCAAGCTACATTCCCGGTCATTAGTAGTTGCTTGTCTCTTCCCAAGCTCCGTGTAGTGGGCATGAGAACTTCGATTCAGCTTATGGAACCCCTTCGGATTGTAAGGTTATCGCCTGCCAGCCGATATTATATTCTTAAGTAGATTATAAACCTTAGGCACAAGCACCGCTAGCTTACTTTTTAACGGATCTTGCATCCTTCTTATTCTTTAAAATACAGATCTTGCTTACTCACCAAATCCTGCTTATACGCTAAGGATCTTTTACTGTTTATGTGCCTATTGATATCTTCTCTTCTGCTTCCGCACTCAATAGTTAATTCATAGATAAGAATAGGTTCATTAATAATTAATTCATAGATAGGTATAACAATAGAGTATCACTAATCGCGAAGAGTAATAGGTCACTCACTCACTTTCAGAGGTAACTTTCTGAGGGCACTTTCATAGTAGTTGCTTGTTCAACTCGAAAGTCAAAATTGAATCCGGCACCTGTTCCGAGAGACTTTTTCTCAAGAGCTCAATGCCACTGCCACAGAAAGAGTTACGCGAAAGAGAGTTAAACAAAACAATTCATTCTATTCGATTATCTTATCTTATGAAACAATTAATTCACTTAGTTATGTATGGAAATGGCATGTGTTACGCATCGGACAAATAACTAGACAAGTGTAGCGGCAGAACCCATGGTTTTTTACTGTTTCCCCTAATATCATAGAAGGAATCATACTATATAATTTAATAAGAAAATAGAATAAATCAATTGTAATGTAGGTTTGTTGTAAAAGAGTAGATAGGATAGGAAGAGTCCTCGTTCTGTTTTACCGTGAAAAAAGGCAGCAAACTCGTTTGCCTTGATAGATGACCTGAAACAGACTAACTTTTTATGGAAACCCGTGTTTTTTCATAGCAACCCAGTTTTCCTTGATAGATCACCTATTGTTCATTAAAAATTTATGTTTTCCCGGGATTTTGGACAGCAAAGTCGTTTTCCTTCATAGAGACTCAGAAACGGGCTTACTTTTTATGGAAACCCGTGTTTTTTGATAGCCAATATCTATCTTTTCCTTCATTGCAAGGTAAAAAAGATCTGTCTTTTCACGAGAACTCTTCCGCTCCACTCTTTTTACTTAAGCTCTGTCGAAGGAGAGGGAAGTTGACTTACCCTATTCAATATACTTATTTTCGGCTGTATAAATTCATTGAAGCCTAACATCTTTATGGTTCAGGGCTCCCTACCTGCTTGTCTTTCTGCTTGGCTTAAGTGAGAAATGGTACAAGTCGTCTAATTTACGTCGGTCGTGGAGAATAGCCTAGATAGTATGGGCCCTTATCGTAAGTTTCGGGGTCTACTTGAATGAAAACAGTGTGCGTCAGTTGTGACCGAGTCCTTTGTTTGGGAGTGGTTAGTTTACTTATTGAATGTCTCCGTATGCATTTTTACATTAGAACTCGTTATTCCGGAGTCGACTTTGCTCTAGTCGTAACTTGGCCCGGGTGCAGTGCAACTGATTCACTTAGGGTAGAAGACCGTTTAGACCCATAGATCTAGGAATTGAAGATCACTGAAGAAGGCTAGGTCTAATGCAGAAGATTGGTAATAACCTTACTTTAGTCGGATGCCTCACCTGAACCACTTGTTTCGGACAGTACAGGTTCTCTATCTCCACCAAGTCCTGTTTCAAGGTGAACGAAGATCTTTTCTCTCTCCTATATGGCTCCCGGTGGACTTTTTTCTTTCGCCTCAACAAATACTTAATGAGATCTTCTCTTTATATAGGAAAACAGATTCAACTAGGGATTCAACTAATTCCACTAGTAGTGGTTACTAACACTCGAATATGGGCATTGAGTCGCCATTCCCTCGTTCTTAGGGCTACCATTCACTTAGTCAACAGGCGAGGCGACATAGCTCATGCATTGCAGGGCCGGAAAACAGTAATGTACGTAGCGTAGGAAAACTAATTCTTTTGGAGTCCCTAGGTAATTCATTCATAGGTAGGTCGGGCACCCAACCCACTCATATTCTGTGCTATCGGACAGCAAAGCAACTCTCTCCTCGGGCGAAACCACATTGATTCTTCAGGCGAAACAAAGAGTGTCATCATTCATTCATAGGTCGTTGGTGTACCCAATCAGTCTTCTTATATTGCTGATGCGCCCAAGAAGTCAGTCTGTTAGCGAACCTTTTGATGTTTACTGTTAGCGAACCTTTTGATGTTGATCAGGGTATTCTCAATTCTTAAAGGAAAGAGAACTCGAACTAGGGTTGTTGGTCTTAGTGTTTTGTTCACCGGTGTTAGCGCAGTCAAGAGAGTGGGAAGCTACCCTCATTCTTTCGAGACCCAGTGGATAAGAATTACACTAAAAAGTAAAGATACTAACACTTACAGCTACTCTGCATACAAAGAAAGGACTACTGAATAGAACTTAGAGGCGAGATATCGGCCAAATACAATGGTCTCTGGGAGGCCTCTATAAGAAGTAGCAGGTGTGAGTGAACAGATAGTAATTAAGAATAAAGGTAGGCATGGGAACCCTAATAAACTTTACTTGCCCTAGTTGCTTGGCGGATACTAAGAAAAGGGAGTTTTAGTCGAAACATAAGTCGATGAATCAGTATAGCTTCAAGGTAGGTAGTTTATTTCCCAGTTAGTGGAGTCAGTTTTCTCGGTAGTATTGATATTCACTCGGTATTCTATGAGTCAGTTTGTATTCCGTGCTCGCCCCTTATTAGCAGTAGGGCTTTTCTCATAGTAATAGCTGGCAGCCTTAGTGGTAGGAAAAGCAGTCTTCTAGTCAGCGGTGTAATTCCCTATTGCTTGCTCCTATCTTGTTAGCAGTGATTGAATTCCCGTAATTGCCTTACTTGTTTGATTATCTCCCGTATACGCTATATCTCATCAATAGATAGAATCTCCCATTTCAATAAGAATAAGAGGAAGGAGAGGTAGACTAATAGGCGGTAGCGCTAGGTTTAAAGCAGATAAAGTGAGCCTCTAATCCAATAAAAGGAAAGTAAAGCCTAGGGTCGAGGTTCGAAGTAAGTAGTTATCGGGTTCAATCAAGGACAGACAGTCTAATAGGTTAACAGATATTTTCGATCCGGTAGGGTGGGCTATGATAAAGTAAGAGCTTACTAGGAAGCAGTGGTTCACCTCCTTATTATTGGTCTTATAGGTCTTTGTAGTGTAGACCGATATACTTACTTATGAGCTTGATTCCCTATTATAGGATTCCAGTATTGAGGTAATTAGTAGGAGAACGAGATCGAGGAAGTGGTGAAGCTAATGAGCAACAGACCGGACGTTAGTAGTGGCGGGCTTTAAGCAAGTATTGTGAGTTTGTTATTTCTTAGGGAGTGTTCTAGGTTTAAACACGAGAATGGGAATACTACTTTTTGAATACCACTAACGAGGGGCAGTCTACCTTGTTACCCTCGACTCGAATGTAAGACAAGAAACCAGATAGTGAAATCAAGATTTTAGTTTTGGATAATAACATAAGATAAATGAATGGTATGGGCAACCTCAATAATGAAAGTAGGAAGGAAGAATGCGAGTAAGCAGTTTCGGGCCTAGAGACAGCAAAGCAAGGACCTAGATGTAAAGTGAAAGTATCTCGCATATAGTAGCTGAAGAGTGAAAGCTCTCCTAGCATACGGGAAGCAAAACCAGAAAAGTCAGCCTGTTTGTCAGTTGCTCGATTCTTCTATTAGCAAGTTTAATTAAAGGGCCACTTCAGTCTTAGAAGCCCCCGTTCCATTCGTGTTCCATTCCCCCCTGTTCCATTATCATAGGTAGTGTTCTCATACTTATAGGTCTGAGCTTAACTCTACAAAGTATTAGCAGTTCTCTTATTATCAGTAGCTCCGGTCTGAGAAGCACCGGTTCCATTCTTTTATCCCGGCCAGTTACTTCCTTTTTCTAGGAATTAGTATTGGAAGCACTGTTTGCACTCTTTTATTATTATTATTAGATTGGTTCTATCTCTCTATGCGCGCTATAGCATATCGTCCCTTTTTCTTTTGCTTGTTCTTTTCATTCCTTATTCTTATCTTTCTTCTTATTATCCTATTAGAATAGAATATATTTATTAGAATCTGTATATTTATTAATAAGTGAGAAGTTAGGTATTTATGTATTTGTTCTTATCTCTGTTGTATTCGGCTGATGAGCTTGGCGTCAGCGAGTTAAAGCGCGGAGGAGTTTATTGCTCTTTGGTTCAGTCCTTGTAGGCACTGGTTTGATTATAAGTTAAGTATAGCCCTAGAAGCAGTAGTTAGAGCCTTATAGGCGCCTTTGTTTCCACTTCGATTCTTCTGCTATAGAGGGGTTTTGATTCTACCTATGCCTATTGCTTGCTATCAATGATTTTACTCTTGCTTTGATTCTGCATTGATAGTTTTAGTATCCTAATTGCTATCCAAACCCCATAAGTTATGTTAGAGTGACATTTGGACTAATCTATTTATTAGGAAAGCATATTTATTGGGAAAGCATCTTTATAGGGAAAGCAAGAGCCATAAGCGCAATCAAGGGAATCCAACTTCCAAAGTCAGAATCCGAACTCACCAACAAAGAATTACTAGTCTAATTAATAGGACTCGGCATAAGGCATAGGGCATAGGACTTTTCTCTAAACTAAGATGTGGGTCCAGGAAAGGCATAATCAAATCATAAAGTAAGAAAACGGTATGCTAACCCTAGGAGCAGGTATGAGTAGGGGTATATGTCTGATCTAGGGCATTAATCAGAATCACACTCTAAAGTCAGGATACTAAGCATGGGTCCGTACGATCTAGAAGAAACTCCCGCATCTAGAATATGAGTAATAAGAATAAGACCGTCGGAATGCCACTACTATACAAATAATCATCAAACCAAAAAGAAGGAATTCAACAGCAAATTGTGTGCAATGAAACAGGATCCTGGGAATGAAACCACTTCTTGCCTTCTTTCTATTTCTGGACAAAACCCTAGTGAGTGCTCTTTATCGCCAACCGGTCAATAAAGTAGTAAATAAAGAATGAAAGCTACTATGAGCAAGGATGAAAACAATCAACTTGGAATTGAGCTACAGGGTACCGAGGCTTTCACTGCTATCTCTAAGGCAACAGCCAAGAGTCAAGAATGGAACTGGCCTAGCAACATCATTTCCTCGCCATATAGCTCCCCTACTCGGTATATAGCTACATATATGGTTTCTTCTACTAACTCAATTCCTTAACTCTCTATCCTTTAACTCAGGTATTCATTCTGTTTTTATTGACGGGACAAAGATACTGTTTCGGGGAATTCCAGTCAGGGTAGGTTCTCAAGTGCAGTTTCGTCTGAGTATTTGTCTGTTCTAGTTGACGACGAAGAAAGGACTCGCTCATAACTCGTATAATCCAGAGGGCTATCTTTCATGACAAAAAAGCACGTTCATTCTTATACTTACTAGTTCCAATTCTTAGTCGAGAGAAGCAGTGCCCATTGAAGAAAAAGAAGAAGAGGCTGACATCATTAAGTTATAAAAGATGAAATGGTATCTCCTAGGCTGAAACAAGCAGCGTTAATAAGTTCAAGTCACTACTTCAGAATGGAATTGCGGGGCGTGGTTGAAAGATCAGACTTAGTTTCAAGAGAAAGCTCCGTATAGTATAGAATTCCAGCTTTAACTTTAACAGCTTAAGGGTTGTAGTTTTGGGTAAGTATTCATTCTTTAATTCCTAGCTTTGATACAGAAGCTGGAGAAGGAGAAGAGCCAAGCAACTCTAAATCTGGTGTTACAAGAGAAGCAAGAGAAGTAGGGTTAAGGCACGGCCAAAGTGGAAAGAGAATCAACAGAAGAAAAGTGTACAGAGAATCAACAGAAGAAAAGTGTACAGAGAATCAACAGAAGAAGTATTGTTCCCCACGCCAGGTAAGATAGAATAGGTAAGGTAGAATCCGGTAACACTTCGGGGCAACTCATTTTATGTGGAATCGAATTCAGCTCGTTTTTGTTTGATAGGCAATAGGCACAACTTACTAT
This sequence comes from Ensete glaucum, assembly GCA_021527575.1. Taxonomy (NCBI): domain Eukaryota; kingdom Viridiplantae; phylum Streptophyta; class Magnoliopsida; order Zingiberales; family Musaceae; genus Ensete; species Ensete glaucum. Next base: position 827,019 of record JAHSUZ010000011.1, read on the forward strand.
AAGGGCCCCTACTAGTAACAACTCCTTACTCACATAACTCTCCAATTTACATTACCTTCATAGCTTCACACATGGATTCTACTACATATTGTCTGCTTGTCCTCATCTGCAAATTAATGTAAAGGCCCTGCTTGAACTTTCTCTTTATTCTTTCCCGAAACCCGACTTTAGGTTCCTTCCCCATATCTTGATGCTTCATATCTGTCAACTTCTTATGCAGACTTAAAAGCTTCTGATCTCGTTGCCAACACTCGAACAGCTTAAGCGTTAGGTGGGGATTTTCACTTCGAGTCAACTAAGAATTCCATCACTTTTCTTTTAGCCTACGCCTTTCAACAAATCATTAATGGGATCTTATCTTGCAGTACATGGTAAAGAGTTAAGTAAATGCACTCCTTCCCTTTTTCCTGCTTGCCGTGCCGCAACAGAACAAGTAGACTTAAGAAGAACCCCCATCGGCGAAAAAAGACAATCTGTACTTACCGGTGAAGGGGGGTATTCTCTAAGACAAACGGATTCCACTAGGGGTGATACTCCAACGGATTCTTCTCCTGGTGATGCAGATTAAGTTTCTGCTTATACTTACTTACTTTATAGTTAACCTTTATTTGATAACCGATTAGTGGGCATTAAAAATAGGAGATTAGGCTTCGGCTTCTTTTCTTAATACGACACTTTCCACTTTACCTCGAACAGAAATCCACTAGTATTCTCACTTTACCGACACAAGAACAGAAACGGACAACACTGCTTCACCGACAGAGTAGGCATTCTCTTCGACTTCTGGAACAATCCTTTTAGATAAAGCTTCCGATCTTGAAACTGCATGTTAACTTGCTTCTTTACTGGAATATTTCTTTTATTCTTTACTTGCCTTTTCACTTGCTCCTTGCCAATACTTCAAAGCTATAAGTTCCATTAAACAGAGGTTACACTTAGAGAATATAAAGGATCCGTTTCTTTATTATCAGCAATGTGATATCTCTTTGTTGGCGAAGCCGAATACTCATCTCATCTAAACTTGTTTAATATCATCTAGATAAGAGCTTTGTATAGAAATAAAGTAATTGGACTGGACACTCCACTCCTTCGCCACCCGGAGACAAAGATTCAATAAATAAAGTTCCATGCCTGAGAGTCTTGTCTTGTTCGGGCAATCAGAGAAGAGATGAGCTGCTCTGTAACATTCCTATTATTTATAGCACAAAACCCGGGTATTCTATTCTGTTTTTTCTTTAACCGAAGTTAAGTAAATGAAAAGGATAAAGAAGTAGCTTACTCGCTTTGAGGCCAATTATGGTTTGCCGATCCGATTGAGCACATTTGGAATTCGTTTACCACAGAGTGGGCTTTTTTTGACACGACTACTTCACTATGTCTGCTTGCTCGGAAACTGATTGAGAAAAAGAAGGGGGAAATGACCTCTCTGTCGACTTAATTGCTTGCATCCAGATCTTTAGGTCATTTGTTTCAGGGTTGAGAGGAGACCAATTCCTTACTAAACTTCTGCTACCCGCGTAATAAGAGATATAGGGGAAAACAAAGCAATGCCCCGTAGTAGTATGATGGGATTGTCCAAAAGTAACTCGTAGTTTGAACCTCTTGCCCGCTTCGTGAATAGCTCAATGGGTACCATCCCGTTCAATGCCTACAGAGACAGAAGAGGAGCAATTTACGCTAGCTTGGTCTTTCAGAGTAAAGCACTCGTCATTATTTGACAGACATACATACAGATGAACTTCTGGATTGAGATGATGAGAATGATCTTTGATGCGCGCAAACCAACAATCAGCTCGGATGTACCATAGTCCTATCCTAGTTTGGGCATAAAAACTAGTAGGGCCGATACTATACCTCTTCCCTTTCTCTGAGTAGAGTCTCCTATTCTATTAACTTCAAGTACTACTTAATCCTTCTAAATGCTGATCCTTTCAACTCAACGATCTTCTGGTAAAGTAGCTGAAAGATGAGCCGAGTTCCACAGACTAAGGATCCTAAGAGGCGGATAGAACAGTAGGATCTCATATCTTCCTAGCCTGATTCCATTGTGAGACTATGAATTCTGGAACTCCCGATGCATTAGCTTTGACTCCCACACATTGAAAAGAAAGGCCACTGAATCGACTCCCTTTCCCTAGAGATCATTGGCCTCTTTCTTTGTCTTAATCATAACTTGCTAAAAACACCTTCCATGATGATGATGAGTTGAATTCCCTAGTTGGAAACTTTCCTAAAGCAAAAGAAGAGAGAGAGTGCGCTGTTGATGATATACACCAGAAGTACAAAGCAAGAGGAAGAACGAAAGAAAGCATAGTCCCCCATTTGAGGAAGTCATTCAATTATGCTACTATTAAGGGAGCTCCTTACTATCGGGTAGAGGTACTCTTAAAGATGGATCTCTTACTACACCCGTTAGCCAGCTTATCTGTAATGCTTTGAGTCTGTTAGTGAGCTGTGCGTTATGAGGTAGCTGCGACATTGTGCTTACGTGAGCAATAAGTGAGTAAGCAGTGTTTTGTTACTCCATATTCCATTATAGTATCCATCTGTTATTTCACCGATGCGAGTGCCAAGTTGTTTCGAGTATAAGAATCCTAACCTAGCTCCAGGTCGTCGGATATGTATAGGTTAATTTCCGGGATAAACCATTGATGGATTGAGTAGGTCAATGGTAGAAACTATTGATGGATTGAGTAGGTAAACTAGAAATCACATTAAAGATAGAATAGAAGACACTACTAGTAATGCATCTTTGTTTTACTGCACTAGAACAACGTAACTAGTACCTAAGTATAGTACCGCTACGTGGGCTTACTTACCATGAAATCCATGAATAAAACCATCCCATCCATCCGCTTCTTACCCGTCCAGAGTATTGTTTTTACTTCCTTGAGTTGAGACCTCCATAAGGCCATGAGACGCGCAACGACGCTGGATACTTATCTAAGTCAAATGAGACTGATCCCGTGGGGACTGAAAGAAAGATGTCTGGAGTCGCTCAATCAAAGACAGTTCTCGTTCAATTCTATCTTAGCCGATCAAAGGTTTACTCTTTCTCCGGTCCCGTTTCTTACTTCTATGATTCTCACGGGGCCCTAAGCTTTCTCCAATCCAAATGGGAAACTGTAAAGATTCAGCGACATCGATTCTTATCTATGTCATTTATGGCGTTGATCGGATCGGGTGCTAAAGTAAATGAAGTAGATTCTACATACGATGAAAGTCAGATGAATGACCAGGAACTTTAGAACAGAGGAAAGCTGCTTGAAGGGAAGGGAATAGAATAGTTATTTCTTTGGACAGTAGTGGACCGTAGAAGGACCGGCTGCTTGAAGGGAAGGGAATAGAATAGTTATTTCTTTGGAGACTGTAGTGGCACCATAGTATTCAAGAAAGCAAAGGCAACACAAAAAATAGGAAAGCACCGTGGCTCATGGACAGCTTGGGACAGTTTGAGACCGTTCCCATTCAATCATCAAGCCAACACAACAAAACGGAGAGAGGAAAGCTGCATGAAGGGAAAGAAGTCGCCTAATAACTAATGCATATCATGAAGGGAAAGAAGTCGCCTAATAACTATTGCATATACATAATCAGCCTAATAAGCATAGTTCAAAAGTCAGAGACAAACGTAAGCTGAAGTAGTATAAAAGTAAGAGAAGGAAGCAATTAGAGACATTAGTGAAAAAAGTCAGAGAAGGAAGCAATTAGAGACATTCGTGAAAAAAGTAAGGATATAATGGATAAAGAAGTGTTCCTCGTGCTACTGATAAAGAAGTGTTTGTTCCTCATGCTACTCCTAAAACAATGCTGCAAAGAAAAGACAAAGATGTGGCGGTTAGGCTCAAGCATCCTATTCAAGCTAGCAAAACATATGAATAATACTAAAAACCTCGTTGTGTAGTGTGTATCCACTATACTAATAGTATCAATCAAATTGCCTTAAAACAAACAACAATGTAAAAAAGGAAAGGAAGCTAGAGATAGTCGGGTTGAGTGAATGAAGGTGTCCTCAACGCTGTCTACTTAAGGCCTACGCTTTCATAACTTTTTCCAACTGTAGTATCTAACCGACAAAGAGAGGAGAAAGAACCGACAAGGCACCAAACAAACTACTACACTACATAATTAAGATAGTAAGGAAGGATCCAGACTGAAGCTAAGCACACCCTACCGTAACTTATCGTTCTGTGACCCGCGTATAATTAATAGAGAGCTACAAATCGAACTCCCTACCCTATTAACTATAGCTTATAAAATAAACAATGGAAACTATCCTACTAGCTATAGCTTATAAGATAAACAATGGCAACTATCCCACTATCTCTAGCTTATAATCAGAACCACACTAAAAGAAGCGCGGCACGGCCACCTTCTCCTCGTTTTTCTGTGACCCGCGTATAATTAATGGAGCTACTAACCCACCGTCAGCGCTGCCTTTTCTTAGCCGAGGTAAGTCAGTCAACAAATGATTTAATCAGATCCATCATATTACCTAATTGGATACTCTACTCTTTTCTGGAAACCTAACTCAGGACTCTAAACTTTAATCTATCAGCTGGTCACCCCAAAACAAGAAATAGCGTTGGGGCCGTGGCCGGATCGTTGCTTCTTGTTCTTTCGCCGCCCCTTGAAACTCCCATAACCATTAGTGCCCCCTTTGCTTTGGTTTCCTAACCTTATGACACTAGAAAAAAACTTATTGAATGGAATTGAGCTGAGTGCACAACACTAGTTGGTTCCGCAGTTCCGTTTAGTCCTAGTAGAAAGTATGCAAAGAAAATGCACCTTATGTGATATCTGATTAAGTAACTCCTTACTCAAAGCTCCAAAACTCCCGCTTCGCTTCCTTCAGCCGGAGTACTGGCAGTAAGCTCACTTTCGCCGTTGAGATACTAGATATTGAACTTGATATCCTTGCTTTTGTACTTTACTTGATATCATTACGATTCCAAGTAGAAAGTGTCAGGTTGCAAGAAGCATTTTGTTCTAAGGCCCCATATTATATTCTTTGGAGTAAGTGCAATGAAAAAGCTAGGGCAAATGAGCAAGCGACGGAACAAGGGAATAAAGAGACTCTCATCTCAGTACACCGCTTATTTTGTAGGGAAAGGCCCTCTCTTTCTCGTCTAAGAACAGAGGTTACTATTCTGGCAAATCCACCGGCCGAACAAAAGCTCCGTTAGCGCAACGGAACAACTCCATTCTTTATTTAGAACACATAGTATGGAACACCCAGGTGATCTTCAATTCAAACAAGTAACGGAACGGATCAAGCAACAAACTAGACTCGCTAACGGTTTCATTTAGTGCACCTAGGAAATAAGCACAGTAACCACATTCTAAACTCCAAAAGTTCATTATTGCACCTAGGAAAGCTGTGCCAAGCGATTGGATGGTTCTGCAGACTCCATTCATAGTATTAAAGAAAGCCTTCTCTCTTACTTCGTTCGAAATGTGCTGTCTTGCCACAACCCAAGGGCATTTTGAGAGTAGCTCACTCTATCTTGATTTCTCATTCAATGTCTGATAAGCGAGTCTACTTTCTTTTTTCCTCATACGAGCCCCAGTTCATTCATTCTTATAATTTATTAAGGGTTCACATAACTAGTGAAGTTGTTGTTCAATGAGTCTACTAATACGGGAGAGTCGATTGATTCATTTCACCAATGCTTCTCGTGCTGCAGCAAGGTACCGACTTCTTTTCTTTACTTACACCAAGTGGCAGAAAGTGACTGAAAGAAAATAACCTTCTTTCTGGCTGGAATATTGGATTACTATAGGCACTTGCCCCTGACTCGAGAAGAGCAAGCAAGCAGGGCTTTTGTTTCTTCCTTCCTATTCTGACGCATTGGATTTCTATCCGCTACGGGAGCCCATTCCGTGTTTTGACTCGACCCTTCCTATAGGATTGTATAAGATGCACTTGCTCCCTAGTAATGAGGGATTCAATTTCTTTTTCAAATAAAACTGGAGTAACTTATCTTTCTCCGAGACTGTGACTTGATTCTTCCCCGCCTCGAAGCAAGTTAAGAATTCTGTGTACTTGGGATTTGTCTTTTCGATTACCACACTGTGGAAGTAGGGTCGGGCAGAAGAAGAAGATAATCCATTCAATTCAATCCCTTATTCTAGTGATCTGGAGTCGCATTAGTGAGCTGCTTCGGTCATGAAAAACACTGATGAAATGGCTTTAGATAGAAGACTCGCCCCTGAAACAATAAGCTAACGCGTAATGGAACAAACAACGGAAAAAACATACTGTTGTTGGTGTTGGCGAAAGGAAGCCAAAGCATTGTATAGAATACCACCGGTAAGATTACTTATATACTAGGGTGGGCAAGCAAGTCTATGTTGTAGCCGTAGCCATGTGGTTTCCGCATAGTTTCCAAGGGCAATAAAACATCTAAAGTGGGGTTTTTCATTATCTATCATATTACGGTTCCTACATAGTTTCCAAGGGCAATAAAACATCTAAAGTGGGGTTTGTTTGTTTGTTTTTAATTTATCATTATCTATCATACTATGTTATACCTTTCAAAGAGAAATTAGGATACTGGAAGATGTATGGTAAGAATGGTGGCCAAGCCATGGTTCTTCCGCGGTACGCTTTCTAGAGATAGACATTCATAGTGGACGGAGTGTAACTAAGGCGACAAAGAGGAAAGGGAGTTTCCCAGTGATAACGAATACCTTGTTAACAGAATTGAATAAACAATAGTAGATCAGAGATTCACAACTGCAGTCATTACATAGATGGGTAGGCATATCATTGTAAACTAACTGCACCGGCTACCCATCGAAAAGTACAGTGTAGTTACACTTTATCCCAGTGTAGTGGTTTTCTCCGTTATTTATTTGCCAGCTCCTGCTCTTTCTTGATCTTGTGTGTCGTGGTTTTCTCCGTTATTTATTTGCCAGCTCCTGCTCTTTCTTGATCTTGTAAAGTAGTAGGTCAAGCTCTTCTGCAAAGTAGTAGGTCAAGCTCTTCTGCAAGTAAAGTGATGTGACTTCTTTTCCAAGTTCGTAAGGTAGCTAACAACGTTAGGCCGAGCTAAACTCTACTTCGTGTAAGTAAAGCAAATCTGTCTGTACCTTGCTGCAGCACGCAAGCATACCAATCTTAGTTGCACGATTAGCAAGTGCGCCTGCTTTCAAAAGGTTCCCTCCCGCTTGCAGATAACTTTAGCTACCTCTCTGGTTTCATCAAAGCCATGGGACTAGACCACACCCACAAGTTCGGATACCGGCGTAGACTGTGATGAGTCGAGGGTTTGAAGTTATGAAAACCTCCGCGAGTGACCCGATGGGCTTGGCTTCTTCATAACAACTACCTGCCTCCGCGAGTGACCCGATGGGCTTGGCTTCTTCATAACAATTCCCAGCCTATGTGAAGCACGCACCTTCTTCATAACAACTCCCTGCCTCCGCGAGTGACCCGATGGGCTACTTTGCCGCTTTTAAAAGAAAGAGCTTTCCTTCGTCGCGGAGCTAGTAGTCTCGAAAACACAAAACCAATATCTAAAATCATTCTAGACCACCCGGCAAGGTAAATATATACATACTTCTAACAAATCCATAAAGTAATACAGACTGCGAATAGGTATAGACGTACATCATGGAATCATCTTAAGGGGATGGGAGTCGTCCAATCTGAAGGGGAGTACAAAGCATCCGGGCTCGCTAGGTCTCACTCTGGGCATGGTCGTTCAGGCTATCATCATACATAGGGCGACCAGTAGGGGCTAACCGTTTTTCATTTGTACTATACTATCCCCTTTTTTAGTTTTCATGGGAATGCTAATTCTAGAGAGGACGCTACTATATAATAGGCAGCAGAGCAATAACGCGTTGTAATTCCTTATTTGTTCAATTGTTTAATGGGCCTAGATCGTAGTACCCATATTTCTTATAATAATGAGTTTGGTGTAATTCTCTATAATAGATAAGTAATTGCAGGAAGAAAAGATAGAATGAAAAGCGCCTGTTTCGAGTTTCGTTATCATAGGACTTAGTTCCGGGTATAGTTGTGGTATCTGTTCCATTCCTTTTAGCATTAGTTCAATCCATTGTATCATCTTTTTCTTCTAATAGAGTAGGTCAAGGTAGGCTCTCATAGCTAGGGTATAAAGGGCCGAGTTACCCGATTGATGTCTATAACATCAGCCTAGTAGTCGATTCTAGCAATGAAATTAGGGGGTAAAGGACGTGGCAGCCCACAGCAGCGCAGTTACTTTTATGCCAAAGATCTAGTCTTATCGACATTAGTTAAAGAGTATAAAAGACAGGAAAGATGTACTAGTGTAGACAGGGGACAAAGGCTGAGATGTAGCAAAGCAAGAGTTCGAGTCGAGATAGTAAGGCTGGGAAGCAGGAGCGTAAGAGTTCAAAAGTGCCCCGGCTACTTTCAGTTGATTCTTACATGCACACCGGGTTCATTCTCTTATTTCTGCAGTCGATTCTTTCTACTGATCTTAACACGGTCTCGTAGCTGGTCTTACAGGTTTTGCAGTGTGGAACCAACCAGTATTCTGTATTTCTAGTTTAATTCCTTAAGAAAGGAGTAGCGGAGAAGAAGTCGAGTCCAGTAATAAGGAGAGGCAAGAAAGGAGTAGCGGAGAAGAAGTCGAGTCCAGTAATAAGGAGAGGCAATCCTCGTTTTTCGTTTCAGTATGGCGCGGGTTGGTTCAATTGTTTGATGGGCGTAGTCATATTACTAGTTAGTATATTCTGTTACCGATCAGTTCAATTATGATTGTTTATGGGGCAGTGCAGGTTCGAGACTGACAAGCAAGAAAGCAAGTCACCCCGGAAGTGGTAATGATAGAAGCAAATATAGGAAAGATAGACTCAATCCAAGGTTGAAAGCATAGGTACAGAATGCAATAAAAGTGAGGCCGAGGGCACTAAGTTGAAGAATCTGGGTAGTAAGTGGAAGAGTAAGAGCTGAGGTCGGGAATGGCAGGGCGAGAGACACATAAGTGAAGTAAAGGTTTGAGATCAGCAAAGTAAGACCAATAAGCAAGCTAAGATGCAACAAGGAAAGGTTTGATACCAGGTAGGGAAGTCTCATCCTCTGTTTTTGTTTTCCCAGCGAGTAGGTAGGTACGTTTCCATGATGATTGGCAAGGTCGTAAGGATGCGTATGACCGGCTTCCAGGGGATAATTTTCTAGGTATGCTATCTATTGGCAGGAGGAGATAGGCTTAGGGACATGTTGTGTTAGTAATAAAATTGGATGGAGTAGTTAAAGCATATAGTAAGAGGTTCATTCTTATGATGCTAATACATATTCTTATCTATAATACCTAAGCACCTGGGACTGCTGGCCTATGAGCAGCCCGCCCTCGGTTCAGTACTGCCAGTAGAGTATCCATTTGGAAGGTGGTGTTTCAATGCGATAGTAGGTAGTCCTTATTGGCAGTGGTGGATTTACTACTTCTTATTTTTAGTATTGGTAGCCCAGAAAGGTAGACTCAATCCAATGAGTAAGGATCGGATCGTAGCGTAGGCATTAGTGGAAGAACCCGAGCGAGTTAATTACTACGCCACCCGAGAAGACTTGCTTTACTGACCTCAACTCAAAGCTAGCGTTCCCTTCCTTTCAACTTCAACTGCTGATCTGGCGCCCCTAGCTCTAAAACAAACTAACTATCCTTGGTTAACATCTTGGCTCTACTTGCTTTTTTTTTCCTCTTCAACGAATGTCTTGGCGCCCGCCCACATTTCCCTAAAAAGAGTGTAGCGGCCCTTACTTCTATATTCCTAGTGAAATTCTGTTATGGCGGAGGGACTCCCTAGTTTTTAGTTTGGTTACTTAGCTCCATTCCTAAATTTGTACACTTTAAGGGAAATAGCACTGGGGTTGTGGGAAAAGAGGAAGAGGAAGTACTCTACACCAACTCCGCCTGCCGCTACTGAATCTAAGGCTCGCTTTCCTGTCTCTAGTATATTTATGAGAAATGGTAGGTCGATCTACTCCGAAAACTACCAACCAAACTAACAGCACCCGCGGCTTACTAGCTTCCAACTACTATTCCTATTATAATAATAATAGAATGCACAACTGCCCGCAATGAGATTGTAGCTACTGCACCTGAAGCTGCCTACCTCTCTTTGCTTACTAGGTTGGAATCCGCCCTTACTTACTTACTTAGACTAAATCTTACTTAACTGTTTCCTCTTCTTATCGTGGATAACCATTGTTGCTTTTGGTGGTTATTACTTATATGTTGGAATATGATCTATGGCATACGGGAATAGGATCCACCTAGTACTGACCCAAACTCATAAGCACAAGAATAGGAGTTCAGTCAAAGAATAACCCCGCTGCCGGCAATGCTTCCACTTACAACTAGGATTTCCTCCACTTACGTATAACCCTGCTCTACTACATCTAGGGTGTGTTAAATGCTTTAACTGCAGCTAAGCAGAATGTAACTCACAACTACGAATTGAACTTACTACTATCGTAATTGAACCCGGGCGGAATAGGAATGAGAGTGCCGAGAAAAGGAATTGAACGAACTCAAAAAAGAAAGTTAGAATGTAGCAAGTAAGTCTTTGAATTGAGCTCCGACCAGTAGAGGACTTTTTATCCGCTCACTCTCAGAGTATACTACCACTTAGAAGACTATTGAACACATGTATAAGCGAGGATGATACGACGACTAAGACAATAGGGTAGAGGCAAAGTACCAGCAATGTAAGGTTCTAGGTCGGGAGCTATCTAAAGAGTAAGAGGCAGGCTGCTCATAGGTGTGGGAAAGCGAGGATCGGGTATATTAAAGTAAGGCCGATAGGCAGGAAAGTCAGTGAGCATATGATGTAGGTGTAAGGATGGCAGGCTGCAGTCAATGGTAATAGGCGTGAAGGCGAAGGCTCGGGTGAAACTCCTTTGACGCTTTCTTTTGCTTCGGGTTCTCGGAGCGCCCAATAGGTAATTCAGATATTGTGTGTGAATAGACCTTACTTCAGAGTTTATACGTGCGGGGTAGGGCCCGACTTCTGAGTTGGATTCTTTATCTCCAAGTTGGATCCTATGTTCTACCACTCAACATTAGGGCTCGGAGAATCATTCAACAAATAGGAAATCAACTGGTGCTTCAAAACCTGTCCCCTTACTGACTGACTTCTAAAATAGTTACCCTTGCTTCGATGCTATAATACCGATTACAGATCCTTTCCTTACCCGTGAGTTTGACTCTCCACTTCCCGGATATCAAATACTACTGTTTCCAATACTTTATCTTAGAAGAAAGAATAAACAGTCCCAAAAACAACTTAAACTAAAAAGAGATAGAATTTTGCCCAGCTGCCCAAGCCCCTTACTCGTGCCTTTAGCTCTTAACTTCCTTACTCGCTTTCTTTAGCTCAACTCTCGGGCTTAACCATCGCCTACAAGAAAAGGAGCTGCTACTGGAAAGAGTGGAACACCTACTTGATAACAAGGTACGAACTTCCGTGCTCTTAATCAGACTGGAGCTTACTACTACTGGAATGGCACAATATCTACTACTGGAATTCCACTACGACTAGCACAATACTGCTGCTATGACACACGACTACTATGTATACAATAAATGAAAACCTAAAAGTAAGAACAAAACTACCGTTTCCAAGGATGAAATAGCTATGCTAACAATCATCGACCTAGTGCCTACTAGCATTGCACTATAGGACCGGGAATTACACTGCTACTAACAAGGCCGATACGCTACCTAATAACGTCTACTTTAATAACTAATACTTCTTCTTATTTTACAAATACTAATACTTATACTGGTAGTAGCACCCATCTTGTCATATAGTAGTACCCGCCATATGCCCATTCTAATACAATGACGTTGAGCTCTGGCTTGCCTCCGTCTTTGCTCTTCTTTGACTACTTAATTCAATTCTATCTTGCCTACTCGCCTACTCGCTACACCACATTAGTTATACTCTTTTCCCCTGCCTTTCATCATTCCTATACAAAGAAAGAAGGGGTTATCCGCATTAGGAGACCTCGCACCAACAGGGATTCTCTATTCATAATGGAATTCCACAATTACTAGGTTGGAGTTTAGTTGTGTATGTTACTACTTGAGACTTAGTTCTGTATTTCCTACGATAAACTACTTGAGACTTAGTTCTGTATTTCCTACGATAAAAAGGAGTAGCCACAGCCGTTTAGTCGTAAGCAACAGGCGTTAGTGGTTTTTAAGATAAGCAAAAGTATTCTACAGCGGGAGCAAGTGCAATCGGGTAGGAGAAGAGAAGGAGTTAAGAGACAAGCTAACTTTCGAGTTGTTCTCTTGGCGAGGTATCCCTTGTTGCGAGCGATGGAAGTAACCATCAGATGATGCAAGGGAAGTAACCATCAGTATCAGGTCCGAAAGAAAGGAAGCAGATTCCTATTGATATGCTGGGAAAGGAAAGTTGACCAAACCTTTCACTATACTGATCCGGATCCTTAACGTAACAACTAGGAATTACAATAGGAAAAAGGAATCCCACCACTGCACTGATAGCAGAATCAAACCGCTTTCAAGGCTCTATCTCTCACAGGAGAATCCATACTTTGCTACCTGATACCGATCTGTAACTACAATGCTATTAGTTACTTTACTGGAATCACTGCTTCCAAGGCGACTGTTACTGATAGAGAATCGAACGAGGGGATAAGTGATGCGGGTGCCAACAAAGAAGAATGAAGCGCACAAGTAAGTATACCTGTCTTTGTATGTGAGCTATAAGCCCTGGGTCACACCACGGATGAAATGAACAGGTAATGCCTTGTGACTGATGACATAAGGCTTGGGCTGCTAGGTTCTATTCCCCTAGTTGTGAGTTAAAGCCCCATGTGCTCTTGTTTCAGTCACAGTAACAGAAGAGGAACTCCAAGCTGGCTATCCTATCTTTGAGTCTTGCTTGTTAGTTTGGGCATCTCACTTGCCTGTGTCATTCCAACAAGTCACTCATTTTCGAGTCACCAGTGGGCTATACCCTCATAGATGTCACACATAGGCTATAATACGACTATGGAATTGAATTCAGAATCATATGTCAGCAAGGAGGGCTTACTCGCACCCATGTTGTTGTACGAGCCTTAAGACTATTAGTGCTGGTGATAAGAATAAAAAGGTAAGTAGACAAAGCCTTAGTTCCCGGCGCAGCAACCTATAGTTTATTGTGGCAGTTGTGCTTTAGTTACTTGGCTTGGCTATATGCTCTACACATGTCGAATATATAATACAATAGTTCACCTTCCGAGCAGAGAGATAGAAAAGGCAGGCTACCAGCAAAGGAGGACAGGAACGTTACTATCATTTCAAACCAAGCAAAGACAGGCTAATAGGCATTCATTAGCATCAGTTTTGAGCTAATGAGCGAGGAGAGTTCTACTTCTCTACTGAAGAAAAGCAGGGTACTAGTTGAAGAGTCAAAGGGCATACTAATCCGTAAAGTAAGTATGATAAGCAGCTCTCCGGGAGTGGGAAAGTCAGAATAAAAGGATTCAATGCAACATTAGCCCTATAGAAAACCTAGTGATGTTGAACTCAATTCTGTCTGTCCTCGCTTTCATACTTCAATAAATGACTAGCTCACTCTTCCCCGTAGAACTTAAAAGCTTACTTACCTTACCAGAGCGCCTACCTAATTTCCTTTATCGCAACCCTTGTTTAGTGCTCTATCTTGCATTCTACCTTGTGAATTTCATGATTCAATTAAGTACTCCGGGCTCCCTATTAATGATTCTGTTTCTATTACGATAGGCGCCCACGGGTTGGTTTCTATTACTATAGATACCCACGGAGCGGTAACACTACATCGAACATTAGGGGCATATGAAACAAGCCCAACATATCCTACCTAAACAAACACACCTATTGATTTAACTAAACCAACCCCAGAAGCATATGGAACCAAACTACCCAACTAGATTATTACTTGTATCAATAGAAATGTATTAATGTAAATGTATTAATAGATTAACTACTAGACTATGTTGATGCAACGAAACTATGTTGATGGAACGAAGCTACCTCACAGGCCTAAGCGCTAACTACGGATATGAGATCGGGAGAAAAAGAATAAGATAAGGCGCGGAGTGAGATAAGTGGAAGGCGGTGTCAGATATAAGATCAGTAGGGGCAGACCGGACGTTAAGAGTAATAGTTGGTGTCGTGCCGGTGAGCAACTCTAGACTAGAATGGTTTCCTACCTTAGAAGTTATCCTACTTGTGGAATGGATAGGGGAATTTAGCCCATGAGTGGAAGTTTAAAAGCAAGTAAGGCAAGCAAGGCCAAGGCCCATAGTAAGTAGAACAACAGGGTTCCAGGTCAGTCAGGGAATTAAATGAATGCAAGTAAGCAGTAGAGGCCTCAAGTCTATAAGTCAGGAAGGAAGTAAGTGGTTTCAGAGTGATTGTTTAGGGAGTTACTAGTGCCAGTTGTTAGTGATAGTATCGTTGACAGTGATTCAATTGCCTCTACAGGTCTTATCGTTAGTGGATGCACTGTGACAAGGAAGGGAGTTTTTCAATGACAAATCATAATGATAGGTGGAGCAGCGGAATCATACGAATGCGGGTAAGCCAAGGTGGACTTATATATATAGGATAGTAAGGATCCGTCATTAGTTAAAGAATCCCTGTTGGTAGTGAAAGACCCTAGCTTCGAGTTCCATCATTGAGGGTGGTGTCGCATTCCCTTTTCTGAGTGGTTCGAGCCGAGTTATCGCTAGGTTAAATTCTGCAAGGGACAACTACAAAAGTGAAGTTGGAAAAGTAGGGCTTGCTACTTAACTGGAGTAATAAGGCTTGGGCTACTAAGCTTCATTATGTATTGTCACTAAGAGGATAAGCAGAATTGGTTAAGGAATGGAAGAATTGGTCGTTAGTTCAACTGCCGCCGCTACACTCTTTTATTGGTAGCAGAGATCCGGATCGGTAGGGTAAGTCCGAGTTCCCCTCGAAGGTGTTCTACTTAAGATTCTCTATGCCCTCTTCGAGTCTTCGAAGCAGCACCGATACAGGTTAAAATCTAATACGATAAAACTAATTCTACTGGATATAAGTAAGTAGGGCAACAGACTAATGGATCCGGTAGTAAGAGTGAAAAGAAGGTAGCCTAAGCAGTAGTGCTAGAGTGCAGCTAGTGAAGTAGTGTTGGTCGAGTGAGAGCGAGTATCTACCGACTCAGTCTTGTGTTGGAGCTGTAGCCTTGTTAGAACTCCACATAACTGATTCTTTATTACAGGATTACAGGATTGATTCCCTCATTTACTTATTACGATCTGGTGTATTGGGTTCAAGTCCTAGGTTCGTATCTCAGAGAAGAAAAGGCAGGAAAGGCATACTAATAGGTAGGATGGGCCGAGCTCCAACTAAAGAATAAGATAGCGGAGCGTCAGATTGATAACAAGTATTGGTACAGTTTGGCAGTTAGAGGAGGTGGACTCAGGAAAGGAATCAGGATATGAGCTCAGTAAAAGCAGACTAAAAACTAGTAGTGTCTTGGAAAAGAGTTACGCTAAGCCCAGAAAGAGTTACGCGGAGGAAAAGAGTGGGAAAAAGAGTTACTAAGCAGACTTCAAAGTTATGGAAACCCGAGAAAAAAGGCAGCAACCAGATTTTCCTTCATAGCGAGGGAAACAGAAATTGTATTTTCACGTTTTGCCGTGTTTTTGGGCAGCAAAGTAATTTCCCTTGATAGAGAGGTCAAAACAGACTGACTTTTTATGTTTTCCCGGGAAAAAAGGCTGCAAAGTAATTTCCCTTGATAGCGAGGCCGAAACGGACTTCCAATTTATGTTTTGCCGTGTTTTTTCGTAGCAACTCGATTCTTATAGTCTATTTTCTTATAAAAGGACATCCCTTCTTCTCCCCCACCGCTTGAGTCTACCTATGCTTGTGTATCAAATGGGATATCCCTGTCCTTGGATCCCTACTTCTAATCTAATATCCCTCGCTTTCAAGCTGAACTTCAACTTCAAACTCAAACATCAATTTCTTCATTGGGTGTAAAGTCGTAATTGACACACTTTTCCTTCCCGCTGACAGCTCACTGGAGACTTAACCGAACCTACGCATCTATTGGAGATGAACTACAGCGAATTCTTCTCTCTACCCTTAACATAAAGCAAGCCAAGAACTTAACTCTACGTCAACTTATTGTCCTATCTTCTTAAGCGTGGTATCCTCTAGCTTCACTTAGTCTCTTCTCTTCATGCTCTTGCTCTCTAAACTCTATGAATATCGTCACCGTGATCCCAATATATGTTTTCTTTCTTATTTACCCGCCAACTAAAAAATATTCTATTGAGTGGCACCACTTACTACTTGCTTCTTTACTTCACTTGGTAACAAGCTAGCTCCGAGGAGATGCTACCACCAGACTGACTTGCCGGTCAACGATATTTCAATAAAGTAAACGAAAGCCGAGCCCCAGTCTTTTAACCCCCCGGCAGGAAAGGGTAAGCAGGAAATCAAGAATAATCTAAATGGGGCTTGCCTCTGTCCTAATGTATCGGGTTCGTGTGCCTCTTTCTTACTTCTATTCCAGTTTTTAGGATGGATTGGATTATATTAAAGTAAAAGGGAAAGATAGTTCAGGGAAGAAAACACTTTCGGAAGGGGTTCTCTACCAGTATTCTAATAACCCAGTATTCTAATAAAGATGAGCATAGAGATTCATGGATGAGCATAGATTTTTATTCGTAGTAGAATTCCGTCCAATTAATTTGTTTGTCTTGTCTTTCTTTCTTTTTTTGTTCCTATGTGCCGATTAATGTATGATCTATCTATATTTGGAAGGGAATAAGCGTGGTACAGGCTACGCTCTTTTTCTTTGATGCTGTAGTTGTGGATGTTGGTCGGGTGCCGTTCTTTTCTTATTTTCTTATCTTATAAAGTTGGAGTTTACCTAAATTCTCTAATCTAATGTAGTGTGAAAGCAGGGTTCATTCTATCCTAAAGTATCTGTTTGTTGTCAATCAATAGTAGATGGATGGTCCGTAGGTCCCTACCTCTGATTATGGTATGTTGCACCTTCTCTTCTGTTCTTTGATTGATTAGTTCAATTCTTCCATTTGTATTGGGGTGCAGATCAAGAATCCATTGTTTGCGAAGGTTCAGAGCCATAGACCTAGGCTGGTCTAGTGGAGGTTGGTTTGTAAAAGGGCAAACTCTCGCATAGAAAGAGAAAGAGCCAGGCCCAGGCACAGTGAGAAAGAGCCAGGCACAGTAGGCAGAGCGGTCCAATCCGGATTGGATTTGCCAGTGAAGTAAAGGAAACAATTAGTTTTTTGCGACGCACAGCAATGATATCTGTCCTTCCTTTTTTATCAAACTTTGGAAATCCCCTCGGGAGCAGGGCAGGGAGAAGAGTTCGCTCGGTAAAAGAATCATAAATAACTAAATTGGACCTAGGTGAGCTTGATCCAATGCATCTTCTTTCTATATAGGAAGTAAAGAAGCTGGTTCCCGCAGGTCAGGTTACCTTATTTTTGTTTTGGCTGGCTGGCCTTTCCTCTTGATTCTATGCCTGCTTACTTTGGCACTGAACCGAGATACCGTACAGCTTAGCTTACTCCTGTTTTCGTCATTGAGAGCTGCTGCTTCTTCTTATTAGTAAACTCATTCACTTCCAGAACCCACAACTGGACTTGTTTTTGCCTCGCTGGTTACTTTTGAAACGCTGATTCATTATCTGGTCAACTTCACTCGTACCCCCGGCCCAGATACTTCTTCTTTTCACTTAGGGGTGGGGCTAGGGCATCAAAGACAGTCAAAGATTATAGCGCCGAAGCAGAAGATCTGATTGCTTAGTCTCTCTCACCTCTCTTCTCTCATCGTTAACAAATACGTATAAAACTCGAACGTAACTTGCATTTCCTGAAAACAGGACTTGTGCGCCAACTCCTTACTCGTATTAAGATCTTTTTTTACCTCTTCTAGATTCAACTGGAACTGGATACTTTACTTCTTCTCTATATATGATTTTGCTTTAAGATCCTGCTCTATCTTATGCTTCAGCGGTTTCTAATTCGATTATCAACATTCAATGATTACTTTCTTATACCAGTTATAGAATTCAATTAAGTAGGGGTGTCGAAAACAAACGAGGAATTCCACTCAACTCATGAACCTAGACCTAGCGCTTCAAAGCCGGAATACTATCTAATTGCCCCTCACTCTACTTTTAGAACGACTATTGCTGCAGACTTTATCACTGCCTCACAGATCTTAGAACTCGACTTACAATGGGACATACAACACAAGAGCTGACTCCACTTTCATTGCTTAGCACAAGCAAAGCACCCGACCTCGACCCGTTGAACCGACAAGCCAATCACCGACACTTTCATCGAACCTAGCCTGCCGCCCCATCACCATCTAAAAGAGTGTAGCGGTGCCCCCGCCCTCCATTCTGCAGTTGATTACTATTAGAATTTGCTTTACTTTCATTAGTATAAGAACCTCCCTCGTAGGTTGCAAGCAAGCCAAGCAAGCCCTATTTTCTATGCCTCAGCTGCCCTTTTGTGAACTTCAAACCACCTCTCCTGCCTTCGATTACCCGAATACGAACTAGGTCCGGGACTCCCCCCTAACTCCAAAACTACAACTCCCTTATCTACAGTATGCCGATCCTGTCTCTCCTTACTTTCAAACTACCTCCACTCGGTTCAAATCTAATATTCCTATCTGCAACTATTACTATACTTTCTCATAGCCTGTGACTACTACCGATAAAGAACCCAGCGACTACTAAATAGGATTGAAATAGTACCTAAGAGGCTGAAACAACCCGCAACACTTTGACTCTAAAATAGGAATCGACCTAATACTTAAGATAAAAACTATTGCTGCTAAGAGTTTCGCTCAGGCATACAAGGATAGAACCCTGGTAAACAGTCTACGGCCTTTCTTTCGGGGCTTCTGCCTCTTTATCTTATTCTTAAAAAATATGTCCCTACCTAAGCCTTAGTTCCAGCTCTACCGGCATGTAAGCGGCTTTTGCTTACAAGTTTGCTTATAAGTTGGGGGAGCTGTCTTCCTATTCTTTAGATTAGAGCCGGATGGAAATAAGTCTTTTATAACGACACAACAAACAAGCTTCATTCCATCCAGTGTCTGTCTTTAGCAGCCACGGGTTTAGTCTAGAAATACAAAGAATTCACGCCTAAGTAGCGCAAGAAGAGAAAAACCAAGACGAGTCCAAGCGGAAGAGAGAATCACTCTGAAAATAAATAATGAAAAGCATATATAGGGGCATGAATGAAGCTAAGAGGTGGGGGCTGGCTGGCTGGGTTATTAGAAACAACCTCGGCATAGGTCTCGAACATGGGAATTGATGCACAGAAAAGAGAATTGATCTCGAACGCGGGAAGCAAAGCAGAGCTCCGCATAGTAATCCTGCTTTTAATTGATTGGAATTTCAAGTAATCATAGGCGATAGGCGATACCATTATCATCATAAGAGCTACAAATATGAATGCCACTAAAAAGTAATCACTCACTAACTACAGGGGTATTCTAATAATTCCATTTTCCAGAATGGATCCACTGCTTGTAGGATTTGCACTTATAGCCGGGAAGCCAACTCATAGGTAATAGAACCCGGTAGTATTGAAATATGGGTACGCCTTTACGTAGGGAGCTCGCCTCTTGCACTCCGGGCGGGTGGATCCTCGCGCATACAGCAGTAGACTACTCATAATATAATAACACCACAAAACATAGAGTAGGAGTTAGTGACATCAGAACGATACTAGGTCTTATTAGAACTAAGGTGTGTCATGTAGCGCATACTAAGCAACGGTACGATCCAGTGCGTCTACTACGACAGGAATAACAATAATTAGCAGAACATAGAATGAAAGAGATGGTCCTCCTGGCGCGAAGCCCTTGATCCTCACTAATAAACCACAAATAACATACCATACAAAATTGCTATCAATATAGAATGCAAGCGCAAGGGAATTAATACATAATGCAAGAAAGGAACAACAGAACCATATACAGGTTAATTAGAATGGAAGACGTAGTCTAGTAAGCAAGGTTTGATGCCATGCCAGTAAGGGAAGGCTAAAGGGTCAGGGATACCGGCTTTGAACTAATGTCAACAGGACTAAGGTTGCGGACAAAGAATTGACTAGTGCTAAACTCAAATAGGCTGCACTCTTGGGCAACTCAACAATAACTCCACTGGGAACTCAGGCTTGCACCATACCTGCCCAAGCAGGGCTTGTATCGCCGATAACAAAAAAGAGTTGAGCTGAAAGAGTGAGTAGTCCTATCTGCTGAAAGAATAAGTAGTCCGTACTGTCCTATCGAATTATTATTTTATCATTAAGTAAGTAAATCCTGTCCTATCGAATTATTCTTTTATCATTAAGTAAGTAAAGTAGTCTGATTTTATCATATATTAAGTAGTCTTTCAAACCGGAATGAGAATTGAATTATTATATAGTATGATTCCTTCTATTCTATCAGCTAAAACAGGTTCAAACCATGCTTCTGCCGCGTAACGACTGACGCGTAACGTTAGAAGTTACTTGTCTACTTGTCCGATGCGTAACACATGCCATTTCCATTAAATAAGAGAAGAGATTGTTTCATAAGATAAGAGAATTTCCATACATAACATAATCGAATTGTTGAATTAATTACATAAGATAATTTCATGAATTGTTTCATAAGATAAGATAAGAGATTGTTGAATAATTTCATGAATTGTTTCATAAGATAAGATAAGATAAGATAAGAGATTGTTTCATAATTTCATTCATTGTTTCATAAGAGAATTGATTGTTTCATTAAAATTGTTTAATTAAATAAATAAGTTACATAAGATAATTCATTTAGCAGCTCATCCAGCTAAAGCTGCCCTTACTTACTTTGGCACTGCGGATTCTCTGGAACTGTTTACTCACCCCTGCTGAAGATGCTTATTCAGTATGATTTTGACTCCTCACCAAGAAAAGAAGAAAGAAGATATTTATCCACCACTACTTGTTGTTAGTGGGCAAAAACAGGACTTGCTCATAACTCTCAAATGAAGGACTTGGTTGGTAATAACTCGTTTAAAAGTAGCTCTGCTCCGTTAGTGCCAAAAGAGAGTCATAGGTGTAAGGTTCGGCACTTACTTATAGTAGTGAGTCAGCAGTTAGGTTCCTATTCATATCATCATATGCTCGGTACACTCAATTCAACAAACAAGAGTAAGAGTAAACGGTACAGGTTCGGAGAAGTTCAGTGTTTGAGGGAAAGGCCGGAAAGCCCTTTCTTTGGTCGTTTGCCAGGGTAAACTCTTCTTATGTTGGGTAGTTGAGGTAACCTCAAAGCTATTATAATGCATTTATACTCGAACAACTACTTAAACTCGGTTTACAACTCCGTTAGCGCAATGTCTTGCTTGTGCCATTGCTTGTTGAGTCAGAAGAGCAAGGAACGAACGGCTATAATGAAAATGAAGTTCAGTTGAAATGATAAGGGTGAGGCTGCCCTGCCCATATTAGATATTATGAAGCAATGCTGTGTTTTTCTTTTTCTATGGAATCTGAATCTATGTATATGGGGAAGGTGTACATTCTAAATTCAGGAAGGTGTTTTCTTACTTTATTACTTTTTTATCAGATTCTAGTTGTATTCAATGGTTACTGAGGTAGTGTGACTGCTAGAATACGGAGAGCTTCACTTTCATTGCATTGCCTACGTGAGGGTAGTAAACGTCGTCCTTGCTAACTGCCTATGTCCTAATTACATGAATTCTAAGGGGTTGGTGTTCCAATAACTATTCTTCTCAACAAGAGCAGAGAAACATGCTTTAATCGGATTCTTAGTGTACACCTTTCTTATTAATACCTTCTATTATCAAAGTAAACAGCACTGTTGACTGCTCCTCAGTACGCGGTAACTGAATATATTGTTACATGAATACTAGTAAAGCTTATTTCACTATTCTTTCCTTTCCATAGATATCTCTCACTGTAGTCGGATTCTTTCTTATTGATAGCGAGTGAGTTTAGGAGAAAGCAAAGGAAGGTAGCGCTATTGATTGACAAACCTACGTATGGCACAACACACAGTCACATAGTTAGTAGGCACACACATGGTTAGTAGGCACACACACCCACGGAGACAAACACACCTAACCGTGGTAGAAACAAACACACCTAGCTAGTAGAGTGGTCCAGTAACTTAGTTTACTTAATATACATTCTATTCTCATTTCTATCTTTTGTTTATGATAACAGCAAATAATACGGATTCCTTGCACAAGTCAGTAGCGACAGACCTATATTTAGTAGTTTAAGAATACATCTAAGAGGCTGGGACCGTGCCAGCTGTTAAAGCATTAAAAGCAGGAAAATTGGAAGCGCTGGTTGAATTACCTTTTCCGTATTGATTGGTAGCCAGCCCGGGTTATGTAGTGGAGTACGACTCGTATCAGCTATATCCTTTGTTAGCATCAGTTCCATTCCTTCTAGTGCGAGTTGCATTATGAGAGACATTAGTTAAAGCATGAGAGCAAGGGAAGGTCAGCTGTCAAGCTGTCTATGAGCTGGGATTGCAATGATTTCATTCCCATCACAGTAGTAGCGGTTACGTTAATGTCAATTAATACAATAATTAGTTAGCATTATATAGGAGAGGGATCTGGGATATTAAAGCATAGAAATCATAATTAGGTTAAGTAGAGTAACAGTCGAATACCCGCACGAGTATAGGTCCGAGTTCCGAGATTAACGCTTAGAAGTCTCAGTTTCAGTCCGATAGTGAGTAGTCGGATTCCCTACTCCTGTCTTGAGTGCCGGTAGTGGATTTCCCACTTATAAGTGAGGTTTTGGGTAGTAGTCAATTCTGTGTTCCGAGGTGTTGCCCTGTTATTATTATTTGTTTGGCGCTGTAGCGTACCTCTACTCTACTACTAAGTTTGGTTCCATCATATCAATGTTGCATTTTTGTTATGACGAGTTCGGATTCTATTGCTTATATGCACTAGATCATATGATAAGATAAAACATATTCTAATAACGTTAGGGAGAGTATGGAATTGATAACATCAAACATAGAATCCAAGTAGGCAGCGCCAGGTTGAACCAAGGCAAAGAGCTTCAGTGAGCATAGTTAGAATAAAAGCAAGTAGAAAAACTTAATCCAAGAAAGGATAGTGAGCCGGCAAGTCCATATAGGTAAGGCGCCAAAGCAGTAGTTAGGGAATCCTAGTATTAAGGTGAAGAGTAAAAGCACCAGTATAAGTGGAAAAGTCAGTAAAGAAAGCAAGTAAATAGCGGACCCATAGTTAAGAGCTCCAGAGCTAAAACAAAGACCCGAATCAGTAGTTAGAGAATCCAATATGGGAGCAGATAACTCGATACCTCCGCCAGGGTAGAAGCCTTGGTAGCCGCAGTTGCGTATATCTCCATATGTGTTAGGATCGTACCTGAGTCACATTCTTTAATACAAGTAAAAGGTACTGGAAAAGCAAGCACTAGTCACAGGTCAAATACAGTAAGAATAAAGTAAGCCAATGTAAATTTGAATCAGTGGCTGGAGAATCAAAGACAGAATACAGGATTCATTACTGGCAAAAGGTAGCGGAACTCAAAAGTGGGAAATACAGAATTAAAAAGCGCCCTAGGAAATACAGAGTTGTGAACTACAGGAAGTATAAGATATAGAGTAAGTACTAAGGGGCATAAGCGAGGAATGACAAAAAGAATAGTATTCATTTATAAGAAAACAACAGGAAATACAGAAGAAAACTCGGATGTGGAAGAACGAAATGAAGTTAATGGGAATCAAACTCTCATCTCAAGTCAGGATACTAAGCATAGGTACATACAATCTAGCGCATAGGAGGAAGTAGTAGAATATGGATCTGACCTAGCGCATCCACAAAAAAGAATAGAGATATGGGAACTGGGACTTTATCTAATCACTGTCGGAATGGAGACCCATAATAATAACAATCGAAATCGAAAAAGGGAATTGCACTGGTGGTACTACGGGAATCGAACTACCTACTATAAGAATGTGGCTACAGCCTCTCATAATGGAGCTATTGGCAACCGTACTTTAACCCTAGGGCTTGGATCAGACTAGTGCTAACATTACTTTTGAACTCGAAACCAGGCCTCATGCTTCTCAAACTTACACTGGAAACATGGGATTGAACTCACAGCTAAAAGAATGGAACGGAGAAATAAGGCTTAACTAACTTAACTTGCTAATAGGAATCCAACTGGACAGTAACAAAAAGAATGAAACCCAGTAATCTTAGCCCTAATTCCCAACGTTGCCCCTTTCCTTCTTGCTGACTCTTATGCTCCTTTTGCTTTAAGTAATAGTATAGTTTCGCAGTACACCAGAGCATAGAGAATGCACAGTAGAGCGGCACTTAAGGGAATCAACAAGGTGGTTCAAAGAATCAAACAAGGGAGGCAGAATTACATAGTTACCATACACACCAACAAACAAAACTTTCCTTGAACTTGAAACACTAGGATAGAGTTATTGATTACAGAACAGGGCTCGAACTACTGTTAACAGGAATGCAACCAGTGCTTATTAGAATGCGACCAACAAAAGAAAGAGTGCAAATAGAAAGTTAGGATACCCATCTGGAACTACAATACCAGTAGATAGGGTAGAGAGATAAATCATTGATAAATTATTCAATTGCCTTATTATAAGCTATATTAAGATATGGAGTGCATAGGACTCGGCATAGTGGATGAAAGAATGGGACCTCGCCTACAGAATTGATAAACTGCAGCACAGAGTGAACCCCCGGGAACAAGTACTATATGGAAGCAGGCCAAGCCTTATTCTATGTAAAGCTGTCCACTCCTCGAAGTTAGCTTCAACTGCCGACCTTAACATGAAATCTGAATTAACCCTAACGCTTACTTACTTGTTTCACTCTTTGGCTTAGTATGCTTAGCCCTATATCCTTACTTTGGAGTGGATTTCCCCCTATATCCTTACTTTGGAGTTTATTTCCTTTGTGCCTCCTAAAATAGTCTTAGAGACACCAGCCCTACTTAAAGTTTTATAAGAAGTGGTTCCACTCTCGCTCCTCTAGTAGTAAGGTTGCAAGCGCGTCAAAGTAGTAAGCCTGTTAGGCAGTAGCCGGGATGGGATTTCTCTGTTGATGTTTAAGTATAATAGTAAGTTAGTTGATTTCTTACTTATTCAGTTAGAGTATTAGAATAGAAGCAAGCAGTAGGTCCATTCTATATCGCCAGTCCAATGGGGTTATATTCTTCGACTCTTGTATACGCTATATCTCGTACCTACTACACGACATGGGATAAAGGATAAGAGTAAGCAGCGAGAGACTTATATAAAGGAAAGTCGGGGACTAACCCGAAAGCATGTAATTAGTGGAGGACTTATTGTATTTAGCCGTAAAGCAATTAAGTGAAAGTAAGCATCGGAAGAGACAAACTGGGCAGCGAAGCGAGGTCAGGATAGAACATAGGCATGGAAGGCAGTAGGGGCAGAACCACTAGTGAAATAAGGGATTGATACATGGACTGGCAGAATTGGTGGAGAGGAAAGACATACTTGATATAGGGCTTGTTAGGCATTGAGTTCAGGATAGAACATAGGCATTGAAGCTACTACTATGAAGACTTAAGTTGGAAAGTAAGATTATAGTGGAGTTCAAGAATCAAAGCAAGTAAGCAATACTCCATAGGATAAGTCGAATAAGGAGACTATTGATGCTGCCTAAGATCCTTACTTTCTTTGTTGGCGTGCTTTAACTCTGCAATTGCTAACTATCAGAATCAAACGAAGACAACTCTGTAGCTGGGATACCGGGCTAGTAGAACAACTCATAAGTAGAAGAATGGCTAGGTCAATAGACATGGGCAGAACCCCACTCGTGCTAACTTTACTTAATACTCCTCGGAGCTAACTTGACTTAATACTTAATATGGAAAGGTTGAAACCAACGCTAATAAGAACGAAACCACTAAGAAATTAGTCCTAAATGAACTCTAACAGCACGGGTTTGTTTGGATGGGAAATACCTAATGGAATACTACTAATATAGCTTATAATGCATTTCAAGCCCCTAGTTGAAGGGACAGGCTAACTGGTAGTGGTGCTATAGTTTAAGATAAGGAAAGGTAGACTAGTAGCTCTGGGGTTGTTGGTCAATAAGTCGTTTTTAGATGGCCCTTTTCCCTTTTGAGCCGGCCCCGGTTGCTCAACTCTTTCCTGCGGTCTTAAAGGTCTCGTACTCCGATAAAAAACTGTATTTTCCCTAAGAGAGGCGGTCTCGTACTCAGGTGTTTTTATTCCTTGTTATGTTATCCCAAGTAGTAAGCTCAATTCTACAGTGTAGCGTTTTCTCCGGGTATATTTGTATATAGTAACTTAGCCATCTAAAGCTGCTCTTGCTTCCACTCTAACTATGTAACTCCGGTCTATTGCCATAGAGCTAAGGCTTTGACTTCTTACTGCAATTATGTATTTCAACTATACGCCTTTCAAACTCAACCTTGAGCTAGGCCTTACTACCTGGACTATTGGTCTGTCTATTCCCCCTCGCATCTACCCATCACCATCTAAGCAGCTAACAGTCAATTACATATACCCTTCTGTCGAACCCATCTAACCAGCCGTCTATTGCCATAGACCCTCGCTTGAATGTAGTAGTTGATTCACTACTACCTGATAGCCTTAACTCAAGGGATTAAACTCAGTAGTAAACTTCATCGAGTTAGAGTAGCGCTCGTTAGCTTCATTCATTCCCCATTGGTTCAAAATACCACTCCCTTCTTTCACTCGTAAACTACTAAAAGTTAGCCTACGCCTATGAACTATCATTCTTAAGAACCATCCAATCAGTGTGGCTCTCCCAACTCTTAAACCGATACTGTAGTCTTTGACTCTTCTACTCTGAGCTCAAATCTTTAATTGAAACTATTATAGGCCCCTCACAGTAAGTCTGTATTCCCTTACTACCTTAGCCTCGCTCTACTGCCTCACAGCCGTTATCTACCAGTTCATAGTATAGTTTCTTAGCTAAGCCCGCGTTGCCTATCTTTTATTGTGACAATACGGATTGCTCTTTTCATGTTGTGACAATACGGATTGTTCTTTTTATGTTATGATAATACAATACAATACAGATTGATTGTTCTTTTTATTTCATTTTATTTATAATAATACAATACGTTCTATTTATATTTATGTTATAATAATACAATACGGATTGATTGTTCTTTCTTTTTATTTAATTTATAATAATAATTCTGTTTACTTATATTTCTTGTATTGATATTTTCGTTTTCATACTCTATTTGCTATTGGTTTGCTTTGCTTTGCTGAAACTGTTTCAACGACGGTTGACTGGAAGCTGTCTTTGGATTATAAGGATGCTGGCATATTGTATTGTCTTTTTTACTCGAAGGACGTTCAGGTGAAAGTTTGAAGTGCCGATCCTCACCGGGGCAACTTTATAGATTTTTGCAATACGTACATTTTAGCAATAGGCAGCAAAAGAAAGGCCTAGCCATCCGGACCCGAAGGCACGCACGAACCTCTCTCTGATAAAGTAGTGCAACTGGACGATCCTAGCCGAAGTTTCCACTCGATCTTCATCTTTTGCACGTAGCTATTAGCAGAGCAGGCCAAAACTCCAACGTCCGAATCCAATCTTAGTCAAAGGAAAGGACGGACCTTACACCCAGACCAGACCTGACAGGTAACTCACGGGCTTGAGAGAAGAGAGATGGGAACTAAGTCTAGCTTACGATAAAAGCCCGGGACAAGCAGACCTCTTTCTTGTCCACCTGGCGAGCGGGTTCATTGTAAAGTCTATACACATCTGATCTGCCCTACGACGGACGAGCGAACAACGGAAGGTCAACCGTTGCGCCTGCGCTCTAAGGGGATTAGGCTTTCCACTTTGTGTCAATCAACGTAACGTAAAGTAAAGAAAGGAGTACTATCGGTTGTTTAGTGACACAATATTAGCTAGGGCTTTTTCTGGGTTAGGTGGAATCCATCTTTGACCCTTTTTACCCTTAAGACGGCCTTTCCTTTCTCTTATGTTTGAGTTATGTTACATGATTGGGATAACTTAGCTTACTACCCGGTTCACTTTACTGGTAAGAAAAGGAACAATTGCTTTAACATCTCGCAGTTAACCAGTGTAACCTCCATATATTAATGTGCGAATTGGGCTAATAATTTAATCGGAGTAAAGAATAAACTCTATAGCTCTATATAGCTAGGCTTACAACCGTGCATATACACTCGAATAAAGATACCGGATAACAAACAAAGCTTTATCGTCCAATGTAGCTGCTTTCATTCACTCTTGCTTGGTGTTCAATCATATCATATCATTTCATGTTAAGAACTAATTTACCACTAGAATCTTCCAAAGAAATAGCACTACCTAATCTCATTAATTGTATAGGAACTAAATGAACTAAATGATTTAGGATTCTTAATAGCTGAAGTAAGATTGAAGGAACCGGTACTACGATGTATTGACTGTGAAGTTATAACATTGGCTGGACTGTTAATGAAGTAAACCAACCTACTATAATACTGGGTGCTAGTATGCGAAGTGATGATCATGAACCTGTAGTTTACGATTACCCATGATTAGATTACTTATGATTAGTTTACGATTACCTATCAAGCCCCTGTGCAGACTTTGCCCCTTTGCTTTTCAATTCCATTCAACAACTCCTTTCTAACATCATTTCCTTGAACTAGGTTAACAGAAGAAGAGGAACTTTACTTATCACCAACAGGATGCAAGTCGTACTGCTAAAGAAAGTGTCATCGCTCTCATTCATCGAGGTGCCCCCTGAATACTGTTTTGAATCATTAAATTGCTTATTTATCATCTCATTCTTCATTTTATACCTATGTTGTAGTTCCCAGATCGATATCCTGTATCATTTATTTCATTATTAACCTAGAGAGCTATAGTCTTGCTATATAGTGCTGTATTCCCTATTTCTGTATTTAGAGTTTCATTACTTCCTGAGTTCAGCTCCTGAGGGTGGTAGTAAATGATGGTTAGCGTAATATCAATCTCATCCGTAGCCACCGGCAGCTAACGCTGCCCTTATTGTAAGATGAAAAGTAAGCCAGGGGTTCAGTAGTCAAAGAATAAGAGCTAGCATTGGTAGACTGGGTCGGCAGGAAAGTTTACTTAAGCTCAATAGAAGGGTATATGTAATTGACTGTTAGCAAACTTAAGCTCAACAGAAGTTTTGGGCAGCTTATTTAGGCTCTTAGGAAGGAGAGGAAAGGCGGAGTGCACCAAGTAGCCTAGGAGTGATAAAGGTGAACTACCCGATTTGATTTGGAATACTTATTATTTAGAGGAAGCAGACTTAACTACAGGGCAGGCAGACTTTGTTAGTGGAGTAGGTCTTCTAAGCAGTAGATCAATTCCTATATTTATGAGTTGGAATGCCAGGTGGGGGTAAATACAGACAGATATGAGATCAGGGTCGATGTAATTGAAGCTACGAATTAGAAGCGAGAGAGCCAACTAGCAAATCTAGTCTTTTTGCGTAGCTATCAGATTTAAAGACAAGTGGTTTTAGTTTGATAGGTAGAGTAGGATCGGGGAAAGTCAAGAAAGGGTATTGAGCCCAGTCAAGAAGCTGACACCTAGTCCCGGTATTCCTGCTTAAGTGTCTTAGAGCTATGCCGGATATCCTGTATTCCCGTGGCCGTATTCTTAGTTATTACTGCTATAAGTCTATTCCTGGGTAAGCTATCCTCTTATTACTACTATAATTAATATAAGATAACTTAATAAGGAATATCAGAATTCTAAGGAGGATCACAAAGTGCCCGGCAGGCTGGTCGACAGGGTGGTAAGAACGGTAGATAGACTGAGTTGCTATAACGCAACTCACCTGAGTTCCGAGCTATAGTCAGAGGGTCAGTAGCCAATTCCTTATTCTAAGATCAAATAGTTGGCGGGGATTCTCAGCCGCAGCATTTCCATCCTCACAGGCAGTAGCTCACAAGTCCGTATCTCGGAGGTTAAGTCCCTTAGTGCACCGTTGGGAGCCTAGTATTATTATCAGCCCTTTAGTCCAAGCCAAGGTTCGATGATTGTATTCCCTGGTGCGGTTCTTGTTTGTAGTAGTAGTAGGAATGAGATAGCGCAGTGTCAGGTTGCTTATCGGTAGTTATAGCTTGGTTGCCAATAGTGGAGTTCTGTTTATTATGAGTAGAAATCTTGCTATGCAGCAGCTTAAGGCTTAAGTATTTGACTCCCTTAGTAGAATTCTATATTCCACTTAAGAATTCTATATTCTTTGTTTCATTCTGGCTTATGGGTTGAGTTCTTCTACACTGAGAAGACACATTATGATTACGTGCCCCGGCTCCTCATTCTGGATTTTATGTTTGATTCCTCCATTCCTTATAGGTACCTCGGATGCGCTACATCGTACCAAAGATGATGAGCAAGTCAAGACTGATCCCAAGTAAAGAAAGGCTAAAGGATAGGACAGGACAGTGAGACTTAAAAGACAGGTGCGGCATACTTACACAAGAGATATATAGTGTTAAACCCAGTAAGGTAAGACTGATTTCCAGGTTAATTAGAGTCTAAGTTGGTGGGGGCAGGCTTCGTACTGTTGTTAGGTATTGACGTTTCATTCATTCCCTCTTGACTCCTCGAACTTTAATAAGCGTTAGCACCAGGAAACAACAATAATAATGCTCGAACTAACTCCCTTAACCTTAACGGGGACCATTGCTGGAACTCCACTTTTCTTTACCGTTTACCCTTATGCGCATGAGCGTTCCCTTGCTTTAAGTTTCACCCAAAAACGAACTCCTTGAATAGAGTCTTGAATAGGGTATCGCGTTCAGTTCACACAATATAGAAATCTGGTAAACAATATGATTTAGGTAAACAATCTGCTGCCCTTAATTTCAGAACGAATGGAGGCACATCCTCACGCTAGATATCTTCCACTGGACTTTATCCCCTTTCTTTCGATTCTTTCTTTGCTGCAATGTATTCTTTCATTTTCGCTGGCTTTCTCAATCTGAGTGTTTACTTAGGATAACTCGTTTCCTAAGGTTCTTCTTTTCGGGAAAAGAGAAGAGACCATAAGGACTTAATTTATTGATTACTTAAAGTTCTCGCTGGTTTTTGGAATTGCAGTCTCCTGTCTCTCTCTCTGCGTACCTTACTTCTAAGATGTCTTCTAAAATGCCTACTAATGGGTTAGCCCCTAAGTATAGGATCAGCTTTAAGTGTTCTCTCCGCTCGGTCTGTTTGCAAGAGGGCTAAAACTTCCTATATTTCAAGGGTTTCACTTCCTCTAATGCCTTTTCAATGAAGGCTATAATGAAAACTCTGCTCGAATCCTTATTCAGATACATCTTATGTTATGATCCTTATCTTTATTCTTAACTTGTGGCGCCTTAACTGGACTTACTCTTGAAGAGCTACTCCGTTAGGTTAGCACTTGTTTTTTGCACAGAAGCATAAGAAAGGACATCGTAGACAACTTGAACACCCAAGGAAACTATCCTTGATTACTTATAGACACAAGCAAAAAAGAAAGACGGAAGGAGCTGGGGAAAACTGGAACAGGTCGACCCAGCGGGACAATGAATGACTTCGTGGACAAAGAGCTACAGCAGGACAATCAGACCATGAATTAACTTGCTTAACCGAGATCGTATACAAATGAGTAATATTGCCCATATCTATACTAAATCAACGAGCTTCTTTTCGCCCGAGATACAAAGCTGGAACTGCTACTTCCGTTACTCAATCTTCGGTTGTCGAACTATACTTTCAGCCTTCGGCTTTAGACTCCGCCTCTGATCCTTTCTTTACTGTAGCTGTAGACGAGGATCTTCTGGAACTGCTCCTTACTCTTATTCTCCATGCTTCATCACACATATTTCCTTTCCCTGGCAAACTCACCACTTATGGAAGCCAGTGAAGACAGGACTTGAGCGCCCGGATCGGATACTGCCTTAGCGCTTCAACTTAAGGACCTGTTGATTACAATGACAATGCATTTCTATACTAGGGCTCCTTATCTTGTTCTCTTGCATCAATGTGATAAGAATGAGTAAACCAACTGCTTCCCTTTCCTATCTACCTCTCTTATTGAGTACTAGATTTTATATAGCGGTACATCTTTGATGATGGTTCTGATATCTTATATCTTATATATAGCCTCTAACTTTTCCTTTATTATGATGATTATCTTGTTTACTTTTTCTGCTTCTTCCATTTATTCGACTCCTGCTACGTGGGCATTCGATTCGGCTTCTTTCTTCTTCCATATATATATACGATTTTCTATTTCTATGGATTCGGGTTCTATTTATTCTATTGTAGATTAAACTGATTGCCCTTTGAGTAAGTATAGGGTGAAACAAACATATACTTTTTCCTTTTGCGTGTAAAACCCATGTTTAACGTAGCCTACGTAGCAGTAAGGAACTTAGAACGTATCGACTTAGCGCATAATAAGTCATTTCTTTAAGCGTATAAGCAGAAACAGGACATTCTCATCGACTTAACTCACTGTCAACTTTCCCTGACCCCAAGTAAACAAAGAATTAAACAATTCCCGTCCCGTCCGGAGCAAGTAAAGTAAAGTTTTCGTCTTAAAGGTACGCTCAGCTCAGGTTTCATCCTATATGGAATCGTAGGTGTTGTCCCCAGCTCCAGGAATAGTATAAAGGTTCGATTCAACTCTAGGAGAGTTTCTTGCTTGGTGTTAGTGATGAGTATCCTATATCTTGTTTCGTCTTTTCTTATATAAAGAAAGAATAATCGATGTTCGACTACTTACTATAGAAAGAATGGAATTGAAGAGCATAGAGTTATATGGTTGGTTAAGCAAATTAGCCATTCGCCCCTTGCACGAACGAACACAGGACCAAACACAGGATCAAACTAGAACGAACTATAATGGAAGTTAGTATATAAGCTTGAACGACCTATCTTTTTAACGAGTAAATACCCGCTTCAACATCTGAGAATCTTATAAAGAATATGGAGTTTGGGGGAGCTGGAGAAGATACTTACTGGCTTTTACTCTTTTTAGTACCACTCTAATCCTGGGAGCTGTGAGACGTAGATAGTATCGCTGCTTACCCAGTAGTTAATCAACTATAACTCGAAACGAATAATCAATGGTAATAGCATTGAGGTCATTAGTGACAGGCCTATAGTTAGTAATTGAAGAATCGAAGTATGATCCAGCGAATACAGCTACTCACTAGAGAATGTAGCTACTAACTAGCATAATGAACTGTAAAGTAAACCAAGCCAGCCGTATTATATTATCTAATCTACTAACCAAACCCTATACTCTAAACTCTCACTCTGAAGCTACTGTACCTTAGCCTATTTCTCTTAACTCCAATTCCGAATATACTGATGTTACTCCCCCGTCTTCTAAGCCTAATAAGACTACCCGCGCTTAAAAGACAGCACAGCCCAGTCCGCTTAAGGGGAGCTGACCTTGCTGTTAGGCTTACTTTCCTTATTGCTGCACCGATATAACCTAATAGGAATAAGTTCCGTGTCAATTCTAATGCTTCTTTTCTCATTATAATAATTCCATTCCATTATTTTCTTTGTCAGTGCGAGTGTTGTCTCGTGGCGAATAGAATGCCCTAATTGTCTTGCCTTGTCTATGAGATCTAAGCTTGGGGGCAACCTTAACCATAGTGAAGTTTAGAGTGGTATTTGACTTTCCAGAATTCTATAAAACTTAATCGTTTTGACTTTCCAGAATTCTATCATATTGCACTTATAACTAATTAAGGAGAGGCAATTGAATGGGATTGGATTCAATACACCCTCAGGCCTTGCTTGCCTTGGTTCTCTATAGCATCCACTCGAACAGGGTTCTATATAGCATCCACTCAAGCAGTCATTATATACTAGTTATTATTCTTAGTAAGTCTGAAGTCAGTCATTATATATGCTAGTTTTTATTCTTAGTACATAGTATATTAAAGTAACAAACAGAGTTTTATTACAACCTACCTTCTATTTCTATATTGGGTGGTGATGCTCAATTATATTCCATTAGAGTAACAGAGCCCGGCGGTTACGAGATTCTATTGGTGTCACGCTCAATGCTATTCAATTCTTTAACGATTGGTCCACTAATTGACAGTGAGTCATGGTTCTATACTTCAACATTTGTATGCTTCACACAAGCGTATAATCGGTTGAAGTGATGACTTTTGCTCTTTTCTTCAATACCTCTTTTTTGTCCTAAATCTATCTCTGTCAATAAGGCCATTCGAGTGGTAAGACCTATGTTCTTAGTAGCTAATTCACAAACCTATCTTGCTGTAGCTAATTCACAAGCCCATCTTGCTTCCTATAGGCACATTATTTCTGAATCATCTTCTCTCCTTGGGCGAGTTCCGGGAAGTTCCTCCAGTAGGTAACAAGACCCATTATTCCTTTGATGTCGGTTCTTATCCTTGCCTTTTCCTTTCGGTAGGGATAGCTCAATGTTGGGTCTTTCGTCTTTGGTCTTTCGTCAATGAAGGGGGCTAGTTTGTCCTGATTATCTAAGGACCAGCTCTAGCTCTCTATTGAATCAAAAACAAACACCGGGCTACCATCTTGCGGATAGCTTTAAGGGGAAGATTGACTAATAAATAAGGGTATTAGGACAATGAGCAGTTATTACAATTCCTGTTTTCTGGGATCTTCATACAATGGATTAGCCATTTGCTGAGTTAACAGGCGTGAAATACTCTTTCTCATAGGGTTCTTTAGCCCCAAGTAGTGCCTTCAGATAGATTATGAAATTCAATGACTCACCTCAAGTCGGGTGTCTAAGTCATAGAGATCCGCGCTTGGCTCTAAGTCGTCAATTGAGGATGCGGACGAAAAACGTTGTTTGTCCCCCGAACTCCAATAGCGTTAACCCCGCTACAACAAGAAAGCTCGTGGACTGGACTAATAGATGCTACTCAAGGACTATGTGGTGCAACTTTAATAATTATTCCGTTGCCTAGTTGTTAGTTCGCGATGCATTCAGATGGTGTTCCTATACTATGAACGAGAGATGATCCTCGCAGACTAGACTGACTTTTTATGGTTTCCCGGGGGCAGCAAACGTCAATTTCCTTAATAGATGATCTGAAACAGACAGAAAAGTTATGGAAACCCGAGAAAAAAGGCAGCAACCAGATTTTCCTTGATAGATCACCTAAAGCAGACTGAAAAGTTAAAACTCCTGCCGCGTAACGCGTAACCGACTGACGCTACACCAAGCAACGGTTACTGTTGCGCGGAGGGCGCTCAACAGCCGCGACACTAATAGTAGATGACTTCACTGACGCGCTACATTATACGTAGCTTGTCGTCTTGTCTAGTAGTTACTTGTCTACTTGGCCCCGGTAAAAAAGGTATCAACCCTGTTTTCCTTCATAGAGAACCTAAAAGTAATTCAAAAGTTATGGAACTCCTGCCGCATAACGAGAACTCACTGACGCGTAACGTTAGAAGTTACTTGTCTAGTTATTTGGCCCCGAGAAAAAAGGCAGCACTGGCATTTCCCTTCATTGCGAGGTCAAGATCAATTGACTTTTTGATGGAACTCCTGGCGCGTAACGACTGACGCGTAACATTAGTAGTTACTTGTCTACTTGCCCCCGTGTTTTTTCGTAGCAAATGGATTATCCTTCTTAGCTTGGCCCAGTGCAGCTCAGCAGCTTCGCAGCCCTTGTTATCCATACCACTACTTCTTTGTCTTTTAGCTCTGTTCGAAAGACAATAAGCAATAAGAAAAAGGATGAAGCTAAGCAGCTAACGACTTTTACCCTATCACTCGAAACTAAGTAATACTTACCCCATTCTTTGACTACTCAGTGCAGCTCTTCCCTCTCTTCTCTGTCCCCCGCCGGACCAGTCCTATACTAATGTAGTCATTCCTATACTATGAAGTTCAATTACTCGCTGAAATTCCTGCCTTTTATTCTGACTTATGTGCTTAATCCCCCTTCTTGGGTTTAGGTCTGCTGCTCCGGTCTTGCATTCTGACTACTACTACCACCGTTAGTAACCAAAGTAACCACTACGACTACAATGAGTTCTGCCTGGGCCAGGTTCATAGGCTTCAAATGCAGACTCGCCTACTTGACTAGTCATTATTGTACTACCTGTAGCATTCCAGTTATTGGCTCTAAGTCTCCAAGATCAGTTTGGGCTCTAAGTTATCAAATCCAAGAATAGTTATTGTCGGAGCTGCGCCAGTTAGTTTAAGTTGAAGTAGAAGTTTCGAATAGAATTGAAGAGCTGGAATGATTAAAGATACTAAAGTAATAGCATAGGTTTGTATATAATGCTTGTAAGAGGACGGACACCTTTATCTCACTTACTTTGTCTCCGGGTGGTAACCAAAGCTTAGTAGCATCATACTTGCTTGATACCTTGACCAAACTCCTTAAGGCTAAAAGACAGTATAGGTTGCTTGTTCTCTGCTCTCTTCTCTTGTTTGTTGCGTTGCTTTTTTAGTGTTGTCCAAGAGTATAGTATGGTTGAAAGTAGGCTTGCTCCAGCGCAGGTTGGAGTTAAGCGTTAGCACGTTGGAATGCCGCTAGAATTGAGGCGTAAGAGAGGGAATATTGATGCCTGCCTCACCAGTTGCTCACACCTCCTCGACCAGTTAGTTGTATTAGAATCAATCAATCCAAGAAGAAAGATAACCACTCTATACATAGAACCCAACTCTACACTCAGAGCTCACCCACTACAGCAGAATCCGACTCTGGCCAACAGGAAAGGACTGGACTTTAGCCAACACCCATAAGAATGCAATTACTTAGTGCATTAGCGCATTATCTTATGATTATCTAAGTAAGCGACACTTATGGTAATGAAACCAGAAAGTTCGAATTGACTGACCTCCTTCTTGCCACCCTAGCGCACCTTCTAAAAAGTCTCAATTGAAGAGTTAAACTCACATTAGTTTAGTAGGGCTGAGCGGGGTACTTCAACACATAAGTTAGCCTGGCATTACTGTCTTTTAGTCCAACTTGTCCGTGTTTCGAGTCTTTCTTTCCTGATCTCATATCTGTAAATGCCCCTTCCCTATAAGCACTAGATTCATAGATAGCTCTTCCGAGCCTTGGCTACGTTCTTTATGCTTACTTTTCTTCTTTAATCAATACCGGTAAGGGGCTGTTACCAATGTAAATAATACTTACCTAATAGGAGAGACTAGAGCCTCGCCGCCATTCTTGATTTACTACTGATGGATGCTACTATTACTACTTATGGATGCTACTATACTACTGAGTGTTTCCACTTTCATAATTAGCTTACCGGGCCCAGCCCACTCTACTGGATGTGTGTGTGTATATAGGAAGTAAGAGATCAACTACTACCGACGAGAATGCAACTGGTGCCTCTAAGACTATAGCTCTACCTCTCCTACTTCTAATACGATAACTCATAACTAGTAATCACACTAAAACACAACTGCAAGAAAAGAACTAAGCCAAGCAACCACTGATCACTATAAGAAATGCACTGGTGACAAGCAGACTAATGCTGCCGAAAAGAGTGTAGCGCCAGTGAATTGCTCTAAACTAATGCGTTTCTACCGCTTCTAAGCCTGCCCTCTGGCTTTTATTTCTTTGACAACCAACCTAGTCCGAATTACCTGTCTTTTAGCCTTGCTTTCCTATCCATAAAAATGGAAACACTGCGTCTTAATACCTTCCCTTTGTAATAAGGGAATCCACTGGTGTTTCTAAGTCTGCTTATACTGTTTATTGTTGCTCAAGCAGTTAGAAAGTAATCATTGAACTCGCTAATCTAAATCAGCTAAGACATAAGTGGGAATCCAGAGAGAAATAGAATAAAACTCAGAAGTCTGAACTAACCTAGCAAAAGCGAGAGACAAGTATAAGTAGAAGAACCGAGCAGGTAGGTGCATAGATAAACTCTACTAAGGTCAGGATACCTAGGCGTAGGAGTAGAGTAGTAAGCCAAAGAATGAAGCATCACACCAAGCAAGATAAAAAGGACCAGTGTTCACAAGGAATATAGCAAGCAAGCGGGATACTCAACCAGGTAGGCTAACAGGCAAATGAGAATCGAACTCATTAGTCAAAGAGTGGGGCGCAGGGTTCCTTTCACTTATTAATATATGGGCGTAGCGTACTAACACACAGGAGTACACAATTCACCCCAGGAGTCAAAGAACAACCAGAGACAGGGTTGGCGGGTACAAGTAAAAGCCTTAGGTCGGGAGTGCTTGTTTGAAAGTCCGCCTGCTGTGGCGGGGAAGCAGAGTTTCTCGACCCCATTCCAGGTAGTAAGTAAGGCGTGGTTTGTTGTTGTAGTAAGTCAGTCTTGCTGGCAGCGGTATCAATCTCATCAATGGTGGTTCCATTCTAGTGTACCCTGGCTCAATTCTTAGCAGTTTGGAGTCGAAGGCTTAAGCGGCGCACACAAGAATTCAGACTTCTTGGTTACAGTCCGGTAGTAAGTTACTTGTCTCCTGTACTACTTAGTTAATCCTTATCTATGTCCCCTTGCCCCGGTGCTCATTCTTTTGCTACTAGATCTTATTTTGCCTTTGCTCCTCAGTTCCAAGTTCAAGTATTATCATTAGTTAGTTTAGTTACTTGTTTCGAGTTAACGTATTGGTA
Organism: Ensete glaucum; assembly: GCA_021527575.1. Lineage (NCBI taxonomy): Eukaryota > Viridiplantae > Streptophyta > Magnoliopsida > Zingiberales > Musaceae > Ensete > Ensete glaucum. The sequence goes on from JAHSUZ010000011.1 coordinate 865,688, forward strand.
GCTGGTGACTAATCTTTCTACTGCTTCTCCTACTGCGTAACCAAATTCTTAAAGATGGGATTCGGCTTCAGATCTTGTTCCTACTCCTTCTACTTAAACTTGGGATTACACTCTAACTTCTATTTCATAACCTACAATACTAGGACTTAAGTCTGTCTTGCTTAGCGCAGTTGATCATGAGAAAAGAGCTTCTTCCCCGACCACAACCAAGAGTAATAGCACCCACACACCAAGGGATTCCCGTCGACAACACTAGAACCTCCTTATACTTATTCTTCCCCGATAACTTGTAACTTCCCGCTTCAAAGCAAGTACTTTTATTCTTGCCTTAGTCAAACAAATACTAATATTTCTTGTGCAGAAACAGAACATGTACCTATTGTAGCGCTACATTTGTACTCCTTTTATGAGGGAAAAGTCGAAAGAAAGTCTATTGTCCTCGCCCTACCTGCACTACTGTTGTTTATGCTTTAATAAGTATCAAGTCAAGTATCTGGTCAAGTGGAGATTTGCACTCCGAATTCAGATATTCTTTTTACTCTTCATCTCGAACAGAAAGAGAAAGACAATCAGGCAATGATAAAAAAGAGCTAGATGATCTTCGGCTTATGGAACTCCCAGTCAAGGTTAAGGGCAATCAAAAAAGAATTCAATATCACTTGCTTGCGCCGAGGAAAAAGCAGGAGATCGGATTGCAGCTTACCCTCCAAATCTTAAGTTGGAAAGTCGAACTGCGGATTCTTGAGTTGATTCAACAATCACTACACTTTGCATTTGGACAACACCACTCGCTCGTACTGCTTCATATCTTTCAACAGCCTCTGATCTTGTCGCCTGTTACTGCTTATTCCGCTTAGATAGCTTCTTTAACTACTAGATCCTTTTTGTAAAGACATAGCTTGTTCACCCTATCGCGCAGAACAGTCGTAAGCTTACTTGCTCACAGCTGATTCTCGAACCGAACTACTGATTCCGGCAAAGGCACTGCATCTTATCGAGCCGGGAAAAACCAATCAACCGCAAGGGAAAAGCCAACAACTTCTACCTACAACAAGCAGGGTAAATCACCTCTCTATCTCTCATAGCCAACAAGTTCAAAGCAATGACAACCGGACTAGCAGCTTTAGCCAAAGATACTTAACTCGCATTTCCATTGTATCTTCTTGAAAGGATGAAACCTGGAACAGATCATTGCCCTTGAAACATACAGCTTACTTTGGCACAGCTTCCTCACCAAGAGCAGAAGAACCTATCTCTCCACCACTACTTTAAGGGGTTGGGGCGTTTTACCTATCTTTTGCCATCTAAAGAGAAATTCCACATCACCATCTAAGCAGCCAAAAGAGTGTAGCTAAAAAGAAGGAGCGTAGCGGCCCTGCCCTTATTACTGGTCACTGGGTTGATTACGAGAATAATTTGTATTAGGCATAAGCATCGGGTATGAGGTTAGGATCATCTAGCGTATACAGCCAGGTATAAGAGACTTACTTTTTATTGGAATAAAGAATATAGTTGGTAGGGCATAGAAATAAGGGTAGTATAACGTGGAACCAAACCTAAATGCCTTTCACTCTATCTTGACTCGCTAGCCTGTCTCTCCCGCCTAACATCCTGGCTGGCTATCTTTGCTTTTAGCCTCGCTTTCCCGCCTATGGGCCTTACTACCTTATATTGAGTCCGCTTCTCCTCTTTGATTACAAGCTCTAGCTCTCATACTAATACCATAGGTTTTGGGACTAACTAATACGAATTACTTGTAAGGTGCCTACTGGGACAGAACACACTCGCTCCGCTCTCATTACTTTACTACTGATTTGAGTGCTGACACCAACCAAGCAGTTCCATTATTCTATTTACTATTAGAAGTCTATTGCTGGGTAAGCTATCCTCTTATTTGATTATGACTTGTACCCGATTATCTTGCTGCCTATGCACCTGTCTCCTCTACCTCTAATGCTTTAACTACTAATGCTAGGGCTTACCTTTCCGTTGTTACTAGAGCTTACCTTTCCTTATTACTAGACTGGAGTTCAATCCCACTGCTCCAACTGAAAACACCGCTGCCGATACTTTCTCTTATGGGTAGCATCTTACCCGAGTATACCCTAACCCCATTCTGATTTTGACTAGCTCCAACCTGATGCTGACTAATCCAAGTCGGTCTCTTAATGTGATAGATCGTACCTCTACTACTGAGTTTTGTTCTATGCTCTACTACATACATCCTTTATTCCCAAGATAACTTATACTGTGCGTGGATCCGACTACTTTTAATACCTGACAACTGCACTGGGCCTTTATCCACCATACATGAGCCTGCTCTTCTCTTCTTTCAAACTTGATTTCACATCCGACTTTTCTACTAATTAATAGCTATTAGATCGAAATCACTGGCTAAAAAGAATGACCCTACTGACAGGGAATATGAATATACTCCTTATGGAATGCTATTATGAGAGTTAAATAAATACTAATGAGAATTGGGCTAATACACAACCTCAAGGAAGGACAACATAAAACAATAGAAGCAGTAGCGACAGACTTAACCTAAGGAGAATACAGATTTCAATAAAGCCCGCGAAGTTTTACCAACAGGTAGGGGGCTCGTCAGCTCAGAAAGAAAAGAAAGTAAGCCAGGGCCGACTGAGCTGTGGGGAAGCGGGAGACTCAAAGGCGAGGCGGATGGGCCATTGATGAAGATGATGAGGCTTTACTGTTGGATCAAGGAATGTTACTTGCAAGTGCAATTATTAGTTTGCAACTTTAGAGCCGGGTCGCCAATTGTGTTACTGCCCGGTGTGATTCCAACGCTATCTGTTGCACTAGTAGCCTTATTCTTTCTTCTGTTGCTAACTAGATAAGAATGCCAAAGGAGAAGGGGAAATCAGACTTAGGTTTAGGCCAGTAGCAGCAGACTTATAGTTATATGTTAATTGTCTCTGCCATCAGTTCCATGTGGGTATTATATGAATTCTCTGATATGATATTGAAGAGTAGTTGTTTGGTTGTAGTTTTAGGTTGAAAACAAAGATAGTAAGAGCGATAGCCGGTAAAGCAGGGCTCATAGGCAGCGGTAGCAGTCCTTTTAGTAACAGTTGAATTCCCAGTGAGTTAAGGCCATCAGGTGACTAGCCAAATTCTCATATAAGTTAGTAGTAGTCTTGCTATGCGGCAGGAGGGGTTAGGATGCTCCACAGCAGCTAAAGAAGGAAAAGCACTAATTTCTTTCTTTACTCTAATGAGAAGTATGAGTTCCGGACGAGTAACGTAGTTTAATAGAGAAGTTCACTAGGTTTGTGCAAGGCAAAAGTACCTTACTGCTAAGTGAAATGCAAACTACTTAATTTAATGGATAGAAAGGGGAGAATGTGGGCTAGTCAGTCTAATAATGGCAGTAGGAAGCCTAACGCCTGAACTAGAGAATTGAGTTCCGCGGCGACAGTTGACATTGAAAAAAGAAAGTCATCAGTCCTAGAGTTATACAAAGTAAAGCAGACCTTAGAGACAGTGGATAAAGAATAAGACCCAGTGGTGAGAGACTAATTGTAGTGTCTTAGTGGCTGACCAACAGGTTGTTAAGAGTAGGATTTGCTTCAGTCCGATTGGCGTCAGTTCCATTATTGTTATCAACAACTTGATTCTTTCAGTTAAGCTTGAGTTGCTTGTCGAGTTTCATTAACTACTAGGCTTTGTTTACTGACATTTAATTACGATAATAAAAAAGGTAGTGTCTCATTCCCATAGTAGTAGTTGTGCTCTCGTAGGCGGTAAGGCAGGCTCTAACTAAACAGTGGCAGTTGAAATACATAAAGGAAGGAGCCTAAGGGCGAACCCTAGGCAAGTAAGAAATAGATATCAGGGGGCGGATTTAGATGCCAGTAAGTCAGATGATAACTCGAAACATAAGCATTGAAAGCAAGCAGGGGTTAACTAAAGGAGAGAGGCAGCCATTCCGATTGAAATGATTTCTGTAGATTATTGTTACATGTTCCAGCAATTTGTAATTGTAGCTCCCTTCCCATTAGCCGAGTGAAGTGAATCATGAAATATTCTCTGCAGTAAAGCAACATTAACGATAGCGGTGGAGAGTAGATGACTTACTTATTGCATTCTTTCTTAGTTGCGGCCTAGAGCTAACGGATTTGTTCCTAGCGTGGGTGACATCAATCCAATTAAATGAACTATTAACCAGAAGCAGCTTTAGACTCACCTGTTCCATTCTGGAAAGTGGTAGCTCACCATCGTAGAACCACTCAACCCCAGTCAGCTTATCCGACAGCTCCCATCGAATATTAAAGCAGCTTCACTGCCCTTGCCTGGAAACTGAGACTAATGACAACAGTACTTTAGCCCACAACTGGGAATAAAAGTAGTGTTAACAGTACACTGGGCATAGCTCTAAGGCATTGAGGCAACCAGAATTGGGCTAGCGCTAATCGGAGTCAAACTCTCAACTCGTAATCTAACTCCTCGATGGCGCCCGCAAGGTCAGAATCCCTATAAATAGTCTTGCGTTAGTTCTTACTGCTTAATGGTCTTCTAAGCATTAATCCGGGAACTTAGGCTTTTACTCCTGTCAGTTAGCCTGCGGATCTTTGTGTGAGTGTAGCACCTAGTAACTTCAGAAGGATATGTTGGTTAATCAGTCAAGTCTAAAGCGGAAGCAGCAAAAGCAAGATGATAAAGAATTTCATAAGTAAGTAAAGGGCAGTAGCGAAAAGTTTGAAAACAAGGATAGTAAGCCCAGTAGCCAGGACAAGTAAGAGTAGTATCCGGGCGGCTTTTAAGTAAGCAAAGCGGGATCGATCAGTAGAAAGAGAATGAGAAGCGAACAAGTGAGAATGAAGAGCGTGAAAGAATAGAAGCTACGTATAGCAAGCCTATCTGTCATGTCAGTAGACCAATTATTCTATAAGTATAGTGTTTGCATCCTGTTAGCGCCCAGTCTTGTTTCTAAATTCGTAGTGACTTTCTTTTTAGGCGGTGTTTGATTCTATACTCTGAGATTGTGAATGACAAACATGAGCCCTTAAAGCGAGCTCGTAGGCAGTAGAGTAGGGCACAGGCTTGTTGGTCGTAAAGCAACCCAAGGAGAGGTAGGCTGGGCTGATAGGCAGTAAAGGCGTACTCAAACTCATAGGCTACGATCCGGATCAGGAGCTAAAGAATTAGTTCCCAATTCTAGTAGTAGTAGCACCTCTATAGCAGTAAAAAATAGTATCCATTCAGGGCTGTTTTCCTATTCCCTACCCGACAGATTGAAGCCTTAAATGCCCATGTCCATTGCCATGATATGATATTAATATGTATAGCAGGGGTACCAATACCGATATGGGAATTGAATGAAGAAGTTGCCGACCCGAGCCCAGTAGTAAAAGAATGCACCCCAGCAGTACACGCCTTACCTTGTGAACTGAAAAACGATACTCCTGTCTCTTAGCCTAGAGCACCCCTACTACTCATCCGCTACGCCAAGCAAGCCTTATTGCCTAGTTCTCCGCTAAGAAGCAAGGAAGCAAGTAAGTAAGGACTAAATGGAGAGATCAAATCCTAGTTACCAGTTCCAGTATTGTCAGCAGTAGAGGTAGGCTTGTCTACATTGTAGCAAGAGTGCTCAACGGGGCAGGCTCAAAGTGCTACGCCTAAGAGTGAAAGTAGGGACATTAAGCCTTGAGATACGTAGCTAAAGAGTCAAAGGGCATCCTTAAAGTAAGTAGCTAACTAAGGTCTAATAAAGTAGGTTGGTTCTCTTTAACTAACAAGTAAGGTTTGGGAAACCGATACAGATAGTAAGATTGACTACCTGATAAGACAATAACTACGACACTATAAGCCAAAAACGATACTCCTATTAGAATATATTTACTAGCTATCAGACCGCTACACTTTTTCTTATTTTGTATTTGTTATTACTACTGATGTCTTCGCATACCTCTAATCTATAAGTGCTCTACTTAACCGAACAAGCAAGCTAACTCCTAACTCTAGCTCCTGGGCAACCGCCTTCCATGATAATATTTAGTGCTGAATTCCCGAGTAAGAGCCTTATACTTACTTGCTTAATAGCCTTCCCTTCTGGTCTGGAAAACCATATCCTTGCCTTTTGATTTAAAGCCTATAGTAAGAACACCAATACTAATAAAGGAATTAAACTTAGAAGTCAGAGATCAAAGAATTGAAGTAGGCCCACACACAGAAGAACTCGTAAGTCAACAAAAAGCGTAGCAGCATAATGGAGTGAAACAGGCAAGTCAAAACCGGAAACAGGGGAATAAGAAACTGAGGCTCAATACCCAGAACTAGGCATTCAACCAGTGCTAACAAGGCGGAAAACGACGTATAGTGGAATACATCCACAAATACACAACCCTAGCACTCCGGATGTAACTCGTGGTTCTAAGACTGAACACCTAGCGAATCAAACACTCAAATAGTAATTCCACCAAACATATCGCATCGCGCCCCTTAGAGAGAGTATTACTCTCCCGGTTCTCAAACCGATATCAATCTAATGCCGCGGATTCCGAAAATCCATGCTTTCACGCCCCTCTTTTAGGTCTGATTCCACTGTAAATAAGATAAGTGTTTTCATTCAAAGTAATAAGTAAGTGCATTCCAATAGATCCGAGGGCGAATGAGAGTAAGCAGTACGGGAGTGATAGACAGGAGGGGCAATAGTTAGTAGAAATCTACTTGATATAGAGGTTTGGGTAGAGAAATAACATAGTAGTAGTCGTCACCAGCTCGATGATTGTTAGCATGGGTTAAAGGATCTTTCTCAGTAGACAATGCAAGAAGCAACTATATGGGCCTTGTTTTCGAGAACTTCTGCCGCTACACTAACTACTAACCTTGTCTAGTTACTTGGCTGATGTTTTCCCGTGAAAAAAGGTAGCTTCGGCATTTCCCTTCATAGCTTGCCCGAAGCATACTGACTTTTTTAATAAACCCGTGCAACCGCGTCACATTAGTAGTGTCTGTCGGTTGGATGAGAAGGGGGTTTAGGGTAACAAAGTATACTCTTTTTTTTGTCCAAGCAAGGGTTTTAAATAGGTCTACACTATGGGAAGAAGGCTCTTGATTTGCTAGACGAGGTTGGAGAAAGCGCGGATAGAGTAGGCTATTGTTGCCGATAACCCCAGTTTATGGTTGTCCCTGTTTACCCGGGCCGGAAGGGTTAAATTGCGCCCACAGAATTGTGGCCCTATACCGATAAGCTATTTTAAGGGGCTCTCTAAGTCTAATGAGTTAGGAATTTAGTTTTTGAGCTCCAAAGAAGGGTAACCGGGGAATTCTATAGCGAAATGAAAAACCTAGTTAGGATAGAAAGAGCTGAAAAAAGAAGGAGCTATTAGCTATTATACCTAGGCTAGGAGTTTGGAGGGCTTTTGGGAGTATCACCTCGAACGGGCAATCGGATTAGGCCAGGAAGAAAGGGTCGTCCTCTTTCTTTACCTTCAAAAACATCAGCTTGCAGAAGACCTAGAAACCTCCAAAAATGAAATACTTTTGGGAACCTTTATCGCTAGAGTTATGAGTGGGGGAAAATGTGCTTTTAGGAGAGACGGAAAACATAACTTCTCGCTTGCTTGGCTAGTTGGATTCCAACAGTATCGTTAAGTGGGTCCTTCGCTAGTGTACTTATTGGCAGTAGCTTTATTTCTCTTTCAGTAACTCTTTTAGTGATGGAATTTTAGTTAGCAGTTAAAGCATGCAAGTAAGCAAAGGGCAAGTTGAGCAAGGCAGTAATGAGTTTGTACTAAAGGGTATGATTACATAACTGAGCTTTTACTTACCTGTTAAATTCTTTCCTATCTGAACCTCTCTACGGAGTATGTCGTAGTAGATGGGTTTATGGCCTAGATCGTACTACTTAATAGACTATTAATGGATACACTACATCTTACCACTATTGCTATTAGTCTTAGAGCTCATCCATACGAATAAGAACAAAAGGAATCAGTGGCAGGATCGAGCTAACCGGTCAAGGGGTGGAGCAAGCAAGGAATAGAGAATGGAGTTAGTAAAATAAGAACATGGCCGGGAGTATGGAACTGGCACTAGCAAAAGAAAGGCGGAAAGGTAGTCTTTGATGCGGTAGGTCAGAGATGTATCACAGACACTGATATGGACGAAATAAGTTATGGATTACGAACATAAAGTTCAAAACCAGGCACCAGCCGAAGGAAGATACGGGCTTATGTGCCCAGTGCTCCTATCGAGTAAGACCTGCGCTGTGCTAGGGTGCGGAATGAGGGAAAGCACCCCGTGGCGTCAGGGGTTTGTTTTATCGCTCCTTCTTATTTATGCAGATGCGGCGCCAGATGCAGATATTCCAGTAGTAAGTAACAGTACTTAGTTGCATTGGTATCAATCCTTTGCTTTGATTTGTATTATTTGGATTTGTTCCTCACTACGATCGATCAATTTCACGATGGTGTTGGGCGGCTTATTCTTCTTCATCCGCTTTTCAATTGGTTGGAGTGAGGCAAGCAGAGCTGGGAGCACGCCGGGCAGTTGGAAGACAACACCAAGCAAGAGATTCTACTTTTCTTACTATTACTTGAATCTTTTATTGCTGTAATTAGGCTAGCAGCTGTTCTGTTCCGGCGTTGGTGGAGCTAAATTGGTTATCTCACTATTCCATCCCCCCTTACAGGAAAAGTGAAAGGCTCAGGAAGGCTGGGCTAAGTCGAGAAGGCAATGCGGGTAGCTCCCCAGTCAAGAGTACGGCACCCGATGGAAGCGAAGCAACTAGTTTACGTCCAGTCCAGTAGGGAAGGGATCCATTCCTCAGGTCAGGGCAATTCCATACTCAAGGGGGGACTATCGGGAAAAGCACAAAAGTCGAGTAGAAGTAGGGTTTGTTTGTAGTCCGGGTAGAAGCTTGTAGTCCGTATCAATCCGTCGAAGGAGAGAGCCATATCTCTCAGTCTAAGTGCTGGTAGACCATTTCAAATTCACGAGTTATCCTAAATGCCCCTTCCCTTGTTAGCTGTCGCAGGAAGTGGGTGGTGAGGGCTCCGGAAGTTAAGCAAACTAAACTCGACCAAACAAAGGACAAGTCTGTTCCTGCTGCATTTTGTGTTCCCGATTTGATTGATTTCATTTAATCTTTACCTTTCCTTTCATTATTAATCTTTACCTTTCCTTTCATTATTAATCTTTACCTTTCCTTTCATTATTAATCTTTACCTTTCCTTTCATTAAGAAAGAGAGAGAGAGAAAGACAAGACAGTTAAAAGCAGAGATCTTTTAGTTGAGGAAGAGTAACTGAACCAGCATTCGGAAGCAGAATCGGGAATTGCACCCCTATTGTGAATTCTTATTATAGCTTTCCGGCCTTTGCCGCTGTTGCTTGAGCCGATTGTGCCTGTTACGATTCCATTATGGCGGTGGGCTTTCTAGCGGGCTTACTCACTTTTTTCGGAAGCTTCCAATTTACAAAAGATGTGTAGATTAATCAGTTTCTATGCCCGGAGACCACCATTACATTACGGTATGAATTTATTTTACCTAAGAATGATGGCATTTCTTCTTTCATCCCTATTCCCGAAAGAATCTTGCTTAGATAGTTAAGTCTTACTCTTCTCTTTCCTTACCAAGAGGGGATTCAATCAATGTACTTGCTTTTAGTTTCAAAATAAAGGGATTGGCTTATTGTAAAAGAGAGAAGAGAGCTCTTTCCTCTTTTTATAGAGTATATGAGTATATGATAAATGCAATTCGGGAAGATGCTCCACCTACCCTTACCTCTATCGAAGTCGGCAATAACAATCACCTTCCCCCTATAATCAACAACAATTACCTTCCCCCTATTAAGTGTAAGTAATCAATTACCAGACTCATACTTTTATGTCTATATAACTAACCTCTCCAATATGGTCGAGCACTTCATCCTTTGATCCTAAGGCGGAGGGGAGATAAAAGATAAGTTTTAGATTAACCAGAGCTGGCACTAGCTGTAAATGTTATGGAGCACTTGTCTTCTCTCGGGAGAACGAACCGGATTAGGCTTAGGTGTATATGGATCTGTCAAGATCTTGGCCTAAGGGGTACTGATCTGATGTAAGCACTAGTCTCCCTCATTTAGTTAACCCAGGCGACAGATGTGGACCTTCTTTTATCGATGAGTCCCTTGGTTCATCCACGGCCCGATGAGTCTCTTGGTTCATTCACGGCCCCCACTTGCTTCTCCGAAGACAGGAATGGGGTAGTAGTAGTAGGGCCCTTGGATCCCCAAATGGGCTTTGACCTGGGAATGTATCTCTTTTATTTACCGCGAAGTGAATAAAGGTATGGGAGGGTGCTTTCCTCTTTTTGAATGAATCACTTCCTTGTTTTGGGCGAATAAAGCGGCTATCAAAGCTATGTTTGTCAATCGATTCGGCTCTTTCCCTCTACTTGGAGTTCTTTTACTCTCTTTCAAAAGAGTCAGTCGACTTGAATGGAAGACCATGCTTGCGCCAGTACCTTTTCCGAAGCCAGCCTCCCATTCTTTTCTTTTCCTCTGCAATACGAGATTCCATACTTTTCGGTGGTGGAGCGAGAAAGAACTAAGTCTTTGCAAAAAAGTAATTTACTAATCAATCTAATAATAGGGATTTCGTATGTCTTCTCTCCTATCTTTTGTATTGGACAAGAGAGTTACTGTGCTATCTTTGGCAGAAAGAAGTTGGTCGAGAAAGAAAATCCCGGAAGTTGTTCTGGCCCTTGCGCTGCTAACGTAAAGTAAAGGAGCTGAGAAATAAAGATGAGTTCTGCGAATTGACCTCCATCCTACTAACCTATGGTACACAGACCTTTGTTCAGCTAACCGGGAGGAAGCTCTTATCATTTGCAGCTCCTTTCAACAGGAAGCGAAGCTTCTAAGCATTTTTTGAATTCTTTAATGAGGGCGCCACCTTTTCTTATTTTCTTAAGAGTAAGGAAGAGTTAAGTTAGTTCCTCATCTGTCTCCTATGTTCAAGCAGTAAGCATTCTTTGAGAGTAGGTAAAATAGCAAACTCAGCTCTCTCTTCATGTTTTTCATGGGGATTAGATGACCTTGAAAAACTATCATACCATTATGCGCCTTCCCTCTTCTGCCCTTCCTGCCCTTTCATTGCTATTTATTGAATATAGGCAGCTAGAAGAATCCCCTGCTTGAGAAGAAGCTTCTATTGAATCAATCAGCTGTGAACGAATCGGATGTTGCAAGAATAAGTGCTTTTGTTTTCTCCTTTTTCTTTCTTTTTCGCCCGGGCTGCTTTATTTGTGAGGGTTATAACCTAATCAAATATGCCCATTTTGAAAGCACATGAAGCAGAGAGTCCACTTGGGGGGGCACAACGAATTAGGTCCTCGATGATGCTTTGTCACCCTATAGCATGCTTGTACATGCCTATGATGATTCTACTAGTAAATGCATCAGCAAAGGTAACAAATAAGAAGAAGACACGAATTTACGTTCTGGCACAGGGAACCAAGTCCTGCTTACGCGATGGTGTGCGTGGACGGAGGGCTAAAGGAATATTCTTTAACCAGAAACCTTGGATCCCCTTGAGCAGAGTACTTTCCGCCTCTGTTTATCACCCCAGGCTTAAGCGATGATGGCTCCGTGGTTCTTGGTCAATGCAATAGTTCACACTTATAACCTTCCCATTTGTATTGTAAAAGGGGGCCGTCAAAGGGAATTTGGGGGTGGGTTTACGATAGGGCCTTTTCCCTAACTTATCTTTCCTTCGCTTGGTGGACCAGTCAACGATAGAGCGAAAGAAATTACCCTGGAGTACGACTCGCGAGAGCTCCTGTTGCCTCCCTCCGTGCCTAGAGAGCAAGCAGCCTCCAACAGATCAAAGGAAAGGAATGAATAATGGTGCCCTTTCTTTCTCGCTTTTCGGAAATCAAGTAGTGTACACCTTAGTCTTACTTCTAGCCGATGGAATTCCACAAAATTGGATTTAAAACTCATGGAGTAGGCTTTCGACAATGAGAGATGGTAAGCGCTACCTTTCCTTATACGCCTTGAAAGTGCCTACGATTTTGATAAAAACTTTCCTAGAGTTCAGCGGATTCTCTTATCTTATAAAAGATTATCTCATAAAAGAGAAAAGAAAGAAAAAACTATGCTTACGTTTGAGTTTTGATTCGGGGCTAGATACAGGTTTATATCTAACTCTAGTTTCTATCCCACTCTATAAAGTGCAACAATATATGTGTGGAGCGCGGGCATGCTTCGTACTGTTCCTTCCCGAGAGTTGTTAGTGCAGCGAACGCCCCTAATTCCATTCCACCTGCCTGAGTCAAGCTATGTCGGGAAGTCCATTTTCTCCCCAACAAATTGCTTTTACTCAGAAGAATTTTCACTTTACATTCGTTATCCCCATACTCGACCCCTGTATGTAGAGTAGAGGCCTTTGTAGCAAATTCATAACTTAAAGGATAGGTTGGCAAAAGGTAAAGTAAGTCAACTGCCTAAGTATTCTTATGGCCTAACTCAACCTCTCCTCTCCTTGTACTGAAGTAGAGAAGTGCAGTTGGCGCAACAAGACAGACTATTTGCGTCAATGTCAGTTGCTGCATCGGCGCTAACAGAAGTTGTTGTTCAGTGACAATGTTGCAATGCTGCTTGATTACATCCCTAGACTATATGCACATATGTTCAATTAATAGAGCTGCGCTCGAAAAGCAAGCAAAGTTACCTTCCTATCGGTGCTCGAAACAGTATCATAAATTCCTTGGAAACAGTCGAATCCATTCTGAGTTGCGTGAGCTGCTGATCTGATCTTATGTCTTCACAGCGGCGCTAAGTACTTTCATGACTCTAAAGAGGTTCAGCGCTAAGGTACTCTGATAGCCTTCTTCAGGCGCTAAGTACATTTCAGTGGGCAAACGCCTTGTTTGTGTTTTTAGTACCCCGAAACACGTTAGCGAACGGTACGAGTCTTGTATACGAATTCCTGTCACTTTCTTTTATGTGGTAAGTAGTATTGATTTAGATGAGTAGGTTGGTTCATCAAGGAGAGTTCGCTAGTCTTTCTTGTAATGTAAGGGAATCTCTACTGCTGAGGTGTAGTCTCAAGGATCATATGAAGCAGGAACAGAGGCATAATCCAAATCAGTATCATAGGCAGTTGCGCAAGAAAGATTCAATTAATGAATTGTTTGACCGGCGGGTAAGTCAGTGCCATCTACGAGTCTCATTGGATCTTGTCGTATCAAGAAGAATAGAATAAGTCGAGTGTTGACAACGATATCAGATCCTTTTTGAATGCTACAGGCGCAAGTCAGCTACAAACGGAAGGGGAGTTGGTGAAAGTGCAGTTCAGCTCTCAAGTAAGTAATAATTCCATTCCTGTCTTCATCGTCTGAAAGTAGAGATCGGGGAGGAAGAAGAAAGTACGTACTTCTGAAGTGCGGGTTTAGTCTCCAGAACCGTAGCAAGCTGTAATAAGGTATAGAATATATAAGAGCAAGCTGTAATGTAATAAGGTATAGAATATATAAGAGCAAGCTGTAATAAGGTATAGAATATATAAGGTCCAGATTGATTATTCCTTTTTTTACTAGCTAAGGCAAAAGAAGGATGAAGTTATCACAAGTCGAGACACGAGAGGCAAGATTTAATGCTGTGCCCTTATTCGCTTCTAGACCATATGCTGCAAAAGATAGAGATTATTCAGCAGTAGATGAAAAGTCAGGAAAGGAAGCAAGACCAAATGCATTAGGGGGTTAGGTTAACAAGGGAAATAAATCATTCTATACGATAGTCTATCGTTCGGCAATAAAGTAACCAATACGAGCTTCTATTCAACCCGCGCTAGGCAAGAAAAGATGGTTGGTGTGTGTATAGGGTTCGGATGTATCAATTAATTTTTTAGTTTACTCAGCGCTAAAGTAAGCATCAAACGGTTCAGAGAAAGTATAGTAGTAGTGGAATCTCTACATCTATAAGCTCATATCTCTTTTATCCTGCCCATGTAACTACTAATGTTGCGCTAACGAAGCTGGAACATATGCAAGTTCAGAAGCAATATAGGAGTCTCCTTCAGTTCTTGGTCAAGGTATAAATAAAGGTGTTGGCGACAAAACAGGATAAGAAGCTGTTCAAAAGATCTTAAGCTGATGTGGTTCTGGTTGAATACCCAGCCAGGTTGGTTGGTTGTGGAATCCTTATTTGTTTTGTTGGCAAGTCAGCAGCAAGCTAAGCGGTAAGGTCATTTCTTTCTGCTCGAGGTCAAGTAGAAAAGTAAGGTGTTGGCGATGAAGAAAGTGGTGTTCGAGTTGAAATCAAAGTTTCGATTTTGGAAGTAAAAGTATCGTAAGGCCACTGCCGGGTAAGATAAAGGTGGTGTTTGTTGTGTTGGATCAGTAGATATGTAGCTGTATCTGAAGCTGTTAGGCATAAGGATGTTGGCGATGAGTATCTTTATGCTGGCCTCAAGTGCCTGCTCTTCCGTTTAAGCCTGCAAGATTATAAGTTGAAGTTCCAGGGTAGAAAGGTTATGTTCGAGGTGAGGAAGCAGTTTCCAGAGAAGGAGCTGAGTCTTTACTGAATTCTATAATTAGTGACGGAAATACATAATTTCATTTAAGAATATCATGCTCTTTACTTTACTCTTATCTTACTGCGCAGGTAATGTGATAGCAGTATCGTAGTAAGTATATGAAAGGTACGGTGAAGGTGAAGTTGAAACATAAGATGGAGCAGAAGCAGGTAAAGCGGGAGAATAAGCTTGAGCAGGCGCCTTTAGGGTTGGGATTCATGTGTTGTTGGTTCAGTTCAGAAGTCAAGTATCTAGTTCTGGGTCATAAGATACTGAATCATTCTTGGTACCTGTGCCAGGTATAACGGAAGAGGGTAACACTTCGTACTAAGCTCGCTAACGCACTTAGGGATTTACCGGTACTTGTTCCCTTGCGCCACGAATACAAAAAGAAGGACTCGCTCGCCCAATCGTTGAAGTTGTTTTTTTGTATTTGTACATCAGATTGGAATTGGAGAATCGGAATCCGCCCTGCCCTCGGGCGCGAGTAAATGATGGTGCTCGGCCAGGTGGTAGTAGATCGAATGCAGACTAACCGCGCGTTACCCCAATTCAGTGGTTGCTTGGCCCAGGGTTTGAAGCGAGGTGTGGTCCAGTTCTCATTTCATCGTTTAAGGATGCAGTTCATCTTAGTGTTGGCGCAAGTGAGGGAGCTGTACGAGCTGTACCCGGAGTAATTGTACTATCTATTTTGCTATTTCTCTTATTTTTTACTATTTTCTATTTATCTTATGTATAATTTTCCATTTGTCTTATGTATTATGTATGGACTCTATATAGACTTAAAACGTGAGTTGCTCACTAAGGAACTACTAGGCCAACAGGGACAGCTATGACGGGAAAGCTGTTCCACCTAGGACGACTGCCAAGGAGCGAAAGTCAAGTAGAGCACGTAGAGCACAGCGTAAAGAAAGTAATAAAAAGAGGGTCGATTACATTGAGCTTCAGCTCCTCACCAAACAACAAGCTAGCCGACCCGATGCTTTCTCAATAGCGCGAAAGAAGACTCCGGGGGCCTTCATGTAGAAATTCTTTCACAGAAAAAACAGAATGAACCGGCCGGTATGAACAAATCCTAGAGCTGGCATTTCATTATTTCTTACCCTTATCCACTACTTCCTCACCATTAGTCCGCCTACGATCAGAAAGGAGGAAAGCTGGAACCAGCATAGTTATGTTAATCTATTATCTTTCTTTATAATGTATACTTAATGTAATATATACGATAATTTATTGAACTGATGTTTATTATAATTGATTGAACTGAGATCGAGGCCGGTCGGGAAGCTTGAAGAATCCAAATCCATCTGAAAAATCCTTTCTGTATTTTGGTTCGGGTAGCCCTCAAAAAGGGGAAGATGAACTGGGCAAACAAGGCGAGCGAACAGTGCTCGCAAGCAAGGAGGGCACCCTTATGCTAAGCAGCAGCTACCCTACCCGCCGAAATGGGTCGGCGAACAAAGGAAGGCATGAGCCAAAAGAAAGCCTAGATCAGAATAGCTCGACCGGTCAGTAGATAAAGATAGACCACGATCTCAGCTAAAAGAAGAACATGGCCAGAACCCGGTTATTACCTTATCGGGACCCCGGGTTTTCCAGCTTCAAGATCGTTGTTCACAGGTCTCATCCGAAATCTGATAAAGAAAAGGCACAATGGGGATCCTTCCTTCTTATTCGTACTTGGATGAATGACTGCGGACTGCTGCCGAACAATCACCTAATTCAGTGACAGAGCGCGAGTCTGATTTACCTACCATTGTACAACAAAAATAGTATAGCTTTTCGAGAGCCATTCTCCTAACTTCGGTACTGGCCAAAAACCCAAAAGAGTAGTTGGAACATTACACAAAGTTCTCAAGCCTCGTTATCTGTCGCTTGATTTGAAACACTTCTTTAAGGTGGTAAGGTATACTTTACTGTAAAACTAACTTCTTTAAGTGCAAGTTCTATTTTCTCATTCTTTCAAGTTTGATAATAAGAACACTTTCTCTTTTTCTTTAAGATAAAAGATGTATCTCTAATCATCTTTCAGTTGTCGCTACCCTGGGCCCATCAGTCTATACACCTGCTATGATAGGTCCTCTGTAAACTTATCTATCCGAAGAGACATACAGCAGTGGAAGGGCATTTCATATATCTTTCTTTCTTTCTTTCTTTCCAGTGAAGTTGGATCTTTCTCTATCCTGGATTTCCTAATGTGTGTGTGCCCCGTATCCCTCTACTAGTTTTAGCCAGTCCTATAGAACAGAACAACATCTTTTTACTCCGGAGAAGCTCTTTTCGATTTTCTTGATTCTAAGGGGGGAGGGAATCGATTCTTTTTGTAGTCCTGCTGTTGGGAGACTCCTTTTATTACTCTAAAGGTAGACACAAGGTATAGAGTACTTTTGTGGAATGAGATACTGAACCAAGTAAGCAGCTTAGGTCAATCAGAATTGTTTCTATGTGGGACATGGTGAGTTACGAAGGAATCTCTGTCCTACTCCTACTGCTAAGCTCAACTCCAACTACGTCGTCTCAGCCATCAGGTAATAAATACTTTTTTTAAACAGTTTCTCAGTCACCACTAGTTCCATTCATACTCTTTCTGACTTAATTCCTTCTAAGCTTTCGGGAAGGGAAGACACTAAGGTCTATTTATACTCTTATTCTCCGTATAAGCGCAGTAGTTAAAGCTGTTTAGATTATCTGATCTCTGGGCTGGGTAAACATAAGACCAAGCCAAGATCGACATTAGCAGCACTTAGGCCTTTCCACGGCTGATTCAAATAGCTGCAGATGATTTGTTATGAAAAGTAATTGAACTCCTCAATGATTGAACCGGCTTCCTTCACTGGCTTCGTAGCGTGTAGTGGGCCTGCTTTTTCGTGATTCAAAGCATCTCACAAGAAAGTGCTTTCTTTTTCTTATCTTATAATTGGAAGAATCAAATGGGGTGGGTTAATTCTGTGCGCATGGTCTACTATGAAAAGAGCTCTTTCTCGGAATCTGAAACTTCAAATAAAAAAGGGGAAACAAATAAACCAAACCTTTGTTTTTTTATGGCGCTTTCACTGCCCGGGCCGGTGGCCCTTTTTCTAGCCTTTTATTGTGTTTTCACAGTTAAGGTACGTCCGGTTCATTCGTCATTACTTTGTATTTCATCTCTAGCCAGGCCAGGTGCCATCATTGGAAGGGCTAGTGCATTAAGAACAAGGCTTAGGGTGATAGCTCCGGTGAGGACTGTTATGCCTGTCCCAGTTGATAGGTTCTCTGTTCTCTCTCCTAGCTCGACTGGTTGGTGGTTTTTTCAGATAAGCTGATGTTCGCGGCCTCAGTGTCGCTTGTGGAGCATTTACCGTGATTCCAGTATTTGTTTGTGGGGCCTGCCTTATTTCCTGTAGATTTCATAATGTCGGGTTTCTTATTTAAGGATTTCATTGTATATTGTATGCCCAAAGGAAAAGTCAGTCTAAATATTAGTGATGTGGTCATAAAGGGTTAGACTAAAATCAATACCATCTTTTGTAGCGGCATTACTCTCGGGTTTGTTCTTCTGAAATAGCTATGATTTTGAGAAAGGGTACCTCCCCAAACCAAACCGGAGTTAGGACACCTCGGCGGATTCCGTAACAACCCTCAAAACTTAAAATATAGGCTTTACTTTCTTTCTTGCCGACTTACTTTGTAGCACTAGGGGGGCGAGAAGGCGTTCACCACTTCTTACTTAACGGAAGGAGCACCGGGAATGATCGAGTAGAAGTAGATCGTGTAGCTTAGCTTGTGAATGATGCTTGCTTCATGGATCCTAAATAGTAAGTCAGGACTTTCGTGATCTTTCTGCTCTGATTTTAGGATTAATGGACTTGGGCGGAAATAATTGATAGAGCTGTGGTGTAGGGCAATAATTGGTTTAAGAATAAGGTCCTCCATAACAACCTCACGTCCGATCATAGACCAATGGAGTTGACGTGCGCGCCGGGTACGGGATCTATTGCATATAGTAGAATAATAGAAGTGCATCAAAAAGAGAATGAAAAGCAGAAAAAGTAGACTAACCCGGACTAGTTGAAGTAGTAACAACAGTCAGACTAATGGACCGGAAAGCAAGCCCAGTAGATAGGCAATGCAGATTTAGAGTTAGTAGTCAAAGAATAAAGGCAGTATAGTAGGGAACAAACATCAGAAATGTATGCAGCGGGGGTCGGGTCCAGTCTCCATTACTTTCGAGCCGTATTCCGTATTCTTGTATTTAGTCCAATAGCGGGGATTCCTGCTTCTTTGTTTCATTCCATCCAACAGTAAGTAGGTTTTTGTTTGTCCATTAGTTTTTGTTGTTTGTTAGCGCGCTGTTTAATTGTGACTCGCCTTTAGTTAATAGCTCAATTCCCGGTTTCGAGTTGAGTGCACCGAGTTCCCGCAGGTAAGTATTATTAGCACTATACTCATTCTGACTCTATAGCTTACTTATTCTATAATACTATGTTCATTCTTATGTTTGCATTTTCTTCTTATTACCCATATGCGGAGTGGGCAGGTTACCCATATGCGGAGTGGGCAGGTTACCCATATGCCCCACGTGGGCAGGCTTGTATGCTAAAGTCCAATTCTCGTAGTTAGTAGCTACATTCTATTCTCAGAAACAGCGGTCCCAAGTCACTAGTGAATATATTGGTAGCCTGGGCTTCGTTCGAGTACTTATTGGGTGTTTGTTCTTTTACTTACTAGTTCACTAGATCAAAATAAGGTTAATAATGATATGGTAGGTCAGAAATGAGGTTAATAATGATATGGTAGTCAGTAAGAGTCGACTGGGAGAAAGGAGAGTAATAGTCTTTCTTTTACAAGACCCATAGTCATGGAAGTCAGATTGCTAGGAATATGAGTCAGAGGGTAGTAAGCCTCTCTGGCAGTAGTTCAAGTTCTCAAGTCAGAATACCGGTAAGGGGAATAAAGTCAGAAGTAACAGCTTTAGTTAGCAAGGTAAGGTTTGTCAGCTTGTGGGCAGTCTAGTTATTTTGATACATGATTGTTGCTAGTGTTCTTAGACCTATTATCCCTATTAGACCTATTCCTATTAGTGGATGCACTGGATCGATCATAACATATCCTATTCGATTTTCTTTACTCTACCTTGAATGACTCTACTTTGAATTATTATTTGTCATATAGAAACGATATCCTTTCCTATACCCTTACTATTGAACACCGGAGAACTAACATAGAACATTGATAAGAGAATAGAAAGAGTGTAGCTAAAGTGTGCCCTGGACTAATGGGATACTAGCACTTAGGGCTAAGACACATAGTAGTGGTGGTAAGAATTAAAAGACAGGGAAAGATATCAGACCGAAGCCACAACAAGGGAAATCAACTCTGGAGTAGGAGAAATAAACGTAGTAAACCGAGCCTTACTCACTCCGCTGGCGGACAAGCCTTAATAACTCCAACAAAGAACAAAAGACTTACTTTTGACTAAAACTCTCCCGCGACTCCCCAAAAGTAGTACTGCAATAGCGCATTTAATGGATGGAATACCTTGTAGCGATATTAGAAGAGAGCTGCAGCTTCTAATACTTGTAGCCCCTGGAACCCGACTGCCTTTACCTCTTACCCCTTAGTTAAGTCTCCGAACTCCGCTTTTCATCCCCCTGATCTAACATATGTATTTGCCTGCTGATCTAGCATCTGTATTTGTTGACTAAGGTCTAGTTGCAAGAGAGGAGCAAAAGTCAAAAGAAAGAGTTAAGAAAGAGGAAAGGTAGTTATGTATGTATTCTTAGTATCGGATCGGAGTAGCAGCAACTACACTCTAGTATAGGAGAGCGCTATCTTACTATTAGGCTACAAACTATGCTATCTTACTCAACTATGCTATCTTACTATTAGGCTACAAACTCAACTATATTCTTATATTAACTCAACTATGCTATCTTACTATTAGGCTACAAACTCAACTATGCTATCTTACTCAACTATAAGATTCTATTAGGAGTTACTGAACCATCTAATTCTTTTCTTCAATTATATATACTTAATGAGCTTTTCCCCCTTTGCATCCTTACTTACTCTAAACAAATGGTTGCCAGCAGCTGGGCTTGTTTCAAGAAGTATTTGTTGGCTACCTGTACCCGCTTCAATTTGCTTTTTACATGATGAATAGACTATAAGTGGTTAGTGACTTCACACTTTCAAAACAGCAAAACTCCTATAGTAGTTAGTCTGGAAAGTAGGAATTTTGGAATCCAGTACTAGATCGTCAGAAACAGAATCATTAGCATTAACAAGTAACGTACGAAAGACAGAAAAGAGAAACTTGTGGGTGGGGAATAAGTAGTAAGCCCAAGAGTGAGTGGAGCAAGTCTCATAGGGTGGATAGTCGCGTTCTCTTTTGTTTGTTTCATTATGGTTAGTAGTTAGTTGCTTTCTGATAGGCAGTAACTAGAGTCTATACTCTAAGTTCAAGTACTGGAAGCAGCACCCGTATCCTATGTCCTTTCTTTGTTTTAGGCTGCTTTCCCTTCTTTTCGTTCTTCAATTGCACATTAAGTTATCTTATAATAGGATAAGTGGGGCACTGTTGAAGCCCCTAGCTCTTAGTTAAAATCTATATACTCTACTCCCGTTTCGGTCTTGCATGTCCATGTCTCATCTTTGCTTCTATTAGTTGGATTCTGATCCGATGTATTCTTATTATACTATTGCTGAGTCAGCACTAACTTGATCCGCCCCAAAAGTCGTTTTCAATCTATCCGCATAGCAGTTGATTCTCATATTCCATAGCTCCATTCTCTCAAGCAGCAATCAATCAGATACTAGTGAATTCCAATTATAGACTGGATTCTTATACTACTAAGTGGAAGATTTGGTCAAATACATAAATTGAGACGTTAGACTACAGGTGTGGGAAAGGCATAAGGATCATCAACCTAATAAGTAAGGCTCGGATTACTTACTACCAATACTAGATTGAGCTCTTATCACCTAGAGGATAGGGTTACTGGTAGATCGTATTCTTGAACTTCGATTGGGATTCTTAGTTCCTAGTTGAGTTAACCGAGTTGTATTCCCTGTTAGTGTATAAATGGTTTTTCATTCTTTGGTGCTTGTAGACTCTATTCCATTCCTCTGTATACGGTATATCTCGTACCTATGACACCGGCTAAAGAGTAAGAGTAGCGGGAGAGTGAACCAGGGAGAGCGCCCAGGAGAGAAGGCTTTGTTTGTTATTTCAGAAGTATTAGAGTTTAGACAGACATACAGCCTCACGGGGAGTAGCAAAAGTCTTAATTCCTGGTTTTTAGTCTACCATTAGTGGTTGATTCGCTAGGTAAGTAGTTCATCCTCAAAAGGCACTGGCTCAACTCTTATTATTAGGGGAGTCAGACCTAACTAAGAGGGGCGCCATCCTCATAGGCAGCAAAGAGAGTCTTACCCTTAGTAGACGCATTCTTTGTAGCAGCGATTTCCATCCAATAAATAGTATACGTTGCTTGTCGAGTTCCGCTGTTGTCCTGTAGGCAGTAGTCGCATTCTAATGTAGCAGGTGGATTCTTATTAGTGGATGCGCTGAGTCGTCCTCTTATCTATTCGTCTCGATTCTCGTTGGTGGCAGCATCGGTCTTGCCCGTACTAGTAAGAGTTGGCATTCATTGTTGTAATTACTAGTTGTTCGTTTCATTGTTGTCAGCAATGGTTTGATCCTCACTAGGACTAGTTGGATTGCCGCTTCTTATAGCTGGCAGTCACAGGCCGTATAGCTGGTAGTCACAGGCTTTGTTACTCGTTTGTTTGATTCTGGGAATTACCTTCGTTTTCACTTGTATAATATTTGGGATTAGTATTTTACTGTATTTTAGGGTCTCAAAAGTGCAATCGCTATTCTATTCTATATATGTTTTTTCTATTTGCTACATCAACACAACTGCTACACTTTTATTGTGAACGATGGATCAGTTGCCTGTACCTCCTCGACCAGTTGTATTAGAATCAATCCAAGAAGGAAGACAACCCATAGGGACTAGGAGCCGGCCTACTACTACTAATGGAACCCAGACTACCAATACAATACTGATACTGAAGACAGGAATAAGTAATTGAGTCATCAACACAAGAAAGGGAATCGAACAGGGCTAACAAGACCTATGCTCTAAACTGATACTTTTGCTACTACACATCAGATCGAACTATACTAAATCAGAGTAACATAAGATAAGAGAATTGTTGAACTCCCGACCTAGTAACTCTTTCGCTAAGATGGGGCTTCCTGGTTTACGTATTAGAGCTGGGTTACGTATTAGAGAGAGTAGCCCGACTCCTGGGTTTGAGTTAAAGTATTGCTGACCGGGATCTATTCTTGTGTTAGTAGCAACATCAGAACGAAAGCAAGGGGAAACGGACTGAGCTAGAGGAAAGTAAGCCCCGGATGAAGTAAGGGCAGGCTCATAGGTTCATAGGCAGTAAAGAAAGGATACAAATTGCTATAGTTAAATCAATACTAACAATCACTCGACTCAGAATCCAGGCTTGAACTAAGAACTAGGGTGATACAAAACCTTGCTACTACATCTTAATCTATATCTCTGTGCTTTCCGACTCAAACCAATGATTCGCATTCGACAATAGCCCACGTATATCTTGCTTAAATAACAAACTAACTACATCTACCGGTACGGATCCTTACTTGTTAGTATTAGTTAGAATCATCCACCGCTTAGAGGAGAATTGAATTCGAAACCAGTAATTCAATCAATCAATACAAGAATACGCCTGTGTGGAGAAGGGATAAGAAGTCAACTTATGAGTATAGGAGCTCAATCCCGTAGTCAAGGAAGAAAACTAGTAAGTAAGTAAGTAAGAGCCGAGCTAGTAAACAAAAGAACGGGACAAGTGAGTAAACCAGACAAGTAGCTACTAAAGCATCATGTAGCTCCAATTCCTATTAGGCAGTAGCCAATTCCTTATTCTTATACAAATTAAGTTAGCAGTTCAGGTCTGATTACTTAATGGATAGAGGATTAGCCTACTAGGGACAAAGCCTTAATTTGATAGCAGTGGCTCCATTCTTTTATTCCCGGGTTCTGTGCTTCAACCTGATAGTTGGCAGCTACATTCCTTTTCCGATGGTTCACTCTTTCTTTAAGGCTTACTTGCTGCTCTCTTTTTCTTTGCCCCTGGGCGCGAAGTTCGATTAAGTGTCAGAGAGATATGAGTTTTTTAGTTATCCGTGGTAGAGTGAAAGGGTGGAGCCAGACTTAAAAGCAGCGGTTCGATTCTAGGGCGTCTGGTATTCCCTTCTTTCCAGTAGCTCAACCCCAGTCAGCTTATCCGCTGCCCTTGTTATCAATGGTTGGTGGGATTCCCTGTCCCCGTTTTCAATCCGCATCAATGTAAGTTTAATAGCAAGCAAAATCAGACTCATGGTAAGCAAAGGCAGCTTAGTGCTCCAAGTAAGCAAGACTCTAATCTAAGGTAGTAGCAACAGAACGAGAGACAGGGTAGGCATACTTATAGTGGTGTGGGCAGTATATCAGTTTTCTAGTCCGGTGATAAAGCCAGCTTTGAGGTCAAGGTAGGTAGTAATTCATCTACATAGTGTAGTGCTGTGCTCTATTCTTGATAGCGCCGGTTGCATGTTCGTAGTTGGTTGAGAGCTCGATTCACTATTTCCAGATCGAAGAGATTACTTGTAAATGATTCTATTAATTTGTTTGCTGCGGAACTTCATGATGATTTATTACTTATATTACATTATTACTTAATTAATTTATTTATTATCTTATATATTAATTCTAATTTCTTTATTTATTCTATTATTACTTATTATCTTATATATTATTATTACTTAATTTATTTATTCTATTATTTTACATTCATTAATACGGAGAATCCAAGTAAGAAGAGGCACGCTCTAACTCACAGGCTGGGATATCAAATTTTAAGCATTGCGTAGGGTGGGTTTCCATCCATCAATATAGTGGGGTAGGTTTCGTTCCATATGTCAATTGGGGTTGATCTGATGAGAATGAGTGGTGTGCTGTGCTACTTTACTAATGAAATTAGAATGCTTTGTTCTACTTTCAGAACGAGGTGCATTCCCGCTCCAGATGTGTTTGTTTCTTCCGTGGGTGCATAGTCGCTCTAGGGCAGGTTGTTATTGGTTCCAAAGTATGTCTCAGGGAACCTCGCGTCACAGAAAGCCAGAGTCATATAGTAGGCCCGCTGTAGTAGGCCCGGCTCCGATTAGGCCCGCTCCGATTATGTCCTCCATCATTACTATTCTCTTGTTTCGCCCCATCGATGCACGTTATTGTCGAACAATGCATGAGTTGATGACCCCCGCTCTAAGAATGAGTTTTGTTACTGCCGGAATAGGCGATATTACTTGCAGCATGAGTCAACGCCCCATGTACAATTACCCTGTGATGCACTATATAATGTCCGATCTAGGTGTGTTTGTTTCTGCCTTGGGTATGTATCGGTTCTTATTAGCCCCATTGGCTGTTCAAACATGATCTTATTGCAACAAACACCATCTTTAATGAACTTACATTGGAATTGGTGTTACTCATGCAACATCAATTAGTGGGTTATGATGTACTAGTAGGTATAATATAATAATATGGGTATGATGTAGCACAAAAAACAATAGGAAAAGACCAACTACGACTATTGGAATTCAATGCTAAAGTTAGAATAACAGAAATAGCGGTGAGCTCCGCTGCGCCGAGGCAACCCGAACCACAGAAATGAATTTAAGAATACGAACCAGCGGTAAAGGCCTAACCCTTAGCTTCACTCTCCTTCTCCGCCAAGCAACTACTAACTCAAATAAAAAGCAGAATAGAACTTGTGCTTCTCGTGCCCCATAATAAAGAATAGAAGAACCACCTCTCGGAACTAGTGTTAACGAGAATACGGGACAGGAATTCCAGCAATGATAGTAAAGCCCCTTAGAACATATTTCCTACTGCCCAACTAAGCTGTCTTTACTTTCTTTATCTAATTATTACTTTACTTAATATAGGGGACTTTCCTGCCCGGCACTCTTACTGATCATACTTTCCTGCCTTATTCTTAAACTCAATACTTATTCTTATTGTTCTTCTAGCATCGCCGCGACAAGCTTATCCTTAAACTCAATACTTATTCTTATTGTTCACATCGCTAAATCAGCATCTTAGAACCGCCTCAAAGCCTGTATTCCAATAGGTAGGATCTATGTTGATTCTGTACTGCGCTTAAATCCCTTAGCCGTAATTCCAATAGTGGTTCTGTAAATCAGTGCTTTAGTTCAATTCTTTATTTCATCCGTTAAGTAACTAACCCTCCCTTTTCAGTATCTTTGCACTCCTATCCTAGCTTCCCTCCCTTTTCAGTTGCACTGACTACCCTTTCTTTGAACCTTGTGAACCTTTGTTCAATTGCACTGATTGCGAATGTGTGATCCGATGCTTTCTTTTCACCTAAAATACTATTCTGTCTGCGCTGCGTGGCGTGGGACCTAGTTTCACAAATACAATCCCCCCTTCCCTTCCCTTCCCCTTCCCCCTCTACTGGAATACAATATGCTTTCTAATCTCGATAACCGTTGTTAATAGTTGATGAAATTAGGCCCGGGACAAGTAAGGATCTAATCAATAGTCATAGAAATACAAGTACGAGTTGTTGTGTAAAGTCGAAGTTCCGAATCACAGTATTGTTTTTACATTATAGTAATAGTATCGGTAGAAATTAGGACAGAGTAATATAAGAATCCGGGGGGCCTAGCGAGAATAATCGAAAAAGAAAGGGAATAGGGAGGCGAGGTAGACACCGCATCTAAGAATAAAGAGGAGATTTTAGAAAGGGGAGGAAGGATCCCAATCGAGAGTAAAGGGCTGATAGGCATTAGTCTTTGAATGAGATCTAGTAAGGACAGACTAACTGTCAACAACACAAGAGTAAAAGGGTCCCCCATTGATACATAATGAAAGGCAGTGTTTAAAGAAAAGAAGTAAGCAATGGCCTAGACAAGCAGTTCTCGCCTTGTGGGCTTACGTTCAAGTATTTCCATTAGCGGTGAAATCTTTGCCTATCAGCAATTCTATTTCCGGTGTTCGAGTTGCATTCAGGTATTACTAGTGCACTTCCTAGTTTCCTACCTGTACTTGGTGTTCTATTTCTGGATTCTTTGTTTTAGTCTGGTGGTTCCCGGGTCTGATCCTTACAGGTCTTATACCGGTACCCGAGTTAGATACCACAGAGTTCTATTAGAGTAGATAGCACTACTAGGTAATAGCCGGTAAGGTAAGAATAAAGGGTGACACAAGTCAGTCTTAGTTTGTTTTTAGTAATGTGGTAGGCAGGCAGGCTCTATAAGTATCACTAAAGAACGATAAAATAACTAAGAATGAAGGAAGGGAATGTCAGTTTTATATCTATGTGGACAAAGAGGAGTCTAACCCCGAGATACAGATTCGAGGTCCGGGGCGACAGAGTTAGATCAGTATGAATTCTCATTCCCATTTAGGTAGTGAGTGACTTTTGCTTGCTTTGGTGTCGCCCATCCTTACTGCTATTCTTTAACTACCAACTATAGGTCTACCACTAACGATCTCAAACCTGCCCCTACTGATCTCCTATTCCAACTACCTTGTTGATCTGCCTTTTCTTTACTCTTGGGCTTAGACTTCGGGAATCTAACTCTAAACATAAGCATGGGATTGAGCTAAAACCTATTACTATTACTTATGAGAATACATCCAATAAGTAAGTCTACCTGTCCTGTCCTTGGGCTCTAATACTAATAACACTACTAACAAATATGGAATACAGAAGTTAGAGTCGAAGCTATCAACTAGGAATAAGTAATGATGGAAGAGATGCCACTATATTATGATTATGGCCCGTTGCTTGCTTGTTATCAATCAATAGAATAGTTAGAATGGATATTTTACTTAACGAATAGGGCGCCTAGAATACTATTGGAATAATGACTCATAAATAAACTAATGTATTGATTTACTTAACTGCAAAACAAATAACTACAACCAAGCAACTACTAAAAGGTAGGCAAGCAGCTAATAACTCAAATGCTTATAATCCTGGCTCCCAAACTCATGATATACTACTTAGGCGAGAAGACATCCTGTACCCTTTCTTTTATTTATTCTTGTATTGATTGGTTCTTAGAAGTAGAGGTGAAGTCGTCTACCATTCCTTTCTGCCCATTCCTTATTCCAGGATCGATTCTGTTACTCATGTGTGTGATTCTATCGGGTACTACGTCTATTCTATTCCTATACATATAGATAGTCCGGTTGGTTTCCTTTAGAATGCTATGAACAAGCCCGGGAATGAGATACAGTAGCGGCTATAGTTAGTAGTTGAAGAAGATAAGCTCATAGTCAGTAAAGAAAGAATCCAAGGTTGGGCAATAAGGCTTAGTTCCAAGTTGAGGCATTATTGGTAATGATTTCATTGTTGCTGGCACCGGTTCCATATTCCGTATTCAGATACACTATCATAATAATAAAGGTCCTGCAAGGCCCTAAGAGAGGCAAGCTATAAGTGAGCAAGGGAATACTTCATAATACAGTAGTGGATCCACCAAGTACTCGAGCTGTAGGAATACAATCCGATGTTAAATACAGTTTTCAAGTAAGCCAGAGGGCAGCCTTATTAGTAGTTAGCTAGTGGAGTAATAGCCCAGTGTTCCTTCTCGTTTCACTTGGAACCCAGCCTTAATTACAGTATGCAGTTAACCCATTTTACTTCTGTACTTGGCCCTGGCATTCCTATTAGTATAGTACTCGTCCCAGTCCGCTACTCGTTAGCTCCAAATTATCACTACCAATTCCAATTCTTCAACAACTGGCCCCATCTTCTACCCCAAGAGTGGAGCTAAGCTGAAAGAGCTACGCGGCTGTTGAGCGGCAGTCTTAAGATTAGATTGAAAAAGGGAACAAAGAGCTACGCGGCTGTTGAGCGGCAGTCTTAAGATTGAAAAAGGGAACAAAGAGCTACGCGGCTGAGCCTGGGAATCCAACTCATACTGTACTGTGGAGCCAGCTACTACTCATAGGGCTGAAAGGAGATATATGGAATGCAACGCAACTAATAACTATCGGATTTCAATACTACCTAATAGATGCAACTACTAACTAATAGCTTGACATCCCTTTCTCTTAAACAAAACTGTCGGATCTTTCTTTACTGCCCCTTAAACCGCCTTAGAGTCTTTCTTGTGCAGTTAAGGTACTATTACTAGAAGAGTGGAACCAATGCTAATAGGGCTGAACCGACTACTAGGAAAGAGTTGAACCACCGGCAACAAGGCTCGAACACTGTACTGCAAGAATGGAACTGGTACCGGTAAGGCCTCTAGCATGACTCGAATTGAATTGAGTCAGTGCCGGCTAACTACCCTTGGTTCAAACTAGCCTACTGCCCTTTAGGCGATAACTCACAACCGGGACTTCAACCAGTGCTTCTCATGTTTTATCTTGTAACAAAGAAATCCACTATTGCTTTTAAGGCTGGAACTGGTGCTAACAGGATCCACTCTGCTAACTAAAACTTATGATGCTACTAACTAGAGAGCTGACACCCGCAACGGCGCTTGGACTTTGTACCCTTTCCTATTATATTAGCCTTAGTTCCAAGCCCCAGTCCTACCTACTGTTGTTTACTTTCATTCTTTAGCAGCTGAGCCGGATCTTTGCATTACTTACTACTAGCCTGTCCCTCTTCGCTGCCTTTTTGTTTGTTATCATTATAATGTAACATCGATATGGATTAATACGGCCGGCCAGGCCAATTGTTACTATAGTAGGTAGGCTTCAATTCTTTACTTTATCATTTTTTCTTACACGGTTGCCCCTTTTCTTCAATGGAAACTCTACTGGGCCTTGCCCGAACTCTATAGCCTAGCCTCCTAACGAGCTCACTCTACTTAGTTACTGTGGTAATCTCACTGTGGACTGGACTCTCTTTTCTTGACTTGGTAAAGCCAATGCTCGAACGTACCTTTCAAAGCACCTAACGAGTAGAGCTTCACTTAAGGTTACTTTCCTTGCTCGCCTTCTTTCTCCATCGATAACAAAGCTTAAAGTCTATCGGGGCGCACTTGAGCATGTCCTTACTTATGGTCTAATGGTTACCAGCAGGTAGTGTTAGAGACCCTCCCCCGTAAGCTAAAATACAGATTTACTTATGGCCTCGAACAGCTGATTCTGTCTCTTATCTCGCAGGAATTTAATCTAGGGTTTCTATCCGCCACCTATGACAGCTGGCTCTGCTCTACCTTATCTTGCTCCATCTTCTGCTGACAAGTGCTACTTACTTTCTACTTTACCGCTCCATAGACTACGTTAACAGAGGTCTTACCGACATCGAGCTAAGCTAGCAAACAAAAGCTTAAAAGCCAGTCAGCCCCTCTCTTAATCCAGCTTATGCTTATTATTCCGATTCTATCTTTCTAAGACAAGAAAGGTGAACTGTCCCGTCCATAGCAAGTACAGTTGTTTTTGGCTACCAAATGGAATATCCATAAAGAGTACTTCGAGGCACAAGGCCCTAGTAAATACACTGCCTGCATCATCCCTTTTTATGTTGAACGAAAAGAGGCCTAGCCTGCCTTTAGTCAACAAAGAATTCCACTACTTTTCCTTTAGCCGACGCTAAGTCAACTGGAACAGAACCACTTGCAGCCTTCCTTGTCTTATTCCTTATTACATCTTTTTATTATTCCTTACCCGAACCTGATCCAGTATCTGATCTTGTTCGATGTCGACTTTACTCAAACGAATTCGAATCCCGACACAAAACAAACTAACAAGGATTCAGCTCTCACAACTTACTTGGACACTGGGGATTCTATTGAAACTGGATACAAAACCATAACTCTAGATTATAAAACAGCTTCTTCTCCCCGCGGATTATCTTACAGTGTATTCTCTGTTGCTTGCCTAACTCTCCTTTCAGTGCCGACCTCCACCTACAAAAAAGAGTTAGTCGAACTCTCCTTTCAGTGCCACCTCCTACTTTTAAAGAATTAATTGATCATGTATCTAATCTAACATAACAGAGCAGAGGAGTTTTAGAGCCCTGCTTAACTGCTCAATTGCACTTATTTCGCTGATGCCGGTGAATAAAATCAAAGACTTGCTTCTAAAGCTACCCCAAGAGATTCCTTACTACTTTCCTCGGACCCGGATCGGATACTGATTGAGACCTCGCCATTTATGTTGTTAAGTTACAGAAACCTTTCTTTTGAGTCTTTTAAGGCATAGTCAATTGATATTGAAGGGACGGGACTTTCGATTTTAACCCGGAAACTGTCCAACAAATGCATTTGTTGCCCTGCCCCGGAAACAGGACTTGCAATCTCAACTTCAGATTCATATTATCGAACACTAGGTATAGATTGATTGTAAAGATGAAGCATCTTCTTCTGCTGCTGGCTTTCTACTCCTCCCTGCTCCTGCATCTGATCCTTCTCTTTCAACTAGATACTTAACCAGAAAAGAACCTGGAACTGGAACTCGTATTTCATCTGGAACTCGTATTTAATCTTTCACTCTATTTGCATACTTAGACACAATCACTGGCACTCGAACTTACACTGGGATGATTCTGCTGCCGACTTTCGCTTCTTTTCTTATCCTCTTTTCATTGTAATTGTATACATCTTTCTTATTGAGCACCCAGTCAAATAGTAATCTTTCTTATACCCCTGATTATATGAGTAATCTTACTTATTTATATACCCATAAAATAGACAGGACAGCTTGTTCTTTTTCCGACCTCAGCTTGAAGTTATGAACCGATTACTGCTGACAAGCGCACTGCTTACTTTTCTACTGGTCGATTCTGTTGAAACTGGTTCTACTTCTGAATTTTGTCCTTTATCTGATCCTTGTATTGTTACAAATTGAAGATTCTTTTCCTGTACTACTTATTATGATCGATCCTCGTAGACTTGGGCCAGTCACCTCTCTCGACAAGGAAGTCCGCCCGCCTTAGACACAATTACTTTAACCTCTCTATATGACTTAACTATACACCTTTAAAAACAAACCTTAGAAGCAATCACTTTAACCTCTCTATATGACTTAACTATCATCTTTACCGGCTTTATTAGTAATTCGCTAGCGCACAAAAGAACAAACTTTACTTTAAAGAAACCGCCTGAAAGCGCCTGATTTAGAGTTGTAAGACCTCTCTTCCACTCTGCTAACGGTTATTGGAGTTTCTAGAACTAGCACATCAGTACTTTATTCTTTCTTTTATTACAGGAACTTACTAAAGTTAGATTTGATTCTTCCCTGACCTCTCCTTTCAGTGGAAGAAAAGTATGCAATTGAGGAACGATAGGCGGGAAAGTAAGTCTGATGGACAGCAAAGTAGGCCTCGGAAGCACTAGTTCAAGTAGCAGACTTCAAATAAAACTCAAGCATTGGAGATAAGAGTCACAGGGCGATAAGGGCAAGGCAGACTTAAGGAGTTTTAGTTTGCAATCGGGGAGCGGAGGTTTGAGTGAAACCCCTAAGGCTTGGTTTACTGAGTTTAGGAGTAAGGCGTGGACTGCAGGTTTCTATTCTTTGCATTGGTAGTTCGTTAGGGCATGTTCGATTCTGCTAATAGTAAGCTACCATTCCTATTAGTATAAGTTTCGGTGGTCTTGTTAGCTAGGTTCGATTCTTTTATTTAATGGGGGGTTCTTTGTTAATGGCTTAATCCACTCCACTTCCACTGTAATTCCTGTACTAATAGGTTAGTTCCTTAGTTTACTACTGATTGACTGGACTGCTCCCGCGCCTAGCTGGATCGTATCAACGAGTATTAGAATAATCCAAAAGAGCTTAAGCCTGGGAAATAGAGTATTTGCGTGCACTGGATCAGACTCCCTCTATGAGTAGGACTTCATATTCTTTTACTCCTCCTGCCTCTTCTTTAACCGGATACTCACTAACCTCATTGAGAGAACCAACAATATAGATACTAACTAACCGTATTTTGACTCTTTAACAGCGCCTTACAAGCCTGGCTTCATAGCTGCCACAGGCCTACTGTTACCCTATGCCCCAGCTAGAGTATTACTTGCCCCGCCACTTTGTTAGCCTACCATTGCTTACTGAAATTATGAAAACGAACCTACCGCTGCTATACTTATAATTATTATTTATCGTTGAAACCCTCTGCCTTGAGCTGGTGGAGCACCAACCTTTCTTTGCTTTCGTCCTGTCGCTATTGATGTTGAACCTCGCTTTACTGTCTCCTACTCTTTGATGACGTGCTCTAGCTCAAAGACTAGTAGTTGTGTACATGGGTCCAGCCCCTCTAGTCGACAAACCTAAACTTATTACCTAAAAATCCGTAGTGAACCTATTTAACTCCAGGTACTCTAGAGCACATCTAACAATAAGAACGAGCCCACCAGATTATAGTAAAAGACAGGCCAAGGGCCACTAAATTGATACATGCCACTAACGGGCTCAACTTGGAACCGAGGCTTTAACCGCTGCGTATTAGTCTTACGCTCCGAGATATCACTACGACTAACGCAACGTAGAACTCAAAGTAAAAAAAAGACTACCTTCTATTAGCCTTCACGTAAGCGCAACTACCTAAGTCTGTCTTCCTATCTGCCTTTCCTGACCTAAGTATGCATTGAGAGGATCCGGCCTAGAATCTTGCTTTACAACAGAGCTCCCATAAGATAAGACTCATAATAGTAGTAATAGTAGTATACAAGTCAGAGAAAAACTCCTCACTCGCCCACATAAGCAGAAACTATTGACCTCAACCCCTATTCAGCACCTCCCGGTTGAGTCCCTCTCTCCTTACTTGAATTCTTGTACTAGTGCCTTGCTTATAAGATTTAAATCACTGCTTACAAGGCATATGCTCCAAACTAACAACTCACTGCTGATCCACTTACTCTTATTAACCAGTGTGCAGTGCAATAGGGACTGGACTGAGGAATAGCGAACCAATGCAAGGGAATAGCGTATAAAAGAGAGAATCGAACCACTGATAACAGTACTTTCACTACCTTACCTGACTCTGGCTCCACTGCCACCGGCAGCTAACGCTGCCCTTCTTGCTTACTAGTTAAAGTATACCACTCCCGGCTCTAGGGCTGTTACTCCGTACTTTCTTTCTAAGTCAATAGGGCATATACAGCAATAGAACAAACCTACCTATAACCAGAGTAGAACACCCAATAGGAGATAATAAAAGTGTATAGGGAAATTTAGAGTGGAGCGAGTAAGAAAAAGAATCGAATGAGTAATACAGAATGCGAGGAGCAAGCCCAAGCCCGCGATAAGCAAAATACTACTTGAAGCCAATACCCATGAGAACAAATCTGAGGAAGAAAAACGAACTAACGAAACAAAAGCTGGTACTTCTACTAACAGGGTAACGAACTGCTGGGAAATCCGCTACTATAGAAAGAATGATGTCACTGCCAAGCCAACAAGATTGGAACAAGCAACATAGAATCCGACAGCGTCATTTAGTAGAGCCTGGCTTTTATCCTTTCACTACGCCAAGTAACTACTTCAATTGGGTAATATCAACCATGTGCTCCATCCCCAAAATCCTACTTTCTAGATGTCATCTCAATTATTAGGTTAGAGTATAATGCGGAGTGGGAACTCGATAAGATGCGGGACCAATAGAGAATCTTGCAGTCAAAGATGTGAAGTTGAACAAGGCTTAAACGGAGTAGGAACATATGCAGTTAGAAAGTAAGATGTTGTCGACTAAGAAAAGAGATCAGACTCAAAAGATGGGGATGCTACGCCTTTACTTAATTCTACCGTAGGTGTTTCGAGTAGTATAGAGATATTCATAGGTGTTTCGATTGTAGAGATATTAAAATGATGAAAACTTCTTTAAATATAGGTGGTCAGGTCGTCAAAAGACTAATAAATATGATTCAATTTGTAACTTAATTCTACTCCATGTTAGCCCTTTGCACCCCGAGTCTCATCTGTGTTGTCAGCAAGACCATAAAGCGGAGAGTCAGGATCGGGCCCAGACTAAGTGGCTAAAGCAAAAGCGCTGGGGGTGATGAATCAGGATCTAAAGCGAGGGGATAGGTTTCACTCTATATATATGTCTTTTGCTTTAAGTACAGGACTTCCTTCTTCTTGTCTTGAGGAAGGAAAGGATGCAACTGATTGATTGTCTTAGCGCTTCAACGCCCTTAGTAACTCGCTACTCAACTCTCCTTTCTTCATCATTGAAACAACTCTCTCTCTTTTCTTCATCGACAACAGAATCACCTTCACTTCACTTTGGAACAGAAACAGACTAGTATATTGCACCTGACTTTCTCACTGGACCTATCACTGAATCCTCCCTTGGTGGAGCACTCACTAGTTTTTATTTATTCTTTTCCGAACTTCTCCTATCACGAAAAGGATACAACACTGCAACTTACAATGATTCTGCTTTCTAAAAAAACTAGTTCTTTCTTTCTATTTAAAGTTATAGTTTCTCTCCTTATTTACCAACCTATTGTGAATTTCAAAACGAGACCTTTCATTCAATGTCTCTATTCTAAGTCTCCCTTTTCCTTTATCTAAGTTCAGTCCGAATTCCCCTGTAGTGTTTTGGGATACCGGCCTAAGGCTAAGAGAAGAGACACGAGGCTCAGAATAGCCACACACGCAAAGAACGAATAATTGTACTTATAGAACAGTAAAAGAGCGAGCTGACGGAGGAGTAAAGCAGAATTGAACAAGTAAGTCTAAGCTTCCAAGTCGGAATACCTGTTTGTTTGTTTTGGAGGATACTAATACTAATACGAGGAATAAAGAGTAAGTGTGGTGGTCATCTGTAGAATAATGCCCAAGTGGGCGGGGATGCAGAGGGAATTGGTCTTATTCCAGGCAGGAGAAGAGCGAAACCAATAAAAAAGCAGAATTAGACAACAACAGAGGTGAAAATCAGTAATAGAAGAAGAAAAGGCGAACTCAAGGTTGCAAGCGAGGATAGTTAGATTTGAAGCAAAGTAGGCAGCCTTACCAGAGAGTAGCGAAGAATACAAGTAAAGGGCAAGCTCGTAGGCAGGAAAGGCGGGTATTGGAGGCATCATGTTTCTGATTTTATACTCGATCAGGCTTACTCCCCACTAAAAAACTAAGTATTACTTTTGTCCTACTGTATCTTGTTCTCCAATACGTCCTACGCAGTATATCTTTCCTTGATATCAAGCTATAACTACCGCGCCTGCCCTCCTCGTCCTCCATTCTAAAAACTCCTTCCTTGCCAGCCGGATCTAGCTCCTAAGCTCCCTTCTATAAGCCTTGCTTCCATAAAAGCGTGAGTCTGCCTATCCTGTCTTCAGGAATGACACTAGAATCTTCAGGAATGACACTAGAAAGTAGGATTTCGACAAGTACTATTCAACTCATACTAATAAGAGTCAACGCACAATATAGACTTATTCCGTTGCTTATAAGACCTGAGCTTACTACTTAATAATAGACTGAAACACTGCCTCCTCATCTCAGTTCGCTACTCCTTTATCTTAGCCTCCCGTTCTCTTATTTCATCATTAGGCTTCTGACTTCGAGTCCCACTCTCTTATTAAAGTTAGCGGACTAAACACTTGAAGCCTTGTTGATACTGGGTTGATTCTGACTTTTCGCGGGTGCGGTGCGGTGCGGGGATTCTTGCTAGTATACATGGAATTCTGACTATTCTTCTATTACTTATCAATATGTTTGGTTTTATGCCTAGGATCTCGTACCTATATTTCACATTATATAAGAGAATGTTTGAAACAAAGCAAATCAAGAAATAAGATAAGGTATAGTTCGGACAAAATCCAGAACGAAAAGCAGGACGGTAATGTTGGGCACTGTTCCATTCTTTCTGGACAGGAGTTAGGTCTTATGGGTATCATTTGCATTCTGACTTAATAGGTTGGATTGGCCCGCAAGTAGAGAAAGCCTAGAGCACACTGCCCTGTCACTCGAGCGCAACAGGCATAGGTTATTAAATGAATTGAAAGAGGTTCAGCGCTAAGTGAATGAGTTGACTCGGATCGGGACTCAGTTTTAATGCGAATGAGGGCAAGAACAAGTGCTAAGAGAAAACTAGTGCGGGCGTGCCCAATTCCAAGTTTATAGTATGATTCCAATAGCAATCGTTTTCAGGTGAAGTCAGTAGCTCAAGTCCTGTTTTAATCAGCTCTACTCTTATCGGCGGAGGAGTAAGAGTTAGGTAAAATTACTGCAGTTAATAATGAAAGCT
This sequence comes from Ensete glaucum, assembly GCA_021527575.1. Classification (NCBI taxonomy): domain Eukaryota; kingdom Viridiplantae; phylum Streptophyta; class Magnoliopsida; order Zingiberales; family Musaceae; genus Ensete; species Ensete glaucum. The sequence continues at coordinate 902,452 of JAHSUZ010000011.1, forward strand.
CGGGTTATGCGGTAAAGTGTCTCGTTGCCAGTAGGGAAATTGTTGCATGCCCGGCCCTGGAGGCACTAGTATCTTTCCTTGTTTATTTAAGTAGGAGAAGCACCCTTTTCTTTTGATTCTTCTTATTGGTTAGTTAAGCCGGAGTTCTTGTATTAATCCTTATTAGTGTAGCAGTACGGTGATCCATTTGCCATCAACACAAAGGCAGTTATGTTATGTTTACAGTTGCACCAATCTCTTTATGGGTAAAGTAAGAATCCAATAGCTAATTCAAAGAATCAAACGAGCGAGTAGCAAACTCAGAGGTATATGGGTACCCGGATACTATGCTAAGTTAACTAATACGATAGGCTTAAGGGAAGTAAAGCGAGACCAGTATTCCCTTATTCCGAGGCTCATTCTCATCAGTAGCAATATGTTTTCGTATAGTAAAGTGAGTGTCTGAGATGCAGTAGCGCAAGACCCATAGTTAGGAAAGGTGGAGTGCACCAAGTAGTCACAGTCTTTTCAGCAGTAACAGTAAGAGTAAAAGGTAAGAGGGAGCCTAGTCCTTGCGGGAATGAACCCTATACTTCTAATAATTGAACTAGGGAATCACACGCACGGAGAGGGTAAGGGCAGCTTTAGCTGGATGAGCTGCTAAATTCATTATCTTATGTTTTTAATTAAACAATTATCTTATTACACTTATTTATTTAATTCAACAATTCATTCGATAAATCATATTACTTAATGATAAAAGAAAAAAGAATAGAATGTAGGTTTGTTGGAAATAAGAATATTCATGTAATTCCGGTTTGTTGTAAAAGAGTTACGCTAAGCCCAGAAAGAGTTACGCGGAGCGGAGTCAAAGTTATGTTTTCCCGGGATTTTGGACAGCAAAGTCAATTTCCTTCATAGCGAACCTATTTTCAATTGACTTTTCACGTTTTCCCGGCAAAAAAGGTAGCCAAGTGATTTTCCTTCATAGCCGGGTTCATCGAAATGAGATTTTGATGTTTTCCCGGGATTTTTGATAGCCAAGTCCTTTTCCTTGATAGATAACCCGAAACATACTGACTTTTCATGGAAACCCGGGATTTTTAATAGCAACAACCCTGTTTTCGCTAATAGACAGAGAAGTCAGTTTACTATATCTATCTTTCTTTTGATTATTCTTATGTTATTCTTTTATGATTTTTTCATCGAGTATATTCTTAGGCTTGGCTTGCTTTACTGCCTATCGTTCCACTGCTCCTTACTTGAGACTAGGGCCCGCGCTTCGAATACTTTTTTTTACTTTACACTTGGAATAGGACACTGCCCAACGAACTAAACTAGCAGAATTAGATGTCCGGGGGCCAGCCTAAGAAATCGTCCGGTAAGCTTCTAACCCAAACAACATAGGCATGGAAAACATAATAGGCATTGCAGGTCACAGTCCCAGTCATCGAGAGCGTATTCAAGGAATGAGAGAGCGCATATTAAGTCATCGAGAGCGTATTCAAGGAATGAGAGAGCGCATATTAATAGTTAGCTAGTGGATTTAGTTAGCTAGTGGATTAGCGGAATGGTAGTAAAGGGTGTCGGTGAGTAACTGTAGAATGTATTTCTTACCTGAGAGCTAGGTAATGGTAGGCTTGAACACCTTATCCCGAATCCTATAAGGAGTCGTTTCATTCCTGTTAGCAGTATAATTTCAGCACCTTTTCTTTAGGCAAGGGAACAGGGATAAGAAACTCAACTTAACTCCTAAACCGATGGCCCGAAAAGTCAACTTTTTCACCGATTCCCCTACTGGTAAATGCCGGACACAGGACTTGCTCATAACTCTCTCCCCTTCCGGCTTGGCACTGCTTCCATTCCTTTACTTTCTCTGGCTTGGCACAGCTTCAATTGGACTACTACTACAGGGCTGCTACGACTTATGAAGAAACTTCACTTGCTAGCTCAGCTCCTTAGCTAGTGTTCGTCAGTGAACCTAGTACTTGTTTCATTCTTTGACTAACCTGTTGCATTCTATGTCTGTAGAGTGGAATTCTGACCTTTGAGCGAACGCTACCCCGAGTTGAATTCTTTTACTACCTCTTTGCCTTATGAGTTTCATTCTTTTACTACCTCTTTGCCTTATGAGTTTCATTCTTTCATATACGATTTCATCTCCAGTTCCTGTGCTGTGCCACTTATTATATCTGCTCTTAACTTCTTAACTTCAAGTCCAGTGCCCAGTAGTACAAATGGCCAAGCAACTCAAATTCGCCAAGGTTAGTATAAAGTAACTGCTAGACAAGACGACAAGCGTAGTATAATGTAGCGCGTCAGTAAAGTTATACTCGTTCGTGTCGCTAAAGTTGAGCGCCCTCCGCCAGTAGTCTATGGTATAGCGTCAGCGAGTTTTCCTGTTACTAGGCAGTGAGCTAATGAGTCACTACTAGACCAGAGTCATGAGCTGGAACAATAACTGGAACAGCACCACTTTTATTCTATCTATCTTATATAAGAGAACAGCCCCTTTCTGACCCGATTGCTGCTGGCAACTATCATACCTATGACAACTGGCAACTATGACTATCCTATTGCTCCATTACTTATATGACTATCCTATTGCTCCATTACTTACTGTATTCTACTGGCCTGGCCTCTCTCACCCCTTGCTCAGTTATTGATTACTTTACTGGCTTACTCTCCTCAGGCTACTCAAACTTATGAAACTACTCGTATACATGCTCCAAAGAAGCTCTTTACTACTCTACTACTTAGACCTATTAGTACTAGACACTGGCTCTTAACTACTCTACTACTGGACTGGCACCCGAAACCCGACTTGTGAAGTTCAGGAAGGAGTTGATCCAGTATAGATCTATTAGTAAACCATCCTAACAAGTATTTCGTACCTACTCGAGCCTAGTAACTTAATTCAACAAGTAAGTTAGAAAACCGCTAACAGAATTCAACATCTACTAATAAGAGCCAAGCGTATACTAATTTTTTTGTAGGTGATTCGAATGAAACATAAACTCGGGATTCCACAATAAAGTCATTCAAAACCACTTGCAGTAGACTGAACTCAAACAGGCTCTTTTCACTCTTTCTCATCCACCTCTGGCTCATAAGTGAAGTGAAGAATTTACCTCAGTAGTATACCCTCTGCACTAACGATACTTTCAACTTCCATAAGAACTGTGGAACTGCTTTCTCTACTTAAGTTCACCTCGCATCAAAGCTAGTAAGATAGTATAGTAAGTCTGCGTCCTTTCTTCGTCAGAGCGGTAGGGCTGCTCTTCCACTTCAATTTAAGGAAATCTGCTATCTTGTTAATCACATAGACCTGCTCGCTTTTCTCCTAAAAACATAGACCCGAGAAGTCCTACTGGGATTCCCTCTTTCCCGCCTGCCTTTTCCTTAAGTAATGGTGTTTGGTGACTTTCTTCCCTTCCTTCTTCTAAGCTTGCATCTGACCTGACTATCTACTAGTTTCAAGAAGTATTAGTAGTGGTCTGGTCCAGTTAGAAATTAGGCATCTAGCGCATAAGTCTCCTTACCTCCTCCTCCACTAATAAATAATCATTTACCTCTTTCTTCGCCTACCTAACCTAGTGCTCAATCTTTAAAGTAATAATTCTAATAGTAATAACAACATATAAGAATTCACCTAGATGCAGAGAATGTAGTACCTAGCATTACTATTAGTAACATCAATCAATCATTACTATTAGTAACATGACTCACTCATTATATACAGTACATGCGCTCTCCACTAAAAAGTAAGGACAATGTGATAACTACACTTTCTTCACCGACAACAGGATTTTCAACTGGATACTTAGTCTTGCCAAGAACCATACTTGCTTTCCCTCCCACGCCAACACCGGACTTTCGAGCACCACTGATTGCTGCTTGCTTTAGTCTTGCAGGCCGGGCTTCCTTTCCCTACTTAACTTGCACATAAAGCTCCTCTCCTTAGTGACCTACCGGGCTATCATTATATCATTACATCATTACCAGTTGGAAAGTAAAGTGATGGTGCAAGAGCTGAATCCGATGACAAAGAGAAAGATAGGGAAGAAGTCTCCTTCCTTACAAGACTCTATGCCATGTGCTCTTAAGTACTGAGTTTGAGGCAAGGGGGATAGAGTATAGTATCGTACAGACTCGAGAGCAGGATAAGGGTATTTCTCTTCCGTAGGAGTAGAAACAGGATCAGTGCAAAAGTAAGCAAGAAGGCGAGACATAATTCTAGGAAAGTTTAGGTCTGGGCAGAAAGGGGTCCTCTCTTCAGTGCTCAAATCCATTCCTGCCTCATAGCAAGCAAGTTCAATGACAGTTTTCGTATCAGTGCCAGTGAATTGGGTTTATTGTGCTTACTACGTTTCCACTCTGATCTACTTACTGAGCTTCTGCGTTAAGTCAATCATATGAGAGAGTTAAAGAGTATCGGTACTTGTCGGCTTGCCTACTTGTCTAGTAGTTACTAGTATGCTTGCCCTTATAGACAAGGTGAACTGCTTCTCTTACCTATTGCTCCTATACCGTAGTCTTCAAACTCCATTCAATTCTTGCTTCATTTGGCTCCCGAGCACATAGCAAGTAATAAATAAATTCGAACGTGTTATTTCAGAGTCCTAATTTCGCCTAACTACACCTCTTTCTCCTCTACCTCCGGCTACAATAGGTGTTTTGCAGTAAGCGATACAAGACAATCCGTTTCTTCTTATACTGCAGAAGCCTTATCTCCTATTTCAGAATGCCCACTACACGGGGAGCTTGGTCAGAATCTTCATCCTTGTTTCCCCGAGAGAAGCAAAAAAGGAGTCGCTTTAGATCCTTTTAGAACTCCTTATTCCTCACCATATCCCGCTTATGATCTCGTCTTGTCGCCAACACTATAACTTCATCAACTTAGAATTCTTTTTCTTCCCTTGGTTTAGCACAGTTTGCACTCCATTCTTTGATTTTGACTTTCCCCGAGGATATAGAGTTTCAAAGTTAAGGTTTGATTACTTTGTTTCTTTATAGGCTCTTTGTTTTAGTGCTGTATTCTTTATAACCTCTCTTATTTATTACTATTTATTATTGATTACTATTTATTGATATCCTCTTAGTAAGTAAGACTAGAGTTGCGGATATCCTCTTAGTAAGTAAGACTAGAGTCGCTCTCACTGAGACTATCTATGAAAAGGCACCCTAGGCGACTGTGCGTAAAAGAAAAAGTGCCCTACCCTAAAGGAGGGGAATTCTATCTCGGGGCTGTAAACTCCTCTTTCTCATCGGACAAGCAACGGGAAACTCTTTTGGTTAAAAAGGAAAGGTATTTGCCACCCTATCCACTGTTGAAATGCATTTGAGCCTATAGAGATGGACCTATTGCTAATACTGAGCCTCTTTGCTACTTTTGTTAGACCAGTTAGAGTAGTTTATTATTGGTAGTCGCCCTTGTGCTTACTTGTTTGTTTGTTCGAAGCTCTGCCCCAGCTTGCACCCTTGCCTTTGCATCTTATGCTTATTATTAAGATCAGTATTCCTATCCAGCTCCCGAGTCTGTACTCGACTCCACCCTATCCACTTTGCCTCAAACATCAATTGATTCATTCACGGTAGAAAGACCCATATCGGATGGATGTTCTAGTTCATTTTAGCCACTAATCTTTCTGGTTCACTCACTGACCCTAACACGCTCCACTGACGCACTTTAGTCTGGGTCCGCACTGTCCTTCAGTAAACAAATCATAATTGACTGTTACTGTTCTTTCTTACGCCGAGTCAACTACTCCTCAGACTTAACCCGATTAATGGAATCTATCTCTCCCGTCGACAACACCCGAACTATCATAACCAATTGCTGCCTAAGATACTGACTTATGAGAATTAGAATCCAGCCAGCCGAACAAAACATTCCTACTACTGCTGATTCTATTTCTTCTAGAGCACCTGGTCATGATATAGATTGAAGTAAATACCACTGGCTTAGCATCTTCTCTTTTGTTACTTGAACTTGCTGCTGACAACTTCACCTCTGATTCTGACAAACGATTAAACAGACCCACTTGCTTCAGATCAAAGGAACTGTAAACTAAAGGGAGTTAATTAGTATGTGAAATACCAGAGGGAGTTGACTTACCGGTCCTATACTAAAGGAAGGGTCCTAAACTAAAGAATAGAGTAAAGGAAGAATGAATCAAGGAAGTATTTAAGTTGCAGCAGTGCCAGGAAACAGGAAAGGAGAAGAGTTTTGTTCGGGTATTGGCTTAGAGATAGGGATATTCTTGAGTTGGGATCATAAGTAGGTAAAGAATAGCTGTTAGGGAGCTCAATCTCCTTTCTCATGCCTATGAGGTGTTGGGAATAAAGTGTTAGAGTACAGGGCAGGTGAAGCGGGGCCGAGCAACTAAAAAGAAGGTTAAGGTCAAGAAGGCGGATTTACAAGTAAAGGCATGATAAGATACCTCGCATCAAAGCTAGTAAGATAGTCTGCAACTTACATACAATAAGATAGTCTGCAACTTACATACAATAAGGGCCTATCCTCTCTCTCCACGATGTCTTAATCCGAGTAAAACTAGTGTATTAGTGGCTTGCTCTTATATACAAGTTGTCTTTGTGGTAAGTAAACTATATTATGAAAGGCAGGAGCACTAGGAGCTGTAGGTAAACTCTATAAATAAGTATAGGACCAGAGTATAGGTAAAATAGAATGCAGAGGAAGTAGTGGTTAGCTTTGCCACTCGTGATTCAGTAGTGGTCCAAGCATGTTGGTTCAGGCTGAAGAAAGCTTCCTTCTCGTCTCCAGACCTCTGTTCAATGGAACTCATAGCTCATCCACCATTGATACTCGGCGGGAGCTCCACTCACAATACTTGTGAGTTGTTACAAGTTGTGTCTGTTTACAATTCCTTATTAAAAGAGAAAGGCCGATATGCTGCAGTCCTAGAAGAAAAGACAGCAAAGACAGGCTAAGATACCGTAAAGCAAGATCGATGGTTATAGGGCAATATACCGACTATTCTCCCAAAAGCAGTTAAGGATCCCGGCGAAGGGGTCTTAGAAGAAGAGGCAGGGAAGGCATTCTTATTAGCACCAAGCCGAGTCTCATAAGCACTAGTTCTCTTTCTTCTGAAGTTGGTACAATAGCAAAACAAAACAGTAGGAACTAAAGAAAAGAAAAGAAGTAAGAGTAAGCAGCGCTCTCTCCCCAGGGGATTAAAGTAATATCGCTAAGGGCAAATCTGAATCAAAGAAAAAAGGCCTGGACTAACTGGTGCAATTTATGATAAGTAGTATGAATATCCCTCATATTACTATTACAAGGTTGGTTCTTTCTTTAACTAACAAGCCATGAATTATTCTTTTATGATTTTATCATTAAGTATGATTATTATTCTTTTATCATTAAGTAAGTAGTCTTTCAAACCGTAATGAGAATTATGATTATTCTTTTATCATTAAGTAAGTAGTCTTTCAAACAAACCGTACCGGAATGATATATATGATTATTTCCAACAAACCGTACCGGAATGATATTAACTTATACAAACCTACATGAGAATTATTTTATGATTTATGATATTTTCTTATTAAATTATATAGTATGATTCCTTCTATTCGCTAAGCTCAAACAGGGCAAAAACATAGAGTAGTTTTCTCTTGAACGAGAGATCCTGTATTCCAGTGTTAAGTTAAGTTAACTGATCTATTATTTTAAACATAAATAAACTATTCCGGATGAAACACCTGCTACTTTCCTATCCTAATAATCATAAGGCTAATAACAGAGAATCTCCCTCCTAGCTCTAAGGCAAAAACACTCCAACCTTTGAGCTATACAGAAGCAAGCCAATTTAAGTTCATCAAAAGAATAATATCTAGATGGTTTCATATAAATTAGAGACACTCCGAAAGCGCCTGTACCCGCACTGCATCTGCTTTAGACTCTTCCTATATCGGATATGAATGTAAGCCGACTCCTGGATGTCACACCGCTGATTCATTCTCTAAGCCAACACCCCCACTTGTAGCTGACTTACTTTCTACAACACCGAGATACCGCACTGCTTCCCTTGCCGACAGAGATCATCTTAAGGATGAAACTCTCATTCTACTCGCATCGCGTTAACTTCTTGGAGCTCCGGACGTTAGTGAGTCTGACTTTCCCGCTTACCGCATTAGATAAGGTCTCCTAGACTACAAAGAAAGACGTCAACAACGGGAACAAGTATACTTTACTCGAACTGTATGGAACTGGCCATTCTATTCTCGTCGACAAGAATTCTTACTTTGACACAGATTAACTTTCGGAATTGTTTGTAACTGACTTGCATTCGCGTGTGGATAACACTTATTTCTTGTCCTTATTTTGGGGCCTCTCTCTATGACTTAGAGCGTAAGCACCGAACCACTAAGGCTTCATCGTTTGAGCATTCAGTCGATTCTTATTATTACTATTCTTCCCTTGCTTCCTGACACCTGTTATTGCCGGCTCTTCACTGCTTCCTGCTGGCTCTAAATCATGGAATTTCGCTAACACTAGTCAAAGGCAAAAGAAAAGGCTCAATCAATGAAAACTGGAACTGCCGTTGTAAGCTTAAGTCACTCGGCACAAACAAACTCTCTTACTCGAGACTCACGCCTGGAATTGCATCTATAAAGCATATTCCTATAATAGCGGAACCACACTGCGTACTCTACCAAACGGAAAGACTCGCATTAGCACTTAGTCAGCGGAACTCCTAATGATAGTAACTCATTAATGCACCCCGGAAACGGACTTACACTTACTTGAAGTAGGCTGCCCCAACCGGAACTTACACCTTACTTGAAGTAGGCTGCCCCGAGAGTAACCCTTAGCACACCACGTGTAAAAAGGACTCGTTAGTAGTTGCTTGGCCTTACTATGTTGCTTGCTCTGCTCACGCACTCCCAACACAGAGAGAGATCCTTGCTCGAACTCAACTCGACTTTTCATTTAAGCTTTTGAACCGCTCATCCTGCCTTATCCCACTTATTCTCTTATCGCAACACAATCACTTCTTTATGACTCTCTCGAGCAAGTTGACCCTTCCTTCGATTAAGAATTATAGGAGTCGGTTTAAGTCTCCTCAGTTAACCCTGTCTCCCTTGCCTACCTCTATTATAATTAAAACTCTTATCCTTCTCTTGCTTCTGTATCAAAGGAGGAATTAAAGAATATAGTTTACTTGTTTATTTCTCTCTTTCTCTCTCTCTTTTGCATATCTAGACGGAATTGACACTCCGAAAGCGCCTGCTCCTTCAGATGATTATGTATCTGATCTTGTTCCTATACTAGAAGTCACTACTACTACCGGGATTAAACTACTAGATTATTTCCCCAACTAACTCGTATATCCTTTTAGAACTCCTCGTTGCTTGTTCCGAGTAAACAAAGAATTCCACCACTTTCCCTGAGGCTGACACCCGGGCTGGCTGACCAAAGAATGAAACTGGCACTGAGAAGCTTGACTCTAATCAACCTATGGTTCCTGTTAACGATAGGGCTCCTCTACTTAGTTTATACTTGCCCTTACTTATTCCGCTTGCCTGGACCTAGACTCTAATCAACCTCTGGCTCTTTTCTCTCTCCTATAGCTATGGAAACTGGCACCTACCGATACGAGTATGGTTTACTTTCCTTGCACAGGCTATTCTTCTTTTGTAGACTTAGAGCTAGAGCACCCTAAACTACCCTTTACCTTGAAGACCCGACCTCTCTTTCCATTGGCACAACTAATGCGTTAAAAAAACACGGGAAAACAGAAATTTAGAATTCCAAATGGCCCGGCTATCAAGGAAAACTCCTTTGCTGCCTTTTTTCTCGGGAAAACGTGAAAAGACAGATCTTTCTGACCTCGCAATGAAGGAAAACTCGTTTGCGTTAAAAAAACCCGGGTTTCCATAACTTTTCAGTATGTTTCAGATCATCTATGAAGGAAAATCAGGTTGCTGCCTTTTTTCCCGGGAAAACATAACGTATAAAGGTTAGTAGTTAGTGTAGCTGGCGGAGTTCTCGTGAAAAGATGATTTCCATGAAGTTTCATTAGTTTCATCCCTTGTTTCATATCCCTAGTCTAGTCTTAAGTTTACAAGTAGTGGTCCTGTTCTGAAGTTAATGGGTCAAGTATCAAGTGTAGTTGACAGTAGAGGTTAGGGTGCAAGTCAAGTGTGCGCCTTTCCTACTTACTTGTTTTATTCTGACCTTTCTTACTTATCAGTAAAATTCCCAGTTGCATCTGTATTTTAGTAGTAGAGTTGTCCTGTTGAATCCCCTTAAAGTATACGAGTAGCTTAAGAAGTAGTTGTAGCCAGAGGAGAGGAAGCAATAAGTACTGAAGTAAAGAATGGAACTCAGTAGTCAAAGAATGAAACATATAAGTAAGCAAAAGTGAAGCTGTTAGAACAGAGCCAGAGCCTAAAAGAATGCAGATAGAGTAAGCAGATAGAGCAGTGCCGAGAGAATAGAAATGCTGTACAAAAGAAATAAGGGTGTTGGTGAGTAGTAATTTCTTCCCTTGCCCACCTCTATTATTGATTACTAGATTTTCCCTTGCCCACCTCTGTTAGTGATAGTAGCCAGAGAGGAGCAAGACAAGAGTCGAAAGAGCCATAGAGGGATATCCAGAGTAGAACTAAGAAGCCGGGTGCTCAATTGTAAGAATTCAACTCGGTTGTCAAAGAATGAAAGCTCTCAGGCAAGCTACTACTAAAAAGGCAAGCACCGAGTCAACTAGAGTTAGGAGCTTCTTTTTAGAAGGATTGACCATAAGAGTTGTTTCCATAGCTTCAATGACGATAAATAGGGCTTTCACTTAAGATAGAGAGTTATAGGCCTTCCTCGCACCCCGCCAATCCACTACTACAAAGGCAAAGACCCCAGCAACAACTAAAGCATAGGCAGCATAGGCGGAGGCAAGCTAGAGCTAGAGCACCCACAGATCTAAAGTAAGGTGTATTAGCGTAGATAGAATAAGAGAAGTCTCCGAGGCAGTGGGGTATCTCGGAAATCAATCAATCAATAAATCAATTTTTAAATAAATAAAGGAGAGGTCGGCTTTGTTGCGAGAGGAGAGGGAATAGAAGCAGTGCTAAAGTAATTTACTCGAGAATCACCGCCAATCCACTACCCCTTGTTGAATCTCTTATGTGACCAGTGTGAAAGCCGCATTCCAGTAGTTTCGAAGAGAAGATGGATGCCGAAGCAAGAGGCTACCTTCACGCTAGACACTTTAGCTCCCTACCGCAGCCAATAATAAATCTATCAGTGAATCCGACTAAGAGAGCAACGAATGCATTTATTCCTAACATCAGTAGGGCCTGAACTATAATGACTCTGATTCAAGAGTCGCAAACCCCTCGAAATAATAAGTTTGAAACTCTCACCAATTAACTTAAGGGCGGGAACAAGTAAATACGCCTTTGCCTTTGATGCCCCTACTGCTAATTATTCTGTTTCATCTACTAATCAAAGCTCCTACTCGCTGATTGATTTGGAGTCTTCAAAGGGATAGTTAGCTTTAAGATCCAAGTCTACTGTTTCTTCTTTTTCTACAGCCCCGGCCTGGCCTCTAGCATGCCTAGCTCCATCCTATTATTAGAAAGTTAACTTTCCTGCGTAATATAAGTAAGGCAACCCTAACCTCCCTAATATAAAGTAATTCAAAACTAGTGATTAGAGGAATGTTAATTAAAGGAATGCGCGAGAAGTTAAGAGTTGAGTCTAGAACTGTCACTGGGCGAACCTCTCTCCCTTCCCGCTTTGCTTGATGTCATTAATTAAGGGCAGTCTCATCATACTCCTGTCAACAAATACTTCTTTCAAGAGCTATACCGACTTAATCTAAGGGCAACTGCCAAGCGGATACTACAGTGGGAGACAATATCTGATCATCTGGGAATCGGTGGGAATACAGGGAATCAGTGAATTAATACCTTTACTATAACATCGGGTAATCGGTGGGCAAGGGGAGCTATTCAAAAGGTAGGCAAGAGTTTTAGTGTCAAGTCGTTAAGTCTAGGGGGCTCCTGCCGCGTCACATGAGTAGTGACTTGGCTCACCAAATCACCAAAACCCGAGTTAGATTAGAGTCCAGTGAAAGTTACAGGTGAGGCAGTAAAGTCGATAGTTCTAGGATCCGAAGCAGGTAAAGTTGAATCAACTCGATCAGATGCTGGGCGAATAACGTCAACTCGATCAGATGCTTTCTCCGGTGGTGTAAGTTTGGAAGGAAAGAAAGTTAAGATATAGTTAGAGGTGTTGCCTGTTGCCAGAGGTATAAGATAAGAAATAAGTTAGCAGACACGCAGCTGGGCAAGTAGAGAGGTAGGGTGCCCAAACACTGGACTTGTCACATAATAATTGAATTGACTAGGAGCAGCTTCAGTTGCTGGTGAAGAGGATCTTCTTGCCCTTACTTAACTATTAAAGCAGTTTCTTGCTCTAGTATATACTTGTTGAGTCAAGAGTTCACCTGTCTCCTGGAGTTTAGAGTTTACCGGGTTGCTAAGGCGCGGAGTGAAATAAACACTTTCTTTCTAGCCTGTCCCTTGTTGAATCAGTTCTCCTACTATCCCTATAGCTAGTAAGTAAGGAGTTAACATCCACTCAGTAAGGGAGATACCATTTCATCTTTAATAACTTCATGAGGCTCCTGTCTTTCTCTAGTTGCGAGTAGCTTGGCCTCTATTCTTTAGTTCAGTCAACAACTATAATTAGTAAACAAAGACATATGAAACAAGGGGTAAAACTCGCACTCAGAACTCTACTTGACTCGCACAGCTTCTATTCCCGCTTCAAAGCCAGATTCTTCAACTTACAATAAGGGGGCAGGTTTTCTATATTTACTACCCAGGACAGGCGACGAAAGCAGGATCAGCTAGCGCATTCCATTCTTTTATAGAAGTAGACAGGTCGGGGAGCAACTGAACCCTAAATTCAGATATTCTTGCCGGCAAAGAGGAATCCGGCTTTGATGCTTGGTGTCGAATAAAGACGACTTGGACCACTACTTTTTACTGTAAACCCTTATTCTGTTGATAAAGCTGCCTCACCCGCTCTGGAAACAACAACTCAACTTTAGCCATTAATTAAGGGCACAGGACTTGGGGAGGAAACTGAATCAGGGGACAGAGCTCGAGAGTTCAATTCCCATTCCAATTATTATCTTATTAGAGGATAATGTTTAGAAAGAAACAAGTGCTTTGCCCTTAAGTAATTGGGGCGGCAGGAGCTACAATGTGATGCGGCAGTCCGGGGCGAAAGAAAGAAGTATTTGTTGGCCATAAGAGAAGAGATCCGAATGAATTGTTGCTATCAATAAGAGAAGAGATCCGAATTCTGTTAATAGTTTGAAGCAGGGAGCTTATAATTACCTGGAAAGCTGGGCCCTTACTATTAATTGTTAGTTAGGTCTACAACCACTCCTATATAAGATTTAATTCAAGTTAGCCAAGATAGAATGCAAGTTTTACAGAGTAGAGGCGCAGGAGGTCTATTCTGACTTATGAGTTGAGAGCACTCGGGTAGCAAGAAATCAGTATTTTACTGGTTGGTTAAGAGCACTGCACGGCGGTTGGTTATCAACATCTATTATAGGCGAGGAGGGGGAATCACTCGAATTCTGCTTTTTCTGGACTTGGAGTTGAGAGAGGGTTTACAGCTAGTGTTAAGCAATGAGTCAATTAAGCAGGGTTTCTTTCTTATTGCCAGATATATAAGTCACAGGACGGCGGTTAGCTTGGCTCTTAAAGTGACGTTCCTGGAGATCAAAGTGGGCCAGTTTAATCAGTATTAGTTTACATAGGAAAGGTAGGCGAGAAAGAGAGCCCTAAGGTTTACAAGAAAGAAGTCAAGAGTTGACTGCCCCTATTCCTCTTCTCTTGTATTGCTCCCAGACCTATGTATAGTTTTGGTTACTTCCCTTGGCTTCTCCCCTTATATACAAGTTCAAAGTATGATAAACCCTACTTTAATTGTATCTTCTAATATAATAGAACTGATTCAACAAAGGGTCAAACTCTTATCTCACTCGACCTTAAACTTAATGCTCTTTGAACTTTTAAAATCAATCTTATAATAATCAATAATCCAGGGAGTGGTCTTCAACTCGCCCAGCAGAGCCAGCAGGAAGGTAGAAAACTACAGGTTCAATGAAATTCTTCAGTAGTTGCTTATCGACTTTGCCCTCTCTTTGCCTTAGCTGGCTCATCTCTGCTAACTGAATGAGGCTCAGTTGCTTGCTTGTCTCCTTAAAGAACAATAACTGGACTACTCGACTTTAAGTTCAGAATTCAATTGAAACAACAGATTCCCTCGCCTGCCTCTCCTATGGCAACAAAAGTTATAATTGAGCCTCTCTCTCCTCTTGCAACAAACACAGGCCCTGGCAATACTTAGTGCTTCAGTCACTCGAACAGAAATGGACTTAATGGCGAAAGTGTTCTTTACCCTAAAACGGAGGACTTAGCTTTTGATTGCCCTCCTTCCCCCGCGCACCAGTACTTGGTAGACTTGATTCGCCCATCAAGATGTTAGGCGTCAATTAACTATTTAATAACTTCTGTAGGTGGAAAATGCACTAAAACAGAACTTTCTTTAGTAAGATGTCCAATCCCTAATTTAAACTCAGAAACTGCCCTTATGATGCATATTTAAACCTAGAATAAGACCTGTTCCCTTGCCTAGCCGGGATAGTCTCCTTGAGTGCTCGTTAAATCTAGTAGTCAACTATAGTAAAGGAGTGAAAGAGGAAAGAGCTTATTTATTAGTATTCGAGGAATTCGTATAGGTCGGTCGGAGTCAGAGTGAAAACACTAAGGGAGGAATCAATTGCAGGGGAGATACCAGTTAATCCGCTGGGAAGAGAGCAAACCCGCTTTTACCAATGTATGAAATTAGTAACAACTCTCCTCTTGCAGCTCACCCTGTCTTTCTCATTCAACTAAGTAAGATCTTTATTCCCTTGCCGACCTCTCCTCTCAAGTAGTAAAGTAATCATTCAACTCTAAATACAGAATTAATGGAACAAGTAGTGGTCCAAGTCGTCACCGCTTCTCGCTAAGTGGTCCCTCGCCCTCTTTACTTTATAAAGCCTCTACGGCCTCAGATCCGGCTGAAGACCAATAGTAACTCATCTAAACTTCTAATCCCTTTACGTAATGCTTTCTGGACCATTAAGTCTACGAAGATGTTGTCCCGCTAGAGCTCAAAGATTGGAGCAGGTACTAAATTATACAAATGAAGAATACTTATACCTATGAAATTAGTGTCAAACAAACTCTTATTCTTTATTAGACTATAAGTAAGTAAAGGAAGAGACAAGCAATAGGTATTACTACTAAGTAAGTAAAGGAAGAGACAAGCAATAGGTATTACTACTCCCACTCATATAAATATTGGTTTGTTTCTCCCACTCATATAAATAACCGAGGAAACGAGTAGACTTAGAGCTGGAGCACCAACCTGGACTTTAGATCTTTGGTTTTCGACCTTCCCTTCCTCGGGACAATCAGTCAAGTTACCAACCAAAGCACTTGTCTCTGACTCCGGGTAGAGGATCCGAATTCTGGTATCAAATAAATGTAGTTAGATTCAACTGACTATAGAGGCCGCACCCTCGCACCTTCACAAGTAAACCTTTCCTAGACTTAAGTAAGAGAGTCCGTTTCACAGTTCAAAAAGACGCAATTAGCGGGAACTCTATTAATATGTTATAACCTGTTGTTACCAAGTCCTGTGCCCTTAATTAATGCCATCAAGGGAAGCGGGAAAATTGATGCCATCAAGGGAAGCGGGAAGTTAACGAGTTGGTAGTTGAGTTCTGACTGATGTGTTTAATTCTGACTCGCCCACATGAGAGGAGAGGCATCCCTCATTCTGTCTGTTAATAGTAGCACTCTAAGGGAGGCATCCTCTGAAGCACTGACAGAGTTCAAAGTGCATATAAGTTGAAGTCGAGTAAAGCCTGCTGCCCCAGTTCCAGTTGTGTTTCTAGGTCAATTGAAATTCATGCGAGTTAGTTCGGGCGCTAAGCAAGACAACGTATAATAGGCAGTAGTTTGCAGTGCTCTTTAATGAATATCCTCTATCTCTTACAGAGAAGACTATGCAATCCTTCGATTTTGGTGAAAAAAAGAAATTCTTTGCTAACTCGGCGCCTAAGGAAGCAAGCGGGCTAGTGTAAGTTGACAAGTAGGGTGTTTGTTAACTTAGAGTCTCTTTCAGTTCGAGTTGAATCCGTATTTGTAGCAAGAGGATAGAGATTGGCTGTTTCATCTGTGCTCCTATATTATTAAGTAAGATAGAATGAAAGTGGTCATGTTTTCAATAGAATTTAGAGAATTTGAAGAATCAAGTAAAGGCTTTGAAGCAAGGGAATACAGATCATCAGGAGAGGAAGCTGGATCAATATATGGATTAGAAGCAGGAGCTGCTAGCAAGGAAGATGTAATGGGTTTCGAAAGGAAGGGTGACGACATCAATCAAATATTCAAACAGTCAGGTTTATGGGTTTTAGGTTAACAAATAAATCTATTGGGATGGGAGGCGCTATCAACAGGTTCAACTTCTTCTTATGGAGTTTAGGAAGGCTTCTCTACCGACAAAGTACCCAGACTTCCTCCGTGCAACTAATAGTCTGCCTAGCCGCATTAGTAGTGTCTCTAAGCTTGGTCCCTACTAAATGGAAGGGCTTTCCCTACTAAATTCATGATTTATCTTTCTTTCTTTATATAGGAGATAGGAGAACGGATGAAATTCAACCAAATACTTAAGGGCCACATCTGATCCTGCTCCAACTCCGGATCCAACTGACTTACTTGATCCAGCTTATGCTTTAGCCGATGATACTGTTCCTGCCGATGATACTGATCTTGTTTAGAAGATGGATAAGGAAACTCGTATACGTATACTAGCATCTATCAATCAATTTCTACCCCTTAAAAAAGGAAAAACCATGTGATCCGTCCTACTTCCCGGGATATCTACATTCCAAAACAAACAAACAAAAAGAGAAAAGTGCCCAGGAAAAAATCCACACGCACCCACGTGAGACCGAATCTCGCAGATTTATTTGATCAGACGCTTGCTTTTTCCCCGAAAAGAAGGAGAGCCCCGCCCCTTTCCAGCTCGCTCTTACAGTCCACTAACACCTACTAAGTAACAAACGCACTACCAATAGCAGTAACCGGGTCCCAGTCCCTGCTTTGGCCGTTCTAGGCAGTCTGTAATAATACCATCACCTTATATCACTCCAGCTTGGATTTTAGAGATATGATACCAGGCTGAAGGAAGCCTTTTAAGGTCTTTATCGCGTCTTGCCGGGCTTCTGGGAATATAGGGATTCTATAATTAGTAAAGTAAATACTGGTAAGCCTAAGTAGAGGAAGGTATCGAGTTATCGCTACGCCCCTAAGTCCTAAGCTAAGCTAATAAGATCTTTTGTCGATACTTGATCACATCACCAGAGTTCAATAGATAAATGAAAGATAAAAGCAGATCTATCTCTTTAAAAGTAGGGGAGGGAATCTATTCCAGAGCAGAGGTCGTCAAGCAAGAACTGTTTGTTTCATCTAATAGTTCTGTCCTTAAGCTGACATTAAATAAAGAGTAGAGATTAAACCATTTCGCATAGCCGGGCCCATTCTTTCTTGCTTGTCGTGGGCATGTAAGTGACCGTAGAAGTAGGAGTAGCAGGCACTGTGACCCCTACCCCCCAGAAGGGAAGAACCTTAGGGCCAATTAGACGGAATTAATGGTAGTAGTATGCCTTTACTTATTACTCAAAATTAGATACTTTTACTGCTTGCTTGGAGGAAGGAGGGAGTGGATTCTCTCTCTATTATATGGTGGATTCTCTCTCTATTGTATTATAATACCAACATGCCTATTGTATGCTAACAAGCTATTGTATGATAATACCAACAAGAAAGGGCAGGTGGCTATGTCCCCGAAAAGCAAGAAGACAAGGGAAAATCTTAAGTACCCGAGAAGACACATCCGAAGAAAGACCCGAGCAAAGAAAGAATACATTTTAATTTGTAAGGGAAGGGGTGGTTCTCGACTCGCCCGTTCTGCGCTTTATCTTTCGGGATCATACCTCGAACTTATTAGCCTAACTAAAGGACAAAGTAACGATGCCATATTACAAAAAGTAAGTCAGGATATTTCTTATTAAAGCGAAAGGACTGAGCCCAGGAAACTCCTAGCTAAACGAGCGCTTCGCACATTGTTAAATAATACTATTGTTCCGGCCCACAAAATGGATAGGGCTTCCGCTACAGCTGGTCTTGTATAAAGAAAGGATAATCTAAGTTCTTTAGCCGGCAGTAGGAGGTAAAAAGAATACATATCTATGGGAAACTTCACAGACTATGAGCCAATCTACGCTCTCAAAACCAATAGTTAAGGGATTCATCTTTATTCCGCGGGTTACTCCTTTTCTTTTCCCAGGAACTTCTATTCTATAACCAGATTCTTAATAATTTGTTTGCGTACAAGAGTACTTCCCCTTCTGATTGTATTCGAAATACCTAAATATTCTTAATAGGTTCCGCCCCCTCTACCCAAGCATTCACTGTCTCCTGTCACCACAAAATGCTTTCTGTTTTGCTTCTTAGCTAGTGTAAATCTCCCTTTTCTTTGTTATAGAGCCCCCGGGGCGCGTTTATGAACACCTTTCGTCTCTGTCTCTTTAGTCTTCTAGGCCTACCTAATTGAATAGGTTACTAATCCCTTCTAAGCTGTGGAGGCCAAAGCCTTAGTAGCAGTACCAGCTCCAATCAATGATTTTCATCCCCATAAAACCCCCCGGTAGATTAGATTCCTAGCCTAAAGTTTGAGTCACTTACTTTTCCCTATACCTTCTACCTTCCCCAGGCATCCAAACAAAAGTGCTTGAAATGGGGGAATGGAATAACCGACTTGAAATGGAGGAATTGAATACGCAGAATCCCTATTGTGCGCTCTCTAGAGAGGAAGCCTGGATTGGAAGATATTAACCGGGAAAGATCCCGTATCAAGTCCTTTTCTTTAAAAGAAGCAATCATATCCTTATCCTTAACTTTAAAAGAAGCAATCATATATGTATATATACAAAGACTACAAAGAAGCAATCATATCCTTTTACTTGTACGGATATGCGTTTGTTTTGGTTCTGTGTATTATTCTTGGAATTTCAATATGGGTGGTATGTGACTCTGTAGCTACGCCTTTCTTATATAAGCCTAAGGCTCTTGCAGCACCCAATCTAGCATTCATTTTCAAGGAAGGTTGTAAAGAACACCTACGTAGACCATATTTGTGCATCATCTTCCTAGTCCATGTGACTTCGCTTCGGAGAGCCTCTAAATAGAAATGGAGCGTCAAAAAGGATTTATTTAAATAACCCCTTGCCTCGACCCAGATAGAAAAACAGACATTAGGGTTATTCGTCTATATTGCTCAGTTATTCTATGACTCAGTTTCCCAAAACAGTGTTTTATAGAAGAAATGGCCATTAATATAGTCTGATAGGTGGCCCGGAATCTTATTTATGATGACTGGATTTACGTAAGGACCAGCACGCTCGCTATAAAAGGTAGCTTCCTGCTCTACCCTTTGCCCCTTTTGATTCAAAAAAGGAATTCGAAATGTAGCCTTTACTTTAGTCTTTAGTGATGGTTAAGGAAATTAGTGATGGTGAAGGAAACTTGGGCTCAGGACGGGACAGGTTCGATTCCCTTTTGCAGTCTTTTGATTGAGAGTAATAGTGTGCACAATACCTTAATAAATAAGTCAGAATGAAAAAAAGCAAGTGGAAATCCTTAGCAACAGGGTTATTTTGATTATTATAGTCGAAATGTTAGAATAGAAGGCTCGCGGGCAACTTTTCAATTGAGATTGGTCTTTTGTATGTTGAACTATGTGATCCAAATTCTCTTTTATTGAAAGCATAAAGTTTAATTAAGATCCTCAGCGGAAGAGAGTGCTTATTCGCCCTCATATTGTACTATACATCAGCTAGACTATACATCAGCTAGAAGACATTTGGGTGAAGGCCCATTGGTACATCAGCTAGACTATACATCAGCTAGAAGACATTTGGGTGAAGGCCCATTGGTATTAGTCGTTCTGTAATTAGTGTCCTCTTTCTTGTCACTACCAATTATGGACGATGCCGATCAAAAGAGTTGTCGGACTTGGTGAGTGCAGTAATAGCGTTTGCCGTTGTTCTTATTACTATAGTATTGCTCAATTGGATTTTGCGATCGAGTAGAGAATGAATCCAATTAGTAGTTGATCTTCCCTTATTCTGATTATGGATACATTATAGATACATTCATTCAGCTTTCGTCCCTCTTCTGTTGGTTGATAAGGTTGGATTATTTCTTTCGAGGATAAATAAGTTTCTAGTTTCTTAAAACGGATGGAGAAATGATTACTATATCTAGTAGTTCACCGGTGGAATGTTATGTGGTGTGATGGGTTGAGTCTTTCTGAGATAAGATGGCGGAATTCCATTCAATTTCACGGAAACAATAAATTATTAGTATTCAATGTAGTACGAATTATTTATTTAGAATTGAAAAAGAGCTCTTCCAAATCCAATATCATACAATTTCATATATCAGATGGATAAGGGGTAATGAGGTCCGACCAGACTACGGCTTCGGCTCCCTCCTCCTCGTAATAGAACTCCAACTGACTCAATCCATAGGTAATAGGAATTTCCCGTTTTTGCCCCCTCTCCTGACCATGGCTGGTGCATCGCTAATGCATCCCAAAGGTCCTAACAGGGGAACCAAGGGTAATTACCACATCTGTATAATACCTGACACGGAGCCGGGCCCTATACAATACTTGGATCATTCATTCAAGAAAGCACCCATTTCTGTTTGGTAAACGGTCCCGGCCATTTGCTCTTCCAAAATTCTTCTACTCATATTGTATTCTATCTTGCACTATATTCTATCTTGCCGGCTTCGAGAATTGGCGTTCAGTTCGCTGCACTCGAGATGACTTCTTATCCAGACGTACAATAACCCTATGAATCGTCCTTATCCTTTTTTTGTCGTGGAAAAAGATTGGAACGTATTCGACAGTATTGCTGGTACAGGGTTGGTTCCATGTATGACTTGACTGAAAAGATCCACTACTCTAACATCTACCCAAGGCCTTTGGGGGAAGAGATAGGTTCTAACCCAGAGTAAGCCAGTGCCACTGTATGCCCGCATCATTATATGGGTGCTGTTCAACAGCAGTCTGCAGGAATGGGCGAGTATATCCACATCTAAACCTTATCCTTATATGTACGGATCCAGTTCATATGCGTGTATGCACATCATTTTTTCGAGTTAGCTCTTTAAAAACAACCTTTTCCGCTCATGTAAATGAAAAGGACGGTACATTGAGCAAGACAGTGTATTCTTCCATGGTTAGAGTCATCTCAATTGAGCCGAAAGTAAAGCATCGGTAGTGAGGATCACAGACTGGCTTCCTTTAGTAATTGGTCGTCAATGGGATAACTTTCAGAAGAGAGCCAATGTGTCCATACTTTAGGCAAAATTCTTCCAGTAGCCTCCGCCTTTTATACGGAGCTCCACAATAGTTCCTCCTAGGATCCAGGCTACCTTTTTAGACAATTGAATTCCTTTGCTTTCTCAATCATGTGCGAGAGAGATATAACTTATTGGAGCGGGTAATGTTGACCGTGCGGGCTTAGTAACGAATGGTTCATGAGGTAACTTGAAATGGTTCATGGGGTAACTTTAATGTTTTAGTGGAGGTTTTCTACGAAAAGTAATGAATGGAATTGACTTGCTGATGTTAACTTTCCTACCTTGGTTTGCGAAGGCAGTGATGCCCCCTTGGTCGGGTAGAGGGAAGAGTGCCCCAACCCAACTTATTATTAGTCGATGAATGATGTATTGATCAATGGTTGTTAGCGAATTGAGGCAAAGAGCAAGGATAAGGATGGTTTGTTACTCGTTCCCCTAGTTAATGAACCTCTTCTTTCTACCCTGAACCTCGTTCTGTCCCCTTAATGAGAACCGCCGGTAAGAGTTTCACTAGTCCCAGAAACGACCTCCCGGAAACTAATACTTTCGTAAATACAACAGAGATAAAAAAGAAAGAAAAGACAGAGGGAAAAGGAAAGAAAAGAAAGAGTTGCGCTGCTCGCATCGTTATGAAATTGATCGATAGAATTTACCAGGGGAGAGGGTGGAGTGCCATATGAAAAAGGACAGGTTCCCCTATTTATGTTCCCATAAGTGCAAACACCTATTATAGGCTATCTTTACCACCCTTTTCTATCCCTGTTATCGCTAGAGGAGGAGCAGCAAAGCAGGCCAGGCCCTAAGCTGTGTTACGGAGGTTCATGAAAATAATATGCTTAGGCAGGCACATAAACTACGTAAGCAGAAACTGAACTACGTAAGCAGAAACTGAGAGACACGGATAAAGAAAAAAGCAGTGTTTTTGATTTCTCCTATCTGCTAACTCAGGTCGTCGATAAGGCATCCAATCCAAACTAACGAGTTCGTGCACCATCCCCGCCAATGTGTTTTGATGTTATTCCTCATGGCAAGTAAAAGGAAAGCGATCGAGGAGCGAAGCGAGCCTACGACGTCTTACCTAGAAAGTCGAAAAGAAATGTTCTAACCTCTATGATTGTTGCATGCCTATTATTTATGATGATTGCTAAGAGCTTTGCTTCATTTTTTGTGATTGCCCTTCTCTGCATCAATTGGCACTATTGCGCACTGTGAAAAAGTGGGATGGTTGCTGCAGCACGAGATTCGGTGGAAGTGGGGATTGTTGCAAAGTTAGTTCTGGGGGCTTTCCCCATGAGAAGATTTACCTTGCTAGTATGGATGTCCCTGCGATCTCGGATTATCGAACAAGAACACAGGCAGCTCTTTCTCAAAAACCAGATTCTCAAGCGGAAGCTCTTATTCCAGAATTAGCGGTATCAAGCGCCTCCTCATATGTAGTATTATAAAAGGTAAGCAAAGCAGATCTCTCCTCAACAATTCTCTAGCTTTCGTTTTCTTGCTTAGCTTAGCACGCGCTGGAGTTTGATTGCAGGGTTCATTTTCCCGGGTGAAATAGATGAAAGTGAATTTCCTTTCCTAAGTAACAGTTCAATAGTCACAGTTCCATCCTGCTATCATGGAATTTGCCCTTGTTGCAAGTTAATTTAACTTAATCTTAATAGACGTCAATTTAAACTAGTTTGTTTGTTTGTTTGTTTTTAGAAGTTATGTGTCCGTGCTGTCAGCAAGTATAAGTTCCTATTCTAATGTAAACCAGCGTTCTAAACTAATGAGTCAGAAATTACCTCCGCCTTGCCCAACCCGAACTCTTTTTCTTCCTTCTAGCCTGGGGAGAGAATACAGATAGATCATACATTTAAGAATTCGCCTTGCAATCGTAGCTTAAAGCAAAGAGTCTACCTACAGCTGACAAGAACCCCATAGCGACTTCAACAATAAAGAAATGCACTGCTACCAATAAGGCGGGAATCACCAACTAATAGAATGGAACTGTGGACCCCGGGACTGATACTGTTCTAAGCCTGTCCTTCCTGCCCATGAGTCTGACTTCGCTTTGTAGCACTCTACCCCCATAGGGAATCAAACTACCCCGGATGAAACTATGGACACCCACTCTTACTTTCATGCTTGAATACCGTACCTCTACTTTCTAGAGCCCACTCCCTCATCTAATTTACCTAGTGCTTCCTTCTGTTGACAAGAAGCGAGCTGGTACTTCTCAGACCAAAGAAAGACCTACTAATGCAGAAATCCGACTACTACTATAGGAAATCAACTACTAACAATCAGAATGGAACGAACTTACAACTGGCAATCTAGCTCGCAACTTAGAATTAGATCAATCAGTACTAGACAGAATCCGACTCTTAACTAGGAAGATCAATCAGTACTAGACAGAATCCGACTCTTAACTAGGAATTCTCAACTAATAAGAAAGAAGCTATCAATAAAGAAATGCACTCGATCCCCAGATCCTATGCGTCGTTAGCCTGCCTTTCCTTTAGCTAAGTACACCGCTCCCTTATCTTAGTACGTCTTTACTTCCTACCATTGTTACTATCCTTAAGGTTCCAACTAAAAAGTCAGAATATGCTGCCCCGGAACAAGGTGCACAAACACAGACAAGTAACTACTAGACAAGCACACCCCGCTAAGTTTGCAAAGGTTTATTAATCATCAGTTGACTTATTGATTATTAAATGCCCTTTTCAGGTATTTGATACAATATTTCAGTACAATATTTCAGAATGTTTTCCTAAGGAATGCCCCAATAAGAAGAATTCGCTGTAGTATAAACCCCCTTACGCCGCGATAGAATAGAGGATAAAGTAATATATGCTAATTGAATACAATACTTAGTTTAATAATTCAATAGAAAAGTACGAATAGTAGTTAAGGTAGGCAGCTTCGGGGTCAGTGGCTAAAGTATAAGTTATAAGGGAGAGTCCTACTATCATTGGTGGAATTCCTTGTTGAGAGTTAGCTTCTTACGACTTTGATCCTATTTCCATATTCTGACTTCTGTGTTTGATTCCCCTGTATTGAGTTAAGGTATTGATGTAGCACTAAGCACTAGGTTGATCCTAAGCTATGAGTCAAAGTAATAGAAACACTGGGTTCATTCCGATGCCAACACTTATTATTTCTTAGTATTAGTAGACTTAGCCGGTATTCTCGGGTGTAGTTCCTTTATTTACTTGTCTGCACCGCACTGAGTCTTGCTTAGCCGAGTCAACAACTACCTTTCTGGGTGGGTACTACTAAGTCAAATCCCGAAAGTCAAATCCTTCTCCCTTACGTCACCATTCGAGTTTTCCTGTCTCTCATTCTCTTACTTACTATGAGTCCAAACTCTCATTAAAAGGAATGCAATCACTTTCTCTTATATATAATAGTATAGTTGCTTTTTAACTTAATAATCCCCGTTACGTTACTTATTTTATTTGCTTATTATTTATTGTGCCTAAGCTTATTCCGTCGTTTGTTAGACCTGATAGTAATACTGATCTTGTTTTGTTCCGTAGTTTGTTCCATTGCTTAAAGAATGCCATCCATCCATCCGCAGCCTTAGCCTCCACTTAATTACTCTTTTCTTGCCGTTGCTTGTTGAGTTGAGCCAAGCGTTATCGAGTTGTGTAATAAGTAATCTTACCTACTTTCTATCATTTGCATCTTTTACTTGCACTAACGGAGCTCTGGGGGTGGATTCGAGTTCTCATAGGAAGCAGTTATACTTATTAGCTAAAGAGTTCGAGACAAGGAGCAAGTAGTCTGTCTTTCTTACAGTTGCCTGCCCTCATTCCCGAGTAGCATTAGTACAAGCCACGAGCAAGCAGCAGCTCAATGCCAGCTTAAACGCTGACCTTATTCGGGCTTTTCTTTTCGTCCCTTTTCATCCGGGATTAGATGTAATAGAATAGAAGCTTTCAGCCCAGGTTAAACAAACCCACCCCTTAGTGCATAGTAAATGAAAGAGCAGAGATTTTCTATGAATATAATCATTCAAGTTACTTAAGGGCCAGCCAAGCCAGTGAAAGTTACAACTCATAAGACAAGATAACGTTTGGTAAGCCTAAGCCGAAGGAAGGTTGAGGAGAAGCGTACTGCTGACAGAACGGATGAAGGACAACGGGAAAGCAAATAAGGTGTAGTGACTATTATTCTCCCTTCACTACTTTGTGGGAAGCATTCTCTTAAGAAGGTAAGCCAAGCGGCTCTCTCTTCTCTAGTGAGTCTGATACCAGTAGAGTTGCTAGGTGATAACCAGAAGTGGAGTTGCTAGATGATAAAAGAACATTCATGAGTAATGAATCGTGAGGTTATGGATGCCGGAATGTAGACTCAACTAGAAGTTTCGGCTGCACCTCGGGAAGAGTATTTAGGTTAAGATATATAGCTATTTCATCCGTCTCAAATAGAAGGTAGGAACTGTGTTCGGTAGTAGCCTAGCCTAGTTCAGGTTGTTTAGTAGCATCCGTTCCTTTTATACCCGTTGTGGCTAGTTAGGCGGTGGGAACAGAACAGCCGAGCTAACTATTGCCATTAGACTCACAGAGCAGAAAGTTCATGCTGGTATTTGCAGGAAAGTGCGGGAAAGATGGAGTGTTTGTCGGCACTGTGTCCAATCTTTTCTCTTAATGATAGCATTGATAGATAAGAGGGTCCTCCTCTTTTTGGATACAGGTGAATTACTTATTGCATACAAAAGGATGAAATGGATCGGATAACTCGGATCAATAATGAAGCTCTTTGTTCCCCGGAGACATGGACTAATGCTCAATGAGCAAGGAAAAGGTGCGGTTCCAACTGAATAGGAAAAAGGCGGAGCATGGCCCCTGACCGACTACGCTACGATCGGAACAGTCTATCCCAGCAGTAGATCTAATCCTGTGAAGCAAAAGTAACTGGTGGAGCAGAAGGAACAAATTGGCTGCTATGCGGTGCAGCAACTAGTTTAATAGAATAGGGTTTTCTGACTCGACTAGAGTATGGTGAAGCGCCTATACTGGTAACTTGAATACATGGTCCATCCTATAACCTGGATCACCTAATTTCTCTCTCATGCTTTAATCCTCCCAAGATGTCTAAAGTTGCTTAGGCGTGAGAAGAGCAAAAGACCATTCATTTCATCTGTATCTAACTTATATCTTTATCCTTTTTCCCCGCTCAGGTAAGGAGGCGAGGCTCGCTGATTTCGAGTTTGATAATCCTATAAGCACTATGACTAGGCGGTGCTTGCTTTAGTCTTTCTGCTACTATTGCGAATTTACTGAATCTCAAATAAAAAGAGAGGGCGACTGAGAAGGAGGCTAGAGGAGTAGGCTACCAGATCCATTAAGAAAGATTCTAACTTCGCTCTCCCTATATCTCTCGTTCTGTAGAATGTAGTTCTGTAAAATGTATAATAATGGCATTTGTTTGCTAGGCTCCACCCTAAGCTTAAGCCAACCATCTTTCTATCCCATTCAGTGAATCAGCTTAGCTTGAAATCAGGTAAATAATGAGGCCGTGCTGGGCGGACGATAAAGACAGAAAAAGCTAATTAGATTGATTGGGATTTTGCTACCATGTTGATATTCTTCAATTAGGGTTCCCTCTCTTTGTTTCGATCGTAATTAGATCTATTAGAGTGGGTATAAATCCAACTTCGATCCTCGCTCTATTAGCTTTTGCCGAAAGCGAGGCCTGGAACACGGGCTATACTTTGGGTTGAAATACCGCTCCCGATCATTACATTCTCTTTCCTATTCATCTGTTCAGCAACCAATCTCTAACAAGGAGGGGCAGTTTACTAGGTTGTTTGAATCAACGCTTGTGTAAATCCCCGCCTTTTGAGGATTACCCTAAGCCAAAAAGTAATTGATCTAAAGCGAGTGAGCTTAAGCCTAGTACAGAGTATATCCAATCATGGAAAATACTGAAAAGGGTAAGAGAAGCATCCTCTCAAGAGCCCTTACTCATTGGGCTCCTCTTTCTGAGAACACGAGTTTAAAGGGCCTTGCTACTCCACTCCAACGAGGACACCTTTCGATTTATAGGCTTCTTTAATCCATTGGCGAGAACAAGCCCATTAAGCAGAAC
The DNA here is from genome assembly GCA_021527575.1 of Ensete glaucum. NCBI lineage: Eukaryota > Viridiplantae > Streptophyta > Magnoliopsida > Zingiberales > Musaceae > Ensete > Ensete glaucum. The sequence goes on from JAHSUZ010000011.1 coordinate 930,052, forward strand.
GGTCAGGTCATGCCATTGGGTTGATCGAGTGAAAGAAAACTCTCTAGCTTATTTTAACTAGCTCGAATTGCTATTGCTTGATTGAGCATTCGAATCCATTCTATTCAATTGGAGAGGAAACCGGCATAAGGGGAAGTGAGCCCAGCCCACTCGACCTAAAGCTTAAGTAAGAAGACAAGACCATTTAGTAGGCTTTCTGAATAAACTTACTTACTTAGAAGACTTAAGCTCAAAAGAAGAACGCTACGAATTAAGAATGATTAGGAAAGGCTTGCCCGGTTGACCCAAGGCCCCTACTTCTCTTCCCAAGCTCATGGATTCTATTCATGCAGAGCACTGAGCGAATCAACTACACAGAACAATAAAGCCCTCATTTAGAATAGATAGAAGATTTTAGACAGATGGAACCAAACCCACTGCTTAGCGCAGGCTACATTTGACTCCTAGATCATGAAAAAGGTGTGCACTACACCAGACCGGAATCTCTATCTCGATGGAGAACCGCAAAAGTCATTATCAATGGCTGGTTGAGCTCAAGCTCGGTCACCACGGAAACTGAACCCAAGCGAGCAAGACCTGTACCCTTAGTTTGAATTTCTATGTATACTTTTGCAGGGGAAGGATTCAACAAGTACCCATTTGGGGTGCATATTACCTCTAAAAGCAACTCTTAAGAGCTCCATAAGGTTCGAGAGGGCTATAGCTTTCTCCAGAATAGGGTAATAACAACAAAGTCTTTCTTTCGATGGCCATATTTGAAGCAGTCCATTGACTGAGGAATAGTGCCAGGTTACAAAAGTGTAGCAGTTCCCCTGTAGTTTGGTTTGGTTTTCATAGAAGTAATGCAGCAGATCATTCTCTATCTGTCACAAAGATAAAGTAGGGGAAGTGGCCTACTTTCCGATTCCACTCATATCATATCATAGGGTATCCCACTTTGTAACAGTTGGAGGAAAGCCGGTCAGTCAAATTGGCTGGCTTACTTTTGGGGATATAGCCCATGGAAGAACGAACTTTAATCTAAGTCTCTTTAACTCCATAAAGAAAGTAAAAGAAGATAAGACCGAGGCAATGCATCCTTAAGGCGAAAAAGAAGTCATCTTTGACCAGGAAAGCAATGAACTCGCTTAGTAGACTGAAATATGTAATTGACTACTCGACTCCTCAACTCAACCCCAGAGAGTACAATTGGTAAGAGAAAATGGGAATGAGGTCACATTCACCACTACCAAAGTGCACTAAACCCATAGATATGAAACAAGAGACCTTCTCCCCATCTCGGAAATGCTGCTCCACCCAGATGCCTTGCTGGTGTGCCCAAACCAAGCTTTGCTTTCTCTGTGCTTCTTTTCGAAAGTTACTTCCAACCTCCCCATCACTACGCTTTGCTCTCGCTTGCTTTCATGTAAACGTGTTACCTCTTCCCTACAACCCATGATTACTTACCCTGCCTTTCTATGCCTCAAGACGGGGCCTTTCTTGACATTCTTAGGCTGACCTGCTATAGTAGCTGTCCTTCTTTTCCTCATTGCCACTGGACTCGGCGTTGGTTAGTAACTGAAGAAAGCACTTGGGTTTATAGAGCCCTATCACGTAAGGGAGAAGACTTAATTAAAGCATACAGATTTCCTGGGACTGGCTAGCTAAATGGAATCTACCCTCATCCATGATCTAAGGGGTCCAGAAGGATCATATCTCAGAGTTAAAATGGCTTTAGCTCATCTTCTGACTTTCCTGGGTATTCTTATTCTTTAATCTTTATCTTTTTTGGAATGAGAACGATAGCGGTGGTTATGGCTATGGCTCCGGGTTATCCCGTGTTGTTCGATTTGGCTTTCAGATATTTGACCGATGTCGATAGTTTTGTGGTCGAAGCGTTCTATCTATTGGCGACTGCTTATAGTCGAGTACTGTTTTTCTCGGTAACAGCTGTATTCTCGACCCGCATGAAGAAAGCAAAGCGGCTTTCACAGACCTATCTTCAAAAAAAGAAGGACCCCCGCGGGTCAAAGCTCTTATAAGGTTTACTGGTAACCAACCTAGTGTTTAGTCCCCCGGAGCTCCATCGCAGGATCTAAAAGCCTTTTGGGCTAGTTGCAGCGTTAATAGACTAAAGTAAGCTCGAAGACCCGACCCCTGTATTGTATCATGCCCCTATGAAAGAGTTTCTATATGTTCTAGAATCTTTCCATTCTATTACCTTCTACTAGTAGCCCGTCTGATATAAGACTCTTTGTGCTTCTGTTATGGGCTGATCATCAAAGATATGATTCATACATAATGGAATGAGGATAACTTTCATTAGATCTGGAACCAGCTAAACATTTCTTTTTTATTGGAATTTGAAAGCTGACTTCTGATTGAAAGCTGACTTCTGAAAAACGAAAATGATCCAAGAAGTTAAGGTTAAGGTGCAGCCCAGCCATTGAACCAGTTCTCATGCCGCAGAGATTAACGTGAAAGTTAAGGAATCCAATCAGTTCCCTACTTTATTTCCGAAACCAGCACCATAGGGCGGGCAGATTGTAACTTCGGATAACGTCCCTGAGATTTAGAGTGAGCTTTCGACCTGTTTATTAGCCACTGGGCTACCCATTCGATTCTGGTGGCGGACTTTCTCTTTTTTAGTTCAGATCCGTGGAAAAAGACAAAGGTCATCAGTCGAAAACTTGGAAGAAGACAGCAAGAAGTCCGTACTCATATGGAAATACAGACGTGAGTAAGCACAATGGAATAATGTAGATGTTTCGATAATGGAGTGCCTTGCCTTTTTCTTCCATGGGGATACTTTCACTAAATTCGAAAGAAAGATAGAAGAGTTAAGATCCAGCCATAACATAAGTTTAGGATACTCTTGTTTTATTTTCTTTTAGGGGCCCTTCCAAAATAGCTTCAAATAGCAGAGAAGGTTAGACTCTAGTAAGGCTGGACAGAGCTTTGGCCTCGGAGCTCCGGGTTGGGTTTCGGATCATGTTCTATTTGATATTTATTACTGGTATAACATGGGTATTATAAAGATTAGTCCCTCTACTCCACACCGATTACAGATACTTCCAATCCAGCCGATTTCAAATCGAAGAAAAAAGAAAGAAAGTGCTTTTTGGACCTAAGGGAGATCATGGGGAAACTGTTCCCTAATGGGGTTGTTATGAAAAATGGTGCTGCTATTAGAGGCATTATGGCAGAATTCTGTATTGTAGCTCTTTTTCCCATATCCAATGACTTACTCAAAACTAGAATCAAAAGTAATGACGAAAAACCTCATGCGGTTCGGTTGGAAAAAGAAGAGATTGGATTCAGAATTGGGAGAAAACAAACCACTTTCCTTGACTTTTGGTGAGGGATAAGAAAGGAAACGCAAGACAAGAATAGAAATGGGATAAGAGGATACGGTACGATGTACTTTTTATACTAACCGGGAACTCTATATCTAATTTTCGGTGCGGTCTAACCGCTCCCCTGTTTCTGGCATGCAGCCATCAAAGCCATTAGCCGTGGAAAGCTTCTTATTCTTGATTTCCCGAAAATACCTGCTCTCTGCTGCCATCGTTCGCTGCCCTGCTCTGCTGACTAAATAGTTTTCTATTGATGCCATTACCTTTCCACAAATAAGGAAGGAAGGGATTTCATGGCATGGGATTCGGAGATTCTGCCCGGCCCGCGCCCTTACTTAATCTTTCCGGACGGTATATAGAAAAATGAAAGGTTAGCTGAACTTTCCAATCCGCGGACAAGGCTTTCGTGCTAGTAATCGTCAGATGCCTCTTTGGATTCAAAACTCACTCATTAACACAGCTTACTCACTAAACTATCATAACTCTAAAACAAAAGCTGTGTCTTTTTCTTTCTTTTGTTTGTTTATTCATTTAGTGCACATACTCATATATCTATATAAATCAAATCCTCGACTCTAGCCTTATCGCTCTGTGGGGGAAGAGGAAGTTGTTCAAAGTAAACATCCGCGCCTATCCCATATTCTTGTTGAGTAAGGAGTCAGTAATAGCAGTTAGGCTACAAAGCATTATGGATGTAAGCTGTTTTGTTACTATGCTTGTAGAGGATGACTTTTATGTATTACTTTATTATAGAACACTACTATGATTTGATTAAAGCTTCAAGACAAGAGTTAAAGGAAATTCGTTTATTTCTTACCATTATTATATACTTATGAGAGCTAGATTCAATGAAGTATTGGCAAGAGAACAAGGCAAGTAAAGAAGGAAAGGGTTTAGTAATAAGTTAGGTTACAACATCTATAGATATATAAATCAATCTATATCCATCTCTGACTAATCTAAGAAAAATGAATCCATCTCCAAACTTCTACACATTTGTATTCCATTATAGAATAGGCGCCTCACTTCTCTGAGATTCCATTTGAATCCTTGTAACGGTACCTTAATATACTCCAATACTATGTAGGTACCCCACGTATGTATTCAATAATAATGAATTCTAGGTCGGTAGTTAAGAGAGTAAACAAACTCGTATACTAGAGAGAATAGGAACGAACGAACGAACAGCACAATAAGCGCGCTAACAGAAGGTGAACAAGTAGACACTTTTCTGACACGGTGTCCATGCCTCCGCCTCTGTCCTGTGAGTAAGTATGGGACTACCGATACGAGCCCCGCAGCTACACTCTTCCGCTCAACACGGTAAGGCCAAGTCACTAACTAATTAGCTAAGTGCTATGTTGCACCCCACACTGTCTTCCATTACAGCTCGATTGTTGGGCTTACTTTCTGCCTACATCATTAGTATTTTTGTGCTTGATTATTATATTTTGCTTGCTTTTCAACTAAAACAAACCCCTTATTAACTTTGTTGCCTTATATGGTTCAGTTGTTTTACCTGCTCCTTTGCTTCTATAGGCTAGCACTGCTTTATCTAATGATGACTATCCTGCCCTCAGCTCTGAAACTCCTTTTTGGTTATTATCCCTACTCAATGAATTCTTTAGCGACATTCCTCGCTCTTACTACCCTATCGATCAATCTGTATTTTATAATTATCATATAGATATGGATTTGATCATTATAGTATGGATATTGACTTGACTTCTTTTCTAATTGATCTTATTCTAGCTGCAAACTGGCACTACTGTTGGTTGGTATAGGCTTTCAATGAATTCTAAGCGGGCATACTCAATGATCCATTTTCCTGTAAAACCCAACGAACACAGGACTTGCTCATAACTCTAAAATACAGGACTTGCCCCCCTCGTAGCCAATAAAGAAAGATGAGACTAATTCCCTGATAGTTAAGTGCCAACTAACATCACCTGTAAGAATTATGAATAACTCCTATTGGGCTGCTTGGCGAATCAAATAGGAAGAAATCACTCCCCTACAGCCATAAACACATCAACTGCCAATCATGCCTTATTTATGTTCTATCTAGTTAGAGGCTCTTTCTCTTACTCTTATAGTTGTTAGTCGCATTCCTGCCCGTGAGTTAGAACCTTAAACTACCCAACTCAAACAAAGCTTCTGCATTTAAGTATTCCGAGCCGCCTGCCTATTCCCAAGTCTGACTTCCCGGCCCATCTCAGCATCTACAGCCATCTTATAAATAAGCTGCCCTCTCCTTATTAAGAGCTTAAGCCAAAAGAAAAAGAGTGGGAAAAGAGTATAGCTAAGCTAGCCTTAAACTAGAAAAAGTTAAGCTAAGCTAGCCGCGCAACGTTAGTCTAAGCTTGGCCCGCGACACTAACGTAGTGTCTCTAAGCTTGGCCCGCGCCACGTTAGTAGTGTCTCTAAGCTTGGCGAGTGTAGCGGCACTGCTTGGTGAGTGTAGCGTCAGTCCGGAAACAGTGCCCGAACAAACTAAAACTATTGACTTAAGTTAAGTAATAGAATCAAACAAGTCATTACAAATATGGGTATAGCGCATCCTAAGTAGAAGAAGGAACCCAATAGGTAATAACTCAACTACGAATAAGTAAAGCCAGAAGAAAAGAAAGCAATAGAAGAAGCGAACCTAGGCATAAGAGACTGACACCGCTGCTTCTAATACTTTTGCTAGGAGCTCCGCCTTTGTTTCCTATACCTCAACCTCTGTCCCCGTCGAGCTTAATACTGGGATCCCTGTTTATGGGCTTGAGTCTGCTACTCCTTTATCTAGGTCCGAAACTACTTTATCTAACTATTGCCTGTGAGCCATCGGCAGCGGGAGCTGCCCTTGCATTCAAACTTTGTCGCCCTCATCCAATTCTAACTATCCTGTCTCTCAGGTCAACTTCAGCTCCTAGATCTAAGTCTGCCTTTCCTGTGTCTCGATCTTAGGTAAAATCGGATACCCCTGTAAAGCAGCTCAGCAGCTTCACTGCCCTTACTTACTTTTTTTATGAAACTGATACCAACAAGGCAACAACCCCCTTGGATTCTATAAGTTATGATTGAATTCTCATCACAGGCATAGCTCTAATACATAATAAAAAGTATACCGGGCATAGCTCCTCTAATACATTTAGTAGTAGCAAAAAGAATGTCAACTTAAAAGAATGTGGCTAATACTTTCCTTGCTGATACCAAGACTGCCCCGCCTAGCTCCTATTATTTTACTTACCTATTTAATCCATCCCTTGTCTATTGCTTTAGTATAGTCTCTCGCTCTTAGGTCAACTGCCTTACATTCCCCGGTATCATTCGAGTAGTTGTCCCTGCCTCTCCTCTCTGGAAGTCCCAGTTAAGACCCCGCCTCTACTCCCACTATTCTTATACCAATGAGTTCGATTCTACCCTAGGTCTGTCTTATACCAATAAGTGCGATTCCTCCCACGCATCTAATCCTATCATTCTTTTATTACTGAGTGAAATTCGGGGGTAACTTGCCATTCTTTTACTACTGACCTACTCCACTTTCTTTTACAACTACGTTAGATTCCATACTACACTACCTTAGCGAAGTCCCCTGGGCTATAAAGCCAACAAACCAGACTCCAGGCAGGGAACCTAAGTTTCAAAGCCAAGAGTTTCGAAATAATATAAAGGAGTTACGTACCAGGGCAGGGGACGGGGAGACAGACTGCTTAGAGGGTTGAAAGCCTAAGGCCCATAAGCTACAATGCAAGTAAGGGTTTAGGTCAGTAGGGAAATCCTAGTAGGTATAAGGGAGAGTCTTGTTGTCAATGGTTATACTCTTGTTATTGCTATAGTTGTTTAGTCCATGTGGGTAGTGAGGGTAGTTTGGTGAGACCATAGTTGAAAGAAAGGAATTTTAGGCGGGTATATCTGATTTGAAGAAAGGAGGAGAGGAGCAGACTTGCTTTCGAACTGCAGAGTGCGCCAAGTAACTGCTAGCCCAGCAACTAGAAGTTTGCAATTAGGAGTTTGATTATTACTTTCCTGTCTCTCATTCCCCTGCGACTGCTAAGGCGACTGTCCACAACAACTAGAAATAGAAAGGATCCAACCATCGCTACCGAGCCCTCCCTTGCTGAGCCGGCCAATGCCAACAGAGCTGTAACTCGTAACCGGGAATCGAACTCATAAGAAGAGAACTCAGGTCTCATACTTAACTCGAAGACGGGGAATTCTACTGCTAACCGTCAGGCTGAAACAATTGCTTCTAAGATGTCAACTAGGACATTGCACTGGGAACTTAGCCCCTTATCTACTTGCTTTTAGTCTCACTTTCCCCTCTACCGCTTCTCAGACTTATGCCTAGAATAAGGAATTAAAAAGCGCCTACAAAATTAATCCTTGGTTATACGTGTCTTGGAAAAGAGTGGGAAAAAGAATATCATGTAGGTTTGTATAATTATAAGAAAAGAATAATTAAATAAAGAGATAGGTTCGTTATGATAAAATAATAAAATCATAATAATGAAATTGTAATGTAGGTTTGTTGTAAAAGCAAAGAAAAGTTATGGAAACCCGGCAAAAAAGGTAGCGACTCAGTTTTCCTTCATAGATCACCTAAAAGTCATTCTCTTTTTATGTTTTCCCGGGTTTTTTTAACGCAAAGTGATTTTCCTTCATAGATGATCTGAACCAGACTAACTTTTTAAAACTCCTGCCGCATAACCAACTGACGCGTAACATTAGTAGTTACTTGTCTATTTGGCCCCGGGTTTTTTCATAGCAAACGAGTTTCCCTTGATAGCCTGGTCATTGTTAATTACTTTTTATCGTTTTCCCGGTATTTTTCATAGCTTCTATGTAGTTTTAGCTAATAGATCCCCCGAAACATACTGACTTTTCACGAGGACTCCTTAGCTACACGAAAGAGTGTAGCGGCGCTAGCCGCGCAACATTAGCAGTTGCTTGGCGTTGCTTGGCCGTGTCTCTTAGCTTGGCTGGCTGGCGTCTACTCGTCCGGAACTCATACTTTTGCTCCTGCTGATAAGACAACAACTGATACTAATAAGAATACACCTCCAGATAGCAACTTGAACTAGTGCTTATAAGGCTTCTACTTATGATAAGGATCCCGCTACTACCATAGGAAATCAACTACAGGAAATCAACTACTAGCTCCGCCCCTGGCCTGGCATCCTTGCTTCTTAGATAAAATCTACCTCTCCTTGTATTGGTTCTGACTACCTTACTTTACTTAGTTTGTTGACTTCTTTAATTAGGTATTCCATTCACCGATATTCGAATTGGGGTTCATATAGAATATTCTCTAGTAGTAGCTTGGCTTGGCGTATAGTTGCTTATCGGGGGTTCTATTCTTTCTAAAGAGCTTATAGGTCTTATAGCGCTGCCCGGTATACTGTATTCCTGGGTTCAATCTTACTACTTAGCAGACTCGTCACCCCCATCTTATATTATTCTGACTTGAAAACTGAAACCACTCTCTTTCATCCTCACTGCCCTATAAGGGGTACCATTCTTTTACTGATAGGGTTTGTTTCTTTTACTAATGGGGTTAATTCCTCTTATACTCGCTTTTATCTTGCTTTACCTATAAATTGATTAGTTAGCAAATGAACAACTCTATAACAGCAAGCACTTATTTTGTGTTGATAGCAAATCCATAATGTAATAAAACAACCGAATATAGCTTCTAATGACCTATAACATAGTGGTTTCAAGGTGGTAGTAAGCTTAGGGCAGTCTATCAGTTACTGTGACTGAAACAAGGAATACAGTATACCGGCTTCTAAGGTTGAAAGAGAAAAAGCGCATACCGATAAGACGACCTGCTACTCCGCTCTCTTATTCTTATACTTACTACTCCTGCTACTCCGCTCTCTTATTCTTATACTTACTACTCTAAGTCGTATGCTGCCCCAGCTAAAACCCCTTCTTCACCGCTTACTGCCTTAACTTAAAATCTTTTATGAAACTAACCCTCTCTCACTAGAGCAATGGGCGCTAAACCTATCTCGCAAACAAAACACGGGCTTCAAAGCTGTATTTACACTATCAGGTTGACTTCTTTAATAAGATGAGCTGGTCTCCGCCTGTATCTAAGGCTGACTTTGTTGTCTATCACACTGGAACCCGGGTACAGAACTGGAACTCCCAACGCAGAAGTATCTCTCCCACTACGGGCTATTGGGCTGACTACCCCCCAAAGCAGTCTATAACAAATGCGGATCATGCTTTCACTCGAAACCACGAATTGCGCCTAGGAACAGAGAGTCCAACTATGTACTAAGAGACTTTCACTCAGAACCCAGGCTTCCATGCTGCCCAACTAGATATCATTCCTACATACCTTGGCTTTAATCCCTGTACGTACTACTGATTCGGATCTGACTCACCCATTTTGGTGTTGCACTGCTTACTTTTCTTCTGTAGGCACCTAATACTTTATTGCTTATCGGCCTTACTTGTCCTACGCTTAGCCTAGTCTCCCTCTCACGTGTTTCGCTCTGCCCCTCATGCCTATCAGGCTAACTATCTTTACTGCAAAGGTTCCTACTCAAGTGTGGTTCTCCTCTACTAATAATAATTACACAGGTGCTTCTCCAGTCTATCTCTCCTTACTTACCTCTATTCTTTTACTTGCTTCTTTCATCCCAATGTTAATACGGTTCGGATCTTTTATTTATCCCATTTCGACCGGCTCTATTGCTGTTGAGTTCAATTTCCCAGTTGTTAATTCAAAACTTGATTGATGGGTGACTTCTGCTGGTTCGAGTTGGATTATGACTTCCAGCTTAGAACGTCGGGTATAGGCGATAAAGAGGTAAATTCCTTATTGTATGGTTTAATTCTTAATTCTTTGTTTGATCTTGACTATTGAGTAGCTTGCCTCTGTTTTTACTAGCTAAGTCGCTTGCCTTTGTATAGGGTGTTTTACTCCTAGTTGCGTTGCGGGTTTGGTTCTTATAAGCATAACTTCTTCTTATTCTAAATAACTACCCATTGGAAGCTCGCCTTGAAGAACGTGGGAGTAGAGTAATACTTATAACTACAGGAGTCCACTCTGGGTACGGTATAGCGCAACCCACCTACTGAATATTAGGATAGAACTCTAGCCCATAAGAATGGATCCTTGGCATAAGAGAAATGAATCAACGCTGCTACTTCTACTTTCACTCAAAAACGGATACATCGGTAGGCACGTCAGAATGCACCCAACCACCCAGTATTATTAGCAGTCATTCTTACTCATTATTGTGAGAATAACCCTACGTAAGAGCAAAGGATGGAACTACCAATACCAAGTAGTAAATAGGGACACTTCTTCTAAACTGGTAATAAGGAATGGCAGAATCCAAATCAATAGTCAAGATACCAGGATACCGGACATAGCTCTAACATTCTAGTAGGAATATCCAGACTATAATGACTGATAACAACAAATGAATTAGGTAAAGCCCCATAACGAATTGCACTTGAAAGTAAAAAAGGTAGTAGTTGTTCCGTAGTTGATAGGTATACTAATGCTAATAGTGGTTCCAGAAGACTAATGGTTACGCTATTACTTATAGTGGAATGCCCCCACACAGATCCTATCACGACTGCTTGCTACTAATAATAATTCCGTACGTACATAAATGATACAGAATACTGGTCGGAACTACAAGATACTGGTCTCGCTACCTAACATCTACTTCTGACTTTCCTTGTTTTCGAGCTGGAACTAATGCCAACAATACCTCGGGTAGGGCCGATGTCATTGAGCTACTGAAAAGACTCTCGCTACTGCCGCGCTTAACTATTGCTGACCTTACTCGCTTCAACTCTAACTATATCGGTTATTATTCTTAGGCTCCTTGGCTTAACTCCTATCTTCCCTATACTATAAATAGAGTAGTTCAAATGTAACCTCGTACTACTGATTACGTGCCCGGGCGCTCCTCCTACGCAACTTACTCTTTCATTTATTAATGAGTTGACTTCTTGGCAGGGATGTAATTACTTACTCACCTTAGAGTTGATATACGCATAGACCGGAAGTTAGAATACTGACTTGTTGACATTCCCCTAAGTACTACTATGTTGCTTTGCTTGCCCCATATTGATTGCGTGTATCGATAGCATAGGTAGTGCTTGTATCAATAGAAAAACGACCTACTCCACTATAGCGCTTGTATTCAATTAGAAGAATGAGAGATACCACTATAAGAGTGAGCGATGACACGCTCGAAGAGTGATTGATATCAGGCTACACTATCATAATGCATAATGATAGATACTACTAGAGAGGCGCTACTGCTAGACTATATAATGGGTGACACTACGACACTACTACAATAATGATAGACACATGAGAGGAGCGATACTACTACAACTCGAATGAAAGTAAGGATAGATGTTAACAAAGAGAATGCGTCACACTACTACAATAATTAGAGATGTAAGGGCGAATCAGATAAACCCCAATTGAATATGGAATCCAGCTTTACAGCCTACATTCTTGACCTTACGCCTGATCTTCTCAAGTAGCAAATACAGATGCAAATCGAACTGAAACAGACTATCCTTTTTCTCACCTTCTCCTTAAAATCATGCCCGGCATCCGCCCTCCTGTCCTTTTATTATCTTTCTAATGCCCTTGAACCTTGCTCACTGTATCTTGGCCCCGCATTGCTCCACCCATCAGTGTCTGTTAAACCCTCCTTTTATTCATCAACTAACCCAACCAGAAGATTCAATAAAAGAAGAAGGTATGATCCAGTGTATAAGTACGATCCATGCACATCTAGAATATAAGTGTAATGACAATAACCCTTCATAGGTAATAGGATCCACTCCGTTATTCGAAGAGGTAATATGAATACGGTCTAGCACATCCAGAGATTAATAGTAAACCAAACAATCTAGAATAACTCGGCAGGGAGTTAATCTTACTCACTGGGGAAGCAGTCCACCAATTACTGAATTGAGTCACCAAGTCGTACTCTCTCCACTCCCTTATTAGGCTACTTACTGGCATTCAAGACTTGCTTATTCCGCCTTACGAGCAGACCTTTACTAGCAGAGATCCGACTACTACTTATAAGGGCCGAGAAGAAGCAAACAAATAAAAACGAATTCTCCAACTACAGCTGCTAGGATCGAACCATAATTAACTGCCCCGGTATTCAATCGGACTCATTAGCTGCATCCCCACCCTAGTATTACTTTCCTTACCTTTATTCTCTGTAGTGCCCCCTACACTACGTGGGTTAAATATAAGTTCCGGCTCAGTAGCTCCTGTATCCAACTATGTTGCTCCTGTCTTTGCCATCTAAAGATGCCATGCCCTTGGTTTTTTTCTATGTATTTCGTGATTGGTCTTATTCTCTTACTAGTATTGATTAGGTCTATTCCGCCTGTATATAATAGTAGTATTTGAGAGCAGGTAAAGCAAGACTACAAGAAAGTAATGTAAGTCGCCAGGGGCTGAGGAGTAAAAGTCCGGAGACTAGGGAATGCCAGGGCAGCTGACGGTTGCAGATGTTAGATCAGCAACTACAGAAAGAAAGCAAAGAGATATAGACTGAACCCCACTCACTGCTAGCAAGGATGCAGCTAATAGCAAACAGACTCGAAGCTACTGAACCCAATTTCTATTCGCTTGATCTAATTCTTTATTTGCGACTTGACTCTTACTTCTTTGTCTTTTATTACGATCTAGGTCATTATCATACTTTTTGATTGAGCCACATGAGTATAGGTAGTGTTGGAGAATGAGCTAAAGTGGCGTAAGCCTAGCAATCGAGCTAAAGAATGTAAGCTAAGCATCGAGTTTCAGAACCAGAACCCAGATGCCGGAGCTCCCGTCTCAATCCTATAAGTAGTAGTTGGCAGCAGCAGTAGTTGGTAGGTAGCAGTGGATAGTACCGTTTCGATTCTGTTTTTCGTTGTTTATAGAACCTGGCTCGGTAGTATTAGTCCGCTTGTCAACAATGCATTCCGACACTAATTAGTTTATGCATTCCGACACTAATTAGTTTATGCATTCCGACACTAATTAGTTTAATGCTCCACTGTACTATATGGGAGTTTGCTTGCCGGGTTCCTCTCTTCTGGTAGGAGTCGCTTGCCCACGGTTTGTTCTTGTTACCTTGTGAGTGGATTTCCTAGTTGATAGAGAAATTCTGTTACTCGTAGCTTTCACCCTAGTATACCCGTAGTTCAATTATTGCTTCAACTGCTCTATTCGTACTCCTCTGTACGCTCCCGCCTGTCCACTACTTTATTGCACTCCGACTTCTTAGTTGTTTTCTGTATTTTCGAGTTGGATTCTGCCCATGCCTATTGACCTAGCAATTCTGCCACTGATGAGTTGGATTCTCTGCCTTCAAGCTAAAGCCTGCAGTTCCCCTATCTCGTTCTGTAGTTCACCCATTTCAACCTACCTCTCTTATTGATGACTATTATATATGGATACCCAGGCCCATGTGTACTCTTCTTCTTCTTCCTTATCCGAATAAGTAGTAGAACAACAGTAAGACATCTTCTGTCCGGGCGGGGTACTTGAGTTAGATGAGCCGGAGATGTAGTAGAGTAGTCCTGTTTCATCTGTATCTGTCGCGGATAAGATTTCTAGTTGTTATATTAAATAAAAAATACAACACCGGAGTTCCCGCATCCATTCTGATTAGTTAGTGGGCGCAGCTAGAGATTGCACTACTACCCTCTCTCTAGTTATGATAACAAGTATTGGTAGCATCAGTATCAGGTTGGAAGCAAAGAAAGAAATACTTTTTTAGGCGGGGATACTCAGTGAATAAATACGGAGTCCAAGTAAAGATCATCGTAAGCGGTGTTGTAATTCAGGCAAGTATAGGCTGCCATAGTAAGTAAAGCAAGAGTCAAAGAATAGGAATAAGGGGTTTCAATAAGGATTTTGGATAAAGATAGTAGACATGACAGCCAGGTATATAAGATTTGATTCCGAAAGAGGGCTAGAGACTATTAATTGAATAAAATCTAATATGATAAAAGAATACTTAATTGAATAAGGTAGTTAAAAGAATACTTCATGCAATAGGATAGTGGACAAGCTGGGAGTCACAGGCTTATAAGAAAGAAAGCAACATCAGATGGAGGGCAAGAAGTGTCGGTGTAACTTAACTCGCGTTAGTCCTTCAGGAATGCCTTGGGACAAGTAGAAGACGTACCATCGTGAAGTGATAAACGTAATTCTGCTTATTGCTAGTCAACATCATTCTTATTGTGTAGAAGTAAACACAATTGTTACATGCTCTTCTTTTACACGGGAAACCATCACCACTGGGGCATCAATTCGACTTTCACTACCGTAAGCAAGGACTTACCTTATCAACTAGGGAATCAACCGTATACTAGGGACTTCACAAACCAAAGCCTCATTTTGTTGTCCGCATCGCTACCCTACATAATTCCATTCGGTTGATAAAGTCAATCTACCTCTCTTGTGATACGAGCTATAAGACCGTGAGTAGAGCATAGTTTACATCGCAAGAGCTCATCTAAAGTAGAGTTACCGGCACAGTGGTATCTTATCTCCTCTATACTCCTAATCTCAAAAGCCAGAATCAAATCACTGTTAACAAGGCGGAAACCGATGCTAACATAGATGGTACGGGACTACTGCACAACTATAACAGAGCTAAACTAAGAACTAGGAATTGAACTGCCCCCCGTAGAGTGGAACCGGTGCTTTTTATACTTTAACTCGGAACAGAGGATCTAACCAATGTTAGCGAGAATACAAATACCGGATCGCGAAACTTACTGGGCTTAGATCAAGTAATAGCAGTTTGGGGCTAATAGATAAAGGCTGGGAGACAGGAAAGACAGCCCTATAGACATGAGTGAAAGAGTCAAGTTTAGGTTAATTGATTGCATTCCGATAAGGGTATACTAGTATTATTCGCCCTTAGCTGGTATTCTCGGGTGTAGTTCCTTTACTCACTTGTTTGATCTAATAGGTAGTAGCTAAGACCCTCGTTCTGTATTCAAGTTCCATAGTTAATAGTTTTATTGCCGCCGGTTTCAAGTGAAAGTATTGTTGGCATTACATTAGTTGGAGGTAAGGCTAGCTTATGGTTTCCATCCATAAATAAAGTAGGGTGGGTTTCGTTCCATCAATTATGTAGGGTAGGTCTTGTTGTAGTGTGTCGGTATTGGTTTCGATCTGATAGCTAGCAGCTAGAGTCTAAAAGCAAGCACTAGGCCTAAGTTTGATAAACAGTAAAGAAATGCCTTGTAGGGCTGAATTCATACTTCTAAATGTAGTGTAAGATAACTGAATACCGAATTGAATAATCAAATACAAAAAGTCAGAAGAAAATTAGCTATGAGTGAAAGCATAGATCGAGAGCCTTGTCAGCACCTCTTAGAAGCACCGGGTCGATCCTAAGCTACGAGTAAAACGGTTTTGGTTCCTGTATGTCGAGGTTTTAATCCACCAGTTCGCCCCAGTAGACCCAACTAACTATCAAAGTTATCAAACTCATAAGTCAGAACTCGACTAAAAAGTAAGAACTAGACACTGCATCCGGAATGAACTACTTTCTTTGAGGATCTGCTCTAAAATATTACTTGAGTTCCGTACTCTGGTCCTGGCACTGCTTTATCTCATTCTCCAGCTACGGGGAACCTCTATTATTTCTACGCTCTCGATCGCGACTATAGTACCCTTATTCTTATTATTTCTATGGCATCTTATCTTTAGGTTCCCGAGCTGAACTCAAGAAAAGGATCATTTAGCGGATAGGTTAGACTGCGCTCCAGGACAGGAGATGCTAGGATAGGAATAACGACTAGAAGACAACAACTCCAGTAGTAGAAATATGTCAGTAGTAGAAATATGGGTAGGACATAAGTCGAAATATGCGTAGGATATAATAGCGTATCTAGCAAGAAAATTGAGGAAAAGAAGTATCTACCTCGACTAATGAGCTTAGGTCTCATGTGCGCACCTTCAAGTATGCCACTACCACCTTATACTTTGTAGCTCGAGAGTTAGGCTTCGGCCCACCACTCCCATCTTGAGTTTCAAATTCCACAAAACCCCTTCACCAGTCTGACTTTCCTGTCTGTTATGTTAGTCTGCCTTTCTTTGCTTTAAACCTAGAACCACTATAAACAATGCTATCACTGCGCCTTTGCTTACCAATAACAAGGCTCTTAACGCTGGAATTCTACTAGTCATTCTAAGAGTAGAAACCAGGCCAACAAGGTTGAAACAGTGCAATAAGACACTTAAAAACAGACTACAGGGTTGAGCTAAGGAGCCTAAGACTGACTTAGTGCCCCGAAGCATCTAATCAAACTCTGTGGTATCCGGGTACCGGTATAAGACCGAAGCTAAAAGACCAGAGCTATAAGACCAATAGATAGAATTTCACTATACAGTCAGAACCAAACTAAGTAGTACCGGATTTGAACTCATTTCATTGTATTGTAACAAAAGAAATCAACCTAGCAGTCAAAGCCCTATTATCCATCTCGCGAGCCTTCTGCCTACTAGTACCGAGCCTTCTGCCTACTAGTACCGAGCCTTATTATGCGCATCCAGTGCTGAGCCTTACTTTAGGTCTGATTGCCCTTTTTCTTTGGAGTTATTAGGTTCATCCTAGTGGCCGAGGTTGCAGTCCTGCTGACATTAATATAAGATTTGAATCAAGGCTATAGGCATTAGTCAAAGAATGAGATCAAGGAGCGGAAGCCCGCATTGAGGAAAGTAGGATTTTGGATTTAGTAGCTTAACTTAAGAGTTAGATCAGGGAGTGGCATACCCATAATTGAATATAGGTCCGGGTATCGAGTGCAAGTCCTGTTGGCATTAATATAAGATTTGCTTCAAAAGTAAGGGCAGGCAGGCTTATGTCTACCTTTACTGTAACTCAGCTTGTCTTTCCTGTCTTTTATTCTTAGGTATCGAGCCCCTAAGAGCTAGTACGTACTTACTATACTAATATAGTGTATCGTACGGGGGCGGGGGAGAGAATGGACGGGCATGTGTTACGCGGAGAGAAGCGTGTGTGGAGCATAGATATAGTTTGGATATTCTATTACTAAAATAATCAGAAAAGTCAGAGTCAATAAAGGACCCGGCCGAAAACAACTACGATTAGAATGAAAATGAGCAAACAAAGCCTCGATCCTTGCATTAGGAATCACACTGAGAGGTAGAAATTAAAACAATGCTAACGGCACTCAAACTAAAAAAACGAAATTGATGCCTTTAACTATGAGGCTCCTTACAATAATTCTGTAGCTCTGCCCACCCGAGGTAGTCTGCCTATCCTGTATCTGATTCTTGAGTGAGAAGCTCCAATGCCCCAGGGCCATTGCCTTGGCCCCAAGCCTAACGCTAAAGTGTTGCTAATGAACATTACGTAAAGTGTTGCTAATGAACATGTAGCGGCAGTGTTGCTATGTTGCTAATATGTATAGGCAGTGCAGTGTTGCTAATGAACATGTAGCGTGCAGTTATGCTAATGAACATTACGTAAAGTGTTGCTAATGAACATTACGGTTATGCTAATATTCTATGTAGCTAAGGTTATGCTAATGCGTAGCTAAAGTAAATGTAGTGATGGAATTTAAGTTAGCAGTTAAAGTATTAGAGACAGGGAAGCCAGAAGTAGAATGAAAGTGGAGCTGCAGAATCCAAATCCAACCCATTAACAAGGCGGAAACTCAGGAATAAGGAACTCGACACTGCACTCGGAATGCGACCAGACCAGCTCATATTTGCTCTTGTAATAAAGAAAGAAACTAGTGCTTTCGAGGCTATAACACTACCCGTGATAAGAAAGAAACTTCTAACTATTGGAATCACCCAAATAAAATGGTAATTGAGTTGCGGACTATTCGACTTTGCTTTGCCCCTGGGGTAGGTATCCAATCCGTTAAGTCATCATACAAATAGTACCTCTAAAAGTCCTAATAAGAGTGAAAACAGGTCTAACTTGCTACTATTAAGAACCCGCCCTATCAGAAAGAGACCCAGCACTTAGTTCGATGCTTCCACTCCTGCCTTCAGTGCCTACGCTCCAGAACGAAACTAAGCCTTGGGCATATTGGGCATTCCCCTACGGATCATAGGCAACGAACCATGCCATGCCCTTCATTCCATAGTAGTAGTTGCAAACTGACACTGCTCTCTTTCACTCTTAAGCTCCCGATCTAAAATATGTATTTGTCCCTGGCACCCTTGCTTGTGAGTTTCTAACTTATACGATTGATTACTAATCATAGTTGAACTAGTATAAGGATCTAACCCATAGTAAAGAATACTACATCATCTACCTTAACGCAATAGTGCATATAGGCAATAAAACCTCTAACTGATTGTTGGTTAAGTACTTCTATTCAGGCTTGGCTACTGGTGAATAAGGCTCTGCTCTGTACATCTCTCTAGAAGAAAGAAGATTAAGATAAGAGCATAGGCATTCAGGCATGAGTGGTAGGTCAACAACCAAACATAGGAATGGAACCCATAGGCATTGCGGGGACACCCCCATTGAACAGGAATAAGGAGCGGTAGGCTGGGCTAGTGACTATCAAACTATAGCTCTTAAGTCAGAAGTCGACTCCCACCATTAGGCCTTAACTCATAACTATAAGATTTACCTACCGGGGACCCTTTTCATCTGCCGGGGACCCTTTTCATCTGCACTTTTCTTCTCTACTGTGAGCTTGGGCCCGCCGCTCCCGATCTAATACTTTGCTTTACATCTTTGTTCCCTCTCTCTGAACTATACCTTTAACCCTTACCTTAGGCTTATTACTGGAATTATGGCTTGCTCCTATCAGAGGACTAGATTAATGGTTTGTTTCAAATAGAACTCCCTGGCTATCATTCTTGTAGTTGTCCCTCACACTCTTATAGTTACTCTTTGCATTCTTATCGGTACTTCTACCTGCCGCTCTTAGGCTCCTGAACTATTTTCTGTAGTTCACCTACGAGGCCTGCCTCTACTGTAAGTGTAGCAATGCTAATGATTCTGTTTTCTTATATTAATTATTTTATTCGGATTGCACTTACAACTACGATTCCTATGTGTTAGTTTGACTCTGCCCTTATACAGTAAATAAGTAGGTCACTAACGCCTTTCACTCTTTAGTTGGTAGAGCCTGTCCTGCCTAACCTCTATTCTCCCTTTACTTACCTAAAGCTATATCTCATATTTCAACCTACCTCTTTTTGCTGTTAAACTGACATTACCTACTTGTATGCTCTAACTACCGATGAAGATCTTTGCTTACTTTCTTTTGTTCTCTCTTTTTCGATGAGAGTATAGATTATTCTTTTCACTACATAGCATCAGCTTACGGAGAAGCATGGTATCCTATCGCACAATAGGACATAGGTAGTATTACTAAGGATACTGACCCAGGAGCCGAGCCTGCCTACTACATTAGAATGCAAATACTCACCATCAGAGTAGAACTCTCAGCAGCACCAGCCTTATTCGCCTGGTAGGCAATCTAATCTGACTATGGAATCAAATGTTATCCATATTATTACTTAGTTCAGAAGTAAGCCTGCCGACCTAAATTATAATTGACATCAATCAGTCTTATTTTGCTATCCATCAGGTTGCCCTTCCTCCCTGAATCGCAGTCCCTATCCGTTACACTAAACTAGGGCTTTCCTACTTAAGGACTTACTTCTACCTTGGACATCTTATCTTGGCCATAACACCAGATCCTAGCAACGCAACGAAACCCGCCTTCCAGTCCCAACTCCAACTCTGAATGGAAACCCCTTGCTGTCTGGCCGCTCTGCCGCTACTGTACTATAGTCTTTATCCCTTTGTTTTTAGCCTGCCTTTGCTCCATCACATTCTCTTACCGGTGTAGCTGCCGGGATCGAAGCTACTTCCTATGGGTCACCTAAAGAATGGAGCTGGTGCCTATCACACTTGAACCAGAAACAGGGTCGATGTAATTGAGCTGCGGATAAACAGAATGGAGCTAATGCGCGGATAAACAGAATGGAGCTAAGCTTTGAAGTCTGTACCCCTGTTCACTGACCTACCCTCCTTGCCTCGAAACCTGCTCCGCTCTACGCCAGACTACATCCCTTTAGCCCTAGTCTCCGGATTCCCCAGCTAAGCCTACCCTAACTTGTATCAAATCTTATATGCCTGTCTATTGGCTTAATCCAATGCTTTGTTTCAGAACAGCAAGCACTGCCGCATAACAACTGTAGTAGTTACTTGGCGGTTCTTCCACTACTACTAACTATAGGTCTGCCAGCTACGAGACTTACCTCAGTGACTTTGTCCTCGGTTAAGCCTCACTCCCCACCGCAATAAGAAGGATTACACTGAGAAAGAAAAGACTAGTCACTTTAGGAATGACACCCGGGCCGGGCTAACAAGGCTACAAAGGTGGGACAATAATGAAAGATAGAATGCAGGATACTGGACCTTCGCCTCCAACACATTGATTGAAACGCGGCTATCGATACCGCTTCTAACGCTTTATCAATAAAGGAAGTACACCACTACCTAACAGACTGCACGCTGCTATTAATTTACAACTTGGAACTAGGACTTTTGCGCTACTATCAATCCGAATGGAAATGATCATATAGCATATGGATATGATCCGGCGTATCCAAGAATAAGAAGATGGTGATCGAGCTACTACTAAAGAGAATGAAACACTGGCGGCTAACTACCGTGCCTTTAGCTCTTGCTTATAGGTTGTTAAAGATCAGTTCAAAGATCACCCCTATCTAAGTCCTTATCTAATAGCTCTTATTCTTATGGGGTCGCGCGCACTCCCTTATCCCATTGTCTAACTACTTACTTTAAGAAAAAGACTACCTTCTTCAACACTGCCCCAAGAGGATAGATTGACTAAACAAATAATAGCCTGGCACTACTGCTTTTAAGCGTTACACTCTACTAATAACTCGGGAATCAAACTAATGACTCTATTGCTTTATCTTATAATAAGAAATCTCACAATCAAAGGTGGAATCAAAACTCAAGAGGAGCGCTCCTTGGTTTAAGTATGCTACTGCTTACTGGAATGTTTAATGAGAAACTGCAGAAGCGTTAACGAGCCCTTTCTTTAGCAAGTCCAGTTTTGGCCCCAACGAGTAGTGAATAGAGGCACCCTTTCCTTGTTCTAATAAGAGATAAGATTTAGAGGCAGGCAGACGAACGCAAGAGAACAAACATAGTTAAGTGTCAGATATCTGAGCAAGTAAGGAGTCTAGTTTAGAGTAGGAAGAGGCGTACTTGGAAAAGGGAATGAAATACTACCTCTCTAGGTCGCGGGGGCAGAAATCAAGGCGTTGGTACCCGAGTTGTATAGGGTAGTGTAAGCCCTTGAGTGAGTAGCTCAGGCTTTAGTTAGTAGCTCAAGTGGAAGCCCTAGAAACAGTAAAGTGATACTATAGCTCGGACGCAGGCATGGAAGCAAGGATAGTAAAGTAAGCATGAGATCGAGGAATATGAGTTTTTAAGTCAGAGTGATAGCCGGGAGGAAGACTAACTTATGTGTTTAGGTGTAGGTCCTCTACTTAATAGCTCAATTCTCCGGCTGGTCCGGTCCGGGCATTCTTGCTTTAGAATTCCATTGTGATAAAGTGTTTTGGGTGCCCATTCTCTGCTACTACAGGGTTGAGTTACGACTTATTTCTTTCATTCCATTACTAGATACGCTGTATCCTACCTATATTTCGACTTATGAGTTTGATACGGTACCCACTGGGTGGACAACTTTTCTGTTATGAGTTCGATTCGTTGTTGCACTGTTTCATTATCGCCGGGCTTTAGTTGAGTCTGTTAAGCTAAGCGTCGACAGTACTTCATTACTGATTCCTGGATCCAGTCTGATTGGGCAGTAGCAAATTACCTCTAGCACCTACGAGTTGAATTCCTCTAGTGGGGGGTGATTCTGACTTTCATGTTGGTTAGTATATTGTAGTTGCTTGGCGAAGGAAGTGTTACTATATGAAAAAAGAATAATCATAATATAATATAGAATTGTTTCATTAATTAACTCATGGAATTGTTTTGTTTAACTCAGAGAATTGTTTTGTTTAACTCTCTTTCGCTACACTCTTTTGTATGAGAATAGTTAAGCTGGCGCGGCTAGTCGTGTCTTGGCTTAGCCCCTTTCCTCTACTCTACCGATACGAGCTACAAGTGCCCCTTACTTTTAGTCTCACGGGCCGCCCCTTTCTTTCATTCCCGGACTCGGTCCTTTCATTCCCGCAATGCTAACTTGGATTCTTACTACCTTGTCGAGCAGGCTGCTAATCTTTGTGTCAGCTACTGAACTCTAACCTGGGATGGGAGCGCCACTGCTATGGGCTGTGACTACCACTTCTAGGACTTTCTCTTAATATAAAGAAAGAAACTAGTGTTGGAAAGACCTTACCTGCGGGAAATCCACCACTGTTGCTCCCCAGCTCCCAAGTTAGAAATACATTCTATAGTAGTAAACCGATAAACACACTCGCTCTTAACTAGAGGTCCTAACTAACCATAACTCAAAGTATGCCTATCCCACCTGTAATTCTGACTTGCCCCTATAGGTTCTCCCTCTCCTCGCCTAAAGTCGGTATTGCACCTCCGACTCCACCTATCCTAACCGGTATCCCTCATGATAAGAAGAGAAATGGGAATAAAGGATATGGGCGCGCTTCTCTTAACTAGCAACAGGGAATCGAACAACTAGTACCGAGACCTTCACTGCGCTTGCTTTACCGGCTATCACTCTTTAGCTTACTAATCAACCTCGGGCCGGCTCCATACCTCACATCTAAGTTTAAGCTGTTCCTTTCCTGTCTCTTACCCATCTTATAAGCAGCTGCTCCATTACATCGACCCTGACTCCAGTTCTTGTACAAAAGAAAGATAGAATCGAACCAAGAGCGGAACTTCTACTATAAGAAAGAACGGGGCTACTGCTTTTCATAACCAACCTCCACTCCAAAT
Organism: Ensete glaucum; assembly: GCA_021527575.1. Classification (NCBI taxonomy): domain Eukaryota; kingdom Viridiplantae; phylum Streptophyta; class Magnoliopsida; order Zingiberales; family Musaceae; genus Ensete; species Ensete glaucum. The sequence goes on from JAHSUZ010000011.1 coordinate 953,348, forward strand.
CTCAGTTCTTTATTCCTATCTCTATTCTGACTATCTAACTCTTTAGCTCCGGTCTCTCACAGGCTTATTATCCTTATTTGCATTCGATTTTTGCTTATTCTAATATTAAGTATTCCTCCAACCAAGGCTAACAGGGCCGGACCGGAAACAAGTAAGTAAACTAATAACATAACGATAAGACCTTAAATGCTACTGATAAGGGTGCCTCTCCTGCCCGACATTCCTATGTTCGAGTGTTATGCTCCTCTTTTGTTCTATCTTTTGAGGTTGCATCGTATTATGAAATGCACCATTCTGCTTGGTGGGGTGAAGCTGCTCCTAGGCAATACAAATCTGAATGGGATAGTATATTGGATTTATTACTTTTTAGTTGAGTTCGATGGTACAGCAACTCAGTATTGTTTACATAGAGTAGAGTCTTGCTCTCACTGGCCCATCTTATAACTAAGCTGCCCTGCCCTTACTATATGCTAAATGCCGAGAAGCGGTAGTTCACTCCCGATACCCTTATATCTAGTACGATACCCATTATATGTATCATTATTGTATTGATTCTTATAGGCAGGAGAGCGAGCCTAGGATAAGGGAAAGGCAGACTAACAGGTGAAGCCAAGAGAGCAAGGTAGTAGATACAGTTTCAAAGTGATATGGGGAAGGCACATAGGCAGTGAAGCAGGGCAATTCCTCCTTTCCGGATTAGGCTTAGAAGCAGTAGTTCCAGTATTTTTGACATTAGTTTCAGTGTAAAAGCAAGTAAGAGCAGGTTCAAACTAACACAAGTGCGTCTTTTCTTTTAGTAGCCAGCATCGGAATGCAAGTAAGGGGCATTAGACTAAGTCATAGTTCAAAGTCAGCCTATATCTCTTTGCTTTCAACCGGGTACTCCTCATTCTCTAACACTATCTACTACTGCTGAGAACAAGTATGTATTTCACCTGTGAGCTTTCCTCCACTCTACATTTCGGCTAAGGCTAGAAAAGAAAAGAACTCGACTTTCACTTACGACACTCATTTTAATGAATGACGCTGACCTCATCGACTATCAGGGGAAAAAGCAGCTGATTCCATAGGCACATCTTGTTGAGACGATTCTTCCTCATCAGAAGACTCAACCATAAAAGAAGAAAGTATCCCCGGCTCCTATATATGAAAAAGATATGTTACTACGGCTGGAAAGTCCTGTCTGCTGGGTACTACACTCTTACTTAATCTACTGTCGAAAGACCAACAGCCCATTTTTTTAGAAACGTCGCGTAGTCGCTTCCGGTGAAAGAGGTGCTCCTGTCTTTTAGAGATTTCATGATGAAAGCGAAGTTCCCAGCTGCCGATTTATGTTGCATTCGTGTGTAATCCGTTTGATTCAATGAATTGCTGGCTTCCTATCAACTAAAAGAAAATGGATTTCTGGCATTAGGATTGATTGAATCTTGGCAGAGTTACCCGCTTCGCTTTCTTTGTACCCATATGCCTCCACGGGACAAAGTCAGTCAGGTTTAGGAAGAAATCCCTACCTTGGAGCTAAGCTTGGATCAGAGGTGTTGGGCTTTACTCTTATAATCGATATATATTCTATTTCATATTTGTGCAGCTAACTTCTATTGACTGAGAGGCCTGCCTTTCTTTCGGTGAGAGAGCCATTATTGAGCATATAGAAATTTTGACTATACTCTTCCGTGCTAATTCTATGACTAGTGCTTCTTTCTTTCTCGGGATGTAACACTACCCCTAATGATTGTGAGATACGAACCTAGGTCTTGCTATTACTTTGTATCAATCTGAGCACTCTATCTTGCATTCTATCTTGTTCATTTAAGGATTCAATGCATTTTGCTTTTGTTGTATGGTAAAGTAAGTCTCACTGAGGACAGGACCTAACAGTCAGTATAGTAGTAAGTAAAACTGAGGACAGGACCTAACAGTCAGTATAGTAGTAAGTCTCACTGAGGACAGGACCTAACTGTGCCTTGTGTTTAATGCGCTCCCCTACTATATTATTGCTCCTCTAAAGGTAGAAAGTAAGGTATGCCTCGATCGAGTGGAAAGAAGAGGAAAGCTGCTAGCTGGGTATGCTCCTGCTGTAAGAACCAGGGTTCTCTTAAGGTGAAGGCCAAAGTGAAGGGTGAATGAATGGTATAAGATATGGCGTATCAGTGTTGGAATAACAGAATCTAGTACGTACTGGTGCGCTCAAATGAATGAATTCCTGGGTGCCTCGGCGCTAAATAAAAGAATAATAAATAAGTTTGACTCGATCCATTAAGTGGCTAAAATGTAAGATAGAGTAGCAGAGGATAGTACTTACTGTTTAAGTGCTAAGTCAATAATTGGATTTAGCTATACAGCTTCTGTGCAAGTTAACTGAAGTATGGCGCATATAGATGATTCTAAATTGGGATAGGGTACTCCTATAGTGCATCCAACATGAAATTGAAATTGGACTCTCGAACGCCAAGCCAAGCACCTATTCTTTTACATAATGACTTCTTTCTATTCAAGGGCGGTAGCTTCTTTTCTTCTCCAGCTTCTTTTCTTCTCTTCTCTAGTAGACTTACTTGCCCGGCCTCAGATCTTTCTCTTTCTGCGGGTAGCCTTCTCTTATTTTATTGGCTCTCCCTAGTAGTGAGTCGGTTCCCTTAAGGGTTGGTAACTCAACTGATTGTCCCGAGGAAGTAAGATTATATAGCTCTTCTCAAATGTAATCGTATATTATACTCAAATGTAATCGTATATTATATATGCAAATGTAATAAATAGAAATAGTGTAACCGGACTCTGGTTGTCCTTATTGCCCCTAACCAACTACTTACTTTCTTACTTTACAGTGCAATTCATTATGGGGTGTTTATTCACCAGTCCAATTATTATTGGCAGTAGCTGCAGATGTATTTCCAACTTCAATGTTGAAGCTATGCCTGGGATCCTGTATTACTAGCATGGATTCCTTTTATCTCGGTTTAGTCTCGTTAGCACTAGTGAAAAAGCTGGTTCCTTGGTTCCTATAGGGCATTTGATTTCTTATAACCCATAAAGTAAGGCGCATAGGCAGCAAAATAAGGCTCTAACCTAATGGAAGACATGAATATTAGGCGAAACTCCAAGGCAAGATGTTAGATTTGGAGCCGAAGCCTAAAAGGCAGGAGGGCAGGCTTACTTCTTTTGTTTGATTCCCTTGTGCTTACCTCTGAGAACTTAGCTAGAAGAGTGTGCTACTCCGGTATAAACTATAGTAGAATACTACCTTGAATTCTGACTTACTTTAGAGCTGTTGTCGTTAGGGTTTATTTATTATTACTCTAGTACTTAGGTGTTTGTTTTCATTCGGGTATAGCTCCTAAGAAAGGTATCTTGGTTCCGTTACTTGTCTCTGATAGTCGTAGTTAAGTTCATCGACCACGTACGAAGGCACGGGCTGCAGCACCTATATTGGAGATCCTACTAGTCGGAATGAAAACCATCAGTGAAAGAATAGGCTACAGTAAGGTAAGGGCTGCTTTGCTGCTGAGCTGGAGCTGGTATGAGTATTCTTATGATTTTATATGATTATTCTATTATTATTTAATATACTATATGATAATTCGATTTTCTTATTATTCTTATGTTATTATACTTTCCTACATGATATTCTTATTTAATATACTATATGATATTTTATGATTATTTTATTATACTTTCCTATATTAGAATGATTTTATTATTTTATTATTATTATACTTTCAGGAATTCTTATTGAATTATTATTTTATTATTTTCTTATTATTATTTATCGAATGAATTGTTTCATTAATTAACTCAGAGAAGATAATGAATTGTTTCATAAGATAAGATAAGAGAATAGAATTGTTTTGTTTAACTCTCTTTCGCTACACTCTTTTTTAGCATATGAGCTGGTATGAGCTGGCATAGTCAGAATGCCGGGAAGTATGGTTAGAATGAGAGCCGGCGAGGGCAGCTTTGAAGTCGGTAGAGGATTATGGTCAATCCGGGGAATATGCAGGTTGTCGGTACTCCATTTTCGAGCTAGATTCTTGTCTACGTTGGTTTATAAGCCTGTATTGTAAGGTTGGTTCACTGAGTTCATTTAACTATTTACAGCGGTGGGTGTTGGAATGAGATAAGCAATTGCACCCCTAAAGCGCCGCCTTTCCAGCCTGAGTTCTGTGGTTAAGTCTGCTCTGCTCCGGGTGGGGTTGTTCCAATATAGTAGTTCTTTAGTAGTTACAGTCGCTAGGGGCGCAGTTGAATCCTTTAGAGGGGAGTTTGGAGTGGGAAAGCTATAACAGACTGAACCCAAGAGGGGTGACTAGTGCATCAGAGTAGTATCCTTACTTTCGATTTGAATTCCGACTTTATGTCCGCCCTGTTGACATTTCTCTTTTAGGAGTTTCTAAAGTGCGAACACAGGACTCGCTGCTTACTTATCACTTGCTGCTGGCTTTCTCACTACTGCTTATCCAACTGTTGATTCTCTTGTTCTTACTCTCAAACACAGGACTTAGTTTCAGAGTTCGCAATGTAATTCGGGCGAGTAGTTCGATGTAATTAATCCTTTTACTTGTTCAGTTAAAAGAGAGTCTATTGAGGTGATTAAGAAAGGAGAGTATCCTTGTTTTGGGTGCTTGAGAAGGTCAGGCAATTAAATAAGTGTCGAGTTCGGGATGGCGCCTATAGAGAACCTGCCTGGGGATTCTAGCCTTAGGTAAGAAAACTGGGGATGCCCGCCAGCTCGTAAGAATACCAGTAGTAGTCAAGTTGCATCCTTATTTGTAGCAAGAGGAGAGGAGCCTCAGCCTAAACAGAAAGAAGAAGAAGTAACCGCGAAAGTAAGGCTAAGTGCATCAATGAGCTGAAGAAAAAGCATTATTCTGATTTTAGTTCGGGCGGGTTGGGTTGGTTGAGCTAGTTTTTAATAGGCAGTCAGGGGTTAGACGTAAGCTGTTAGGTGACTTTTGGATTCTATTCTCTCTTTGGGGCAAAAGCCAATGAGTTATACAGAGCAGGATAAGAGGCTATATAAATACGAGTTCCAGGTACACTAGATTCAATGAAAGAAGCAAAGGAACGGAACAAAAACTAAGAATAATTCGCCCGATAGATATGTGGGTAACTCACAAAGTGATGAGAATTTACCTCCTTCTCCCCTACCCGCTAAGCAACTACTGTGGATGAGCCTCATTCAGTTAGTCAAGATGAAATCATATCTCCTATTCGTCTGGCGTCAGAAGCTCAATGTAGCAATTAACAGGCACAGCGAGACTCAACTTAGCGCCCAGCTGCAAGCAGTTCTGAAAGTAGATAGTAAGGTCAAAGCATGGGAAAGAAAGTTTAGTGTTCTTGTGAGCAACGGTAGGAGTTAATATGTGAGTGAGCAACAATAGTCAAATAAATCTTTCCTTGCTTGATGGAACTTACGGGCATGTTCTCTAACATAGGAATTATCCCCTCTTCCCTGATACCGAGTCAACAATCTACACTAGCTCTAATAATTGTCTAGGAAAGAAAGTAGTACTTGTGTTGTGTCCAGTTACCCTATGATACTATATGCGATATGCGAGATATAATCGATATTCAATAAGTTATGCTTAGTCTCTCTTACCTATTTCGTCGACAAGAACAGGAACAGCTCCTGCCTCAGAGACTTATCCATCCTTTTTGAATTAATTAATTGATGATGACCTGCGCTCTCCCCTGATAAATTATACTTTACCACATTAGCTGATGATACTGTTCCGAGTCAACATAGAAAAATTAGAAAAACATAGCCCTTTTTCAGATCACTTTTCGCTAACAAATCACTAATCAATATTATAGAAATCAAAAAAGAACCTCTCAATATAGAATGACTACTTTGATATAGGGTTTGTTTGGTGGACATTGAGTTCAGTAGTGACAGAGTGCATCTCGAGGCGGCTTGGTTACTTATGAAGTAAGGCTCGGTCTCTTATACGAGATACTAGGCTAGGCTTGGTTGGGCTACTCAGCTCCATTCTTAGATTTATGAATTCACTTCCGTAAGTCAGGTTTCGTTCTTGGACTTGTTCCTGGCAATACTGTTTTGGACCCTTGCTTGTAGAGTTTCATTATAAAATTGCTACCACTGTGTTTTTGCCTCAGAGCTATGAGATAGATTCTTTCCTCTTAGCCTTATTCTGATTAGCATAGTAGCAGTTGTTACTCGAATGAATGATTTGTTGACTTTACTTTAGCTCGAAAGAATTAGGGTAGCTGACTTCCCACTCTCTTGGCTGTCCTACAACTCGGTTAATGCGATACGAACTGTTCACAAGTGGAAAATCGATGCCCTGTAACCTTTACCACCCTTTAGACTGTACCTTCACCTTCGAAAGCCCTTGCTAGTTCTGTTCGTGCCTCAATTCCACCTTCCCCGAGGTGTACTGATTGCCTTTCTCTTTCTGTGATAGTTCGAGCAAAGTCTGTGATATCACCTTATTAGAGACTTTCATCCTATTTCATCCTATAGAAATAGAGGTTGGCGCTAGTAGAAGAGAGGTTTTACTTTGTTCGGGCGTTAAGTCAATTGTTTCCCCTGTGATGCATAAGCTATGTCGCCCTGAGTTGCTGTTGAATAAGTCTGAAATGCTGGAGAGCAAACTAGGTGTGTCCGTTCCATATAGTAGATTAGGTGTGTGTTGTGTGCCGTACGGGGGTGCCTCTACTTATTATATTCTATTAGTTTATTGGTTTAGTGCATTGGTTGCTCATTGGCGTATTGACTTTACTGCATAAGTTGTCACAATAAGTTGTTAGAATAACAATAAGTTGTCACAATAAGTTGTAACAATATAATAATAGAAGGAAGTATACCTAAAAGAGTGGAGCTAAACAACATATAGTGTATTTAATATGAGTTATTATGATGGTCCGCTCGTTGACTGATTGATGTTACCGAAGAATGAATGCCCGAGGAAATGGCGAAGACTTCGTTTATGGTCGCTGTCGCTAACGGAAAGACTTAGTTCGCCGTGGCGTGGTCCGCTAACAGACTCATTTTGTGCCCACTTGGTAGCTCTGAGATTCTAATGATTGGGAACATGGCTCACCGAATGATTGGTCCGATGCCGATGGTAGCTCTGGGTGTGTTTGTGTCGTGAGTGCCTAGCTGCTCCAGGTGTGTTTTTCTCTTTTCTATATGCGTGTGCCGGGCCGGGGACTTAGTGGTCAAGGTCGACACGTCAAGTCAACGAACGTAACCGCAGCAGGGGATTCATTATTCAAGGAGCACCACATAGTCTTCCAGAAATGCAGCTCATTACGAATATCTTTATCAATAAGTAAGTCTGTTCTTTTAGATGCACCTACTCCTTCTGTGCTCTGGTCCAGCAACTACGTCAACGGTCGACATCCCTTATTCTTAAGCTGTTCCCGGGCAGTCAGTCCTCCCGCAGCGCCTTTAATGGAGTGTGAGCGGAAAGGCATGCTCAGTCAACGCTTGTAGAAAGGCATGCTCAGTCAACGGGCTTTGCTTTTATTCTACATTTGATATAGACAATTAAGTAAGTCATTGCTGTATAGTAGAGTATGTTTTATCATATTAGATTTTAGAGTGGTTTATTAGTGGTTTGCTTAGCGTAGTTGTATGAAAAAACTTCTATTGTGTTCTCTTATTTAGTGGGTTCGTTTTGCTATGACACCTGGGATTCCTCCAGAAATACAAGACCCTTGATACATGCAATCAATATAGTATGAATTTACTTACTTATTGGTTTGATGCTATCACTGTCGGTACTCAGCAAGGTTCCCTAACGAACGAATGTCACACCCGAAAGTAACAATCAACCGATCCACTCTTTCTTAGACATACCAATACTGATCTGATCTACTCTTATACATACATATAAAGCAAGGTCAGCTTCAGGCTTTCTGCTTTATAAGATGGCTGAGGGCCGGGATTGGTAGACTTATCTGCTCCAGCAAAGAATCCAAATAAAGAGAGTAAGCCTAGGTGTCCGCCAGGAGAAATATTGTGTATTCCCGGACCTATTCTTATGTTGTTGACGCCGCTAGGGGCTAGATCATACTCATATCCTTTATTCTAACTCATGTGTTACGCCTAGAAACTAAAAGTCACAATATATATGTTTGATATGACAAACAGATCGAAATTCCTACTGATCAGAATCAGCTGATAGATAGTCAATCTCACTCACCTCACTGGAGTAGTACATCTTACTCATTACTTTCTAGAGCCCACTGCAACTATAAGCAACAATCAAAGAAGAAGAAAGAATAGAATAGAATGGTGCCCCGGCCTCTTAGAATAAGAAAATCCATTAGTACCCTCTCTACCTTTAACTGGGGCACTCCGCCCTTATTGTAAATCTTGAAGCCGACCCTTACTTACCTTATTGCCTGTGAGTTAGAGCCTGAATATCAATCAGATTCCTCTGCTAACAGGACTGCCGCTACTAATTAACTTGTATTTTCATGTGTTTGTCGTGTAGTAATGTAAGTAGTTTGCTTAGCTACACTCTTTTACAACAAACCGGAATGAGAATTCTGTTAGACTTTCCGGAATGAGAATGATGATTTCATTATGATATTTTAATTGATTATTTCATTATGATTATTCTTTTATTATTATTATGATGTAGCAAACTTACTTCTATTCTATTAGCGAAAACAGGACAAAAAGGTTATAGAGTTTTTCAGTTTTATTGATATCTCTGGTTTTGTTGTTAAGTTAACTTCTCTATTATTTCAGACATAATTAAGCTAATACGGATGAAACCACAGCTACTTTCCTAATCAAAAGAAAGCTCATAAGTACGAGTATCCCTAATAGGTCTAAGGCCAAAACACAGTAGTGGTAATTTCATGATTCAACAAGGAAATCTAGGACCCACGAAAACCCGGTGCCGGGCATCTCCTAGAATGAGAGAATGATCGATCCACGGCGAATGAATGACCGATCCAAGACCGATGCGCGAACCTCCTTTCAGACATAGTAACCTTTATTAAGGACATCATTGACGGAGCGCCTTAGCTCTCCCAACATCACACGGGGTGGGGCGATCCCTTGATTCACGCGGAAGTCTGTGATTCAACCAGAAGAAGGAACAGGCGCCTGCATACCCAACGGAACACTTACCGAACCGAGATTCTATTCTTCCTTGAGTAGCACCGAACCATCCCAGAGATCATATTCTATTATGTATTGGGTAGTGAACTACATTATAGCACTGGGTAGGTGAGCGAGAAGGAAAGGAGCACGTACTATTATTGTTCACAAACTTAACTCACATAAGAAACAACAAAAGATAGTATTGTAAGGTAGTTCTTTATGCCTGTTGTCTTCGACAGTTCGAGTGTCTTGGTGGTTGGTCAAGAGAGAGGGAAGTTCTTCTTACGTGTTTTGGGAGTACCGGGTAGGCTCATAAGTGAATAAAACATAATTTAGATCAGTCGTGTCGGAGTGGAACAAAGCAACTATCGACTTTAGGTTAGGATCAGTAGACTAAGCAAGGGGAGGGGCGGACCAATAGATAGTATAGTAAGCCCACTTGTCAGTAAATTTATGATGATTAGCAGTGGTTCGATTCGCAAGTTCTATCCTTTTGCATTAGTCTTTTGATTCTTCTAGTTGGCAATGGAATTCCCGGGTTTGAGCTGAGGTCTCGGCCGCACCGCACCAATAGTGGTTTTCTTATTAATAGAGGATTTTGACTTAGCTATAGGATAGGCAGGCCAACGCTCCAAATAGGGAATAAAGAGCGGATCAAAGACAGCAGCTGCAGAAATAAAGTAAAGGTAATAAGTCTCATAACCAGTAGAGCAAGCCTTGGGATCCGCAGCTGAGTTCAATTAACTAATAAGGGCTGTCTACTTCCATTCTCTGATTTAGTTGAGAAGCACTAGGGTAGGTCGATTCTTGTTAGCATAGCTATTTAATCCTTGGAAACGGTAGTTTGATTCCCTGTTACGGCATTCCCGGGCTTATTGGTTCAATTATTGCTTCTCAACACAGTGATTGTGCTGCTGAATATAAGCGTAGATAAAGTTTTCAGGTAAGCAAAGGCAGGCGACAGGCGGATTTAAATAAAGGAATCCTATCCTAGTAGTGATATCAGTTAAGAATAAGATGTAACCAAAGTCGGATTCATAGGCATCAGTTAAAGATGAAAAGTAAAGGCGAATAGACAGAAGCGGTAGAATGAAAAACATAAGTCAGAACTGGCCTCGTTAGTCAAATAATGTCTTCTTCGGGGCTCAACTCTATTACATAGTTTAAGGTAAGAAGGTAGGGACATCGATCGGTTGTCAAGTGAGAAGTGGGCTCAGTAGTATCAGGCTCAACCCATCAATACAGCATTGAACTGTTTACACAAAAATCTAGTAATACGGCCGGGCCCGGGCATAGCTCCAACACATTGACACAAAAGAAATACTATTGATATACTATCTAATGCTTCATCTTATAATAAGTAATTGAACCGGTGCTAAAAAGGCTCCCTTCTGAGGCCCCTGTCCGACATTCCTGTATTTCTTTCCACTTCTTTTCTTCCTCTATTCTATAATAATAAATCAATAATCAGGACCCGTCCTCAATGGACTTGAGTCGCCGACTTTTACTTCTAGGCCGCCTGCTTCGTTTCATCTATCTTGTTATAGAACTGGAGCCTCTAGTTACGAGTGAAGAGAGCAAACAAAGTGCATCTTTAAGTTAAGTATGACTCTTCTTCCGCCATTCGCTCTGCTTGGTCTTCAGTCTATCTCAGTACAAGATCGAGCAACGAATAAAAGGAAAAAAGCCCTAACCATCTGGTCGAAGCGAGTTGGTGCGCTCTTTCTGTAAACTGCAGCTCTCGCTCTTCACTTCAGCAGAAGCTAATCCCGAAGGTCCCGCGGAAGGAAATAGGCTTTGATTGTCTAATTCCGCCAGTAAGCATGATGAGTAAGCGCACTACCAAACTTTCTTTCCTTCCCGCAACACCTGATTTCGAGTTTGATTATCTTGCTTCGGCTTCAAATCAAGTAGGACTATCACTCTCTCAATGCCCAACACCTTTAGAACTTGCATGCATTAGCCGATTAGCCTAAAACAGGAAGGACTTGTTTGTTTCTTGGGTTTACGAGAAAGAAAGGTTTACTTCCTTGTAGTTAAGGGTGCTTTTATTGAGTTGGGCTGGGCGCTTTAAGAAAGAAGAAAGCTATACTGATTGTCCCGAACAAGCAAGCGGAGAAAGTAAAGTAGGCAGCTTTAGATGCCAACAAAAGAGTTCAAGGTGCAATACATAATGAAAGGCATAAGTCCGGGAATGGAAGCGAGGGCAGCGTTAGCTGCCGATGCAACTAAGCTCATAAGCTAGTTCAGGAGGGATCCGATCGGTATTTGTTTAAAGAAATCAAGTATGGAGCGAGATTCTATTCTAAAGCAGTGGCAGGGTGTAACAAGAGATACGGAAACCAAACATAGGTAGAATCACAGGATAGAGGACTAACTGATAGTAGTGCTAGCTTAAGAGAAAGGAAAAGAATAATAATAGCTGGGGTTGTTGGTCAATCAGGTTTGTATTCCCAGTTGCTAATTCCAGCATTGGAAGCGTTAGTTCCATCCTTATCATGAATAATGTAGTACAATATGCAACTAATAGGCAGGGAAGCAAGTAAGCATTAGAAGACTGGCAGAGATGTGGATATGAGACCCGGGAAGTCAACCTGAGATTGATAAACAGTAACCAGTAGACTTAGATCCAAGCATAGGGATTGTTGGCGTTGAGGTATTACAATCATAAAAGGTGCAGCGCCTCGCCTTTTAGTAGGTAGAACGAGTCTCGGGATCAACGGCTATAGACTGGAAGAAGAAGCGGCAAGGCTGGGGTTGTACAGCTGGGTTTGGTTCTGTGGCTTAATTAATTGCTTTCACTTTGTTTCCTTCCATGCTTTTGTTTCCTTCCTTCCATCCATGCCATGCTTTCTTCCTTTGGGGGTGAGCTCGTAACTAAACTAATAAGGTAAGCAAAAGATCCATTACTCGCATCGACTGGCGCCTATCACACTTTCAGCTAGTCTACTATATCAAATATTCTACTTTCCATACCATACTATGAGGATCTTAGACGAGTTCGCTCAATCTTCTCTAGCTATTCCTATTCTTACTTTCACTGACCTGCCCGAGAACTCTATTTTCACTTTACTTGAGCTCGGGTCTGCCCACTCAACTATGAAAGAGTGCCAAGCCAGATGATGACCTGACCTAGATAGATTCTCTTCTTTGAGTGGAGTGCCCCGCTTTCTTTTTCTTTTACATTCACTACACCGTTCCTAGCCAGCAATCCTTATCCCATTTGTTGTGGCATAGAGCCGAGTCAACCCTATTTATGAAAAAGTGCATCGATAACAAAGAAATTCCATCGAAATAAGAGTAAGTCACCTGGAGTGGAGGTCCGTGTCCTTCTCCTATAATCCAGAAGCGGGAGGGATAACCACGGCCTTTTGCATAGCACATAAAGAAGTCGGTCCGGTCATATAGATATAGATCCATAGTCTAGGAATTCATAGCAAAGAAGACCATAGGGGCGAAATCAATATATTGAAATTCGTGGTCAAATCAGTTCAAGCTGCAATGATGTAAGTGTCAAATCTTAGATGGATGCTAGATGAAGCCGGACTCTGATCTTTAGTGCTAATTCCGTTTCAAAGTATTATGACCTCTTTGCCACACCAGTGTAGTATTCATAAATAAAATCAAATCATAGGAAGTCAGATCACATAGAAGAATAGAAAGGAAGATCACAGGACTGACTGACCTTGAGTCAACTAGTACTGATCGCTCTAATGAACCTTCTTTTTACCTTCCGCCAGTGTTTATTGTAGGCTAATGTAATGTCTTGCCCAGTGTGGTTCAGAGCTAACTCAAGCACAGCGACGGTCAAGAGGGTTTGCTGCCGCACTAGCCTCACTATATTATTATATATGATTTACTTCCTTTCTAGCCGCTTGTGGAGCTTCTCAGGAACCTGTCGATAAAAGCTTTGCTGCTTCTACTTTGTTTACTGCCCAGGGAAAGGGAGTCACTACTTTATTTTCCGTTCGAGGAAAGAGACGTAAAAAGGAGTTTCCGGATGGCTTGGATTTTCACTTTCAAAGAATAGATAGGCAAATGGATTTCTGCTTTAGACAAGAATGAAGTACTCTATCTTAGGGTTCGGCAATAAAGAAAGTAACCCCGCCTCTATTCAACAAAGCAAAGGGAAAGCCATTAACTTCCACTCTACTTATTTGAGCTACAGCGGGGTGACGACTTGAAATCACTACAAGGTGTTGGCTGGAAACTAATCCATCTCTCTTTCTCATTGACTTATAATGAGAACTCTTCACAAACCTATTACTCTCAGGGATGAACTTCACACCTATTACTCTCATGGCGCTTACGCTTACTTACTTTTTGTTAGCAAGCTCCAGACTACAGCGTTCGTTAGGTAATTCAACATATCAACTATGATGATACTACTAAGCTAAGCGTTGGACCCACTACTGCTCCTCTACAATATTAGCAAGCAGTCTCGTATCTCGTAACAAGAGTTGTTCTTCCATTCAAAGAAAGAGCTGAGGCACAAACAAACAAACTAGTGTTGAGCAATCAGTCCTATCACTTAATTATATATCGACTTACTAAAGTATAATATACCAAAATGATACAAGTGTTAACAAGTAATATACAAGTATCGGCAAGTAATGCGGGATCATATCTAACAAGCAATGCTGCTAGGAAATCATATCTATTTATAGGTATAGTAATTAGGTTGCCCATATTGGTCACGCTAAACTCAATTCAACAAGCAACTACTAATGAACAAGTAACGGGAATTCCAAGTGACTCCTAAACTTCTATCTACGACAACACAATCACTCTACCCACCAGCTGACTTACCGTCCTATCACTACATGCCAATGAAAAGGAAGTAAATCCACTTTCCCTTTTCTAGAGTTTCTTTTATTTCTCTTAGTTGGTTTCTGTCCAACCGGTTGGTTCACTCGACTTTGTGAGGCGGGGTCTTTTCAGATCTTTGTTTAAGTTAGTAGTTATGAGACAACCAAAAGAGGTTAGATACGGCTCAAGAACAAGAAATGTATAAGGCCCTTCACATTCGCCTGTCCTGCTTCAAATATTACTTTATCCTGGCCCTCGACAAGCAAGTCCCTGGCTGGCAAATTGATCCTAAGAGCTCCCGAAAAGCATCAAATAAGCAGCTTGTATATAATAAGGTAAACTTACACTGAACTGATTCACGCAGGTCCAAACACTGGTTTTTGATTTGATGGAACATGTGAGTGAGATGAAATTCTGAACAAGGGTTCCGCTCACATTAGCACTTTAGCTAGCACTTTGTGCATTAGTTTCTGTGTTTGGGGCAGCGCATATTACACATTCTTTTTTGCATTAGGGGTAGTGAAGGTGTGTGAGATCAGAAAATGTGCTTTTTCTTTTGGGAACGATCCAGCTCGAAATCGATTTATTTCCACAATCCCTTTTTCCAAGAATTGAGTAAGATAAATTTGTGTGCATTCTCATATTTATTTAAGAGCATGACTAATATAGAAGTAAAAACACTTCCTTAAAGAAGCCATATATAATCGGCACCACTATAATAACTGTAGCCTGTTTTTCGACTCCGGGATTCCATTCCTAATACGTTGCCTTGTTTACTTTTTGGATATCTCTGTATTGGATTATTGAAGCGCTAAGCATATTCGACTCGGGTGTCCTGTTACAGAGTTTTCTATACTAACCGTTGCTTTTATCTAGATTGTACTCAAAGTCAAGGAAAGTGCAATGAAAATGAAAAAGGTGATTGAGCTGGTGTTAGCTTATTTCTTGGCGCAAGTGCAACTGGAAGTAGAAGTTTTAGAAATTGGAATCAATAATGGAATACAGAATTGGACTAAGTAGTTGGAATTGCAGAAGTAAACTAACAAGCAAGGGTGCAAGTGAAGTTCTAGGTTTATATATACTCTTTATCATTGTTAGACCTACGAACATGAACATTAGTCTTATGATGCCATAGCTCAGACTCGAGACCCCTTTTTGCCCTATTAGTAGGTGCGCCACTGGTGAACAGAAGAATAAAACTCTCCGATTAGAATTCCAGGCAGAGTTAATGAAGCTTAACCGGATTTCTTTGCGTGTGAGAGAGGTCATCTGTTTAAGGAGGGTTAGAGTCTAGTCGAATGAATAGAACAAGTAAGTCTAAGAACGATATAAGGGAAGGGAATACTCAAACAAATAAGTAAGGACCTAAGTAAGGAAAAGAATGGGCAACCAGTAATAGGAGAATGGAACTGCTCGGCTCTAGCCTGTCCCTCCTAGTCTGCTTTTCCTACTTAGAATGATAAGTAACCTGCCCTGGCTTTAAGTCGAATAATAACACTAACGTCGGTCTACGAATAAGTTTGTTTCTACGACCCCACAATAAGTAAAAGGATCAGATGCACCTCGTGTAGTCTAGTTAGCACACCCACCTCTATAGGGTTAAGTATTCAAGATAGAGTTCAGCTCGGTAAGACCAGTCAGAGAAGAATGCAAGGAGGAAAGTCAGAACCAAAGTAAGCATGAAAATAATCCGAATGCAGTAGTGTTAGTTTCAAAGCAAGGATCTGTATAGCTAACCTTCCATTCTGTATTGATAGCTAGTCGCCTGCCTCTCTTTGTTTTAGGTTCAGTCAGCAGTTCGTTTCTCATTAGCAGTGATGTCAGCTAACAAGTAAAGGATCCGGATGTCTGGTTAAAGTCCCATTGGTATTGATTTTACTCTTGTTGTCAGTGGGGCAATTCCCATTTTGTTAGCTAGATGTTCTTCTCCAGTCCTATTGGATAGTAGCATAGGCCCAAGGGTAGGCAGCTTAGGTGCCCAGTGATACAGATGTGAGATCAACAGTTCTATTCTGTTTAGTAGTGACATCGGCCTTTCTAGCAGTAGATGCTTCCTTATCTATTGGGGGGGCAGGCTAACTCTCTTATGTGTGCAATTCCTTCTGCGCGGGGAACACTTTGAGTATTCCTATGAGTCTCGTGCGTCAGTAGATCGTAACATACCACCAATATGGCTATTAGTCCTTAGAGCTCCTTTACCCGGCCCGGTATCCCGGCTTCTTGGAGAAATTAGCAGTATGCGCCTCACACTGATAATTCTGACTTTGCATTGGTTTCATCCTTACTTTTGATTGAGAGCACTGGTAGGTGTTCCATTCCATTGTGTAGGGGCTGAGTTCTTTTACTTATGAGCTCAATTCTGACACCGATTAGTAAAATTCCTACTACTTATTATACTGATCTACTTATTATACTGATTAGCGCAATTCCTACTACTTATTATTAGTACTAATACTTCTACTTCTGAGTTGAGTTATTACTTTTTAGTTGGGGTAGAGGATCGGGATGCCCATATTCAAGGTATAGCTCGGTGAAATAATTATTTGATTGTTACAAGCTGGCTTCTACTCCGGAGTGGAATTCCTAGTGAAAAATAGGATTTTGAGTTGGGAATGGTAGGCTAAAAGACAGGAATATAAGATTAGTTTTTATTTAAAAGTATGCATCGTAGGGTGGGGCTACAGATGCTAGATCAGGAGTCGAAGGCGGCAGTAGCAATGGGCTAAGAGGCTGGACTGCTAGGCGGGAAAGGAAGGCTACAACTAAGTAATGGTAGTCAGTCGTTTAAGATAGAAAGTTCGGAGAGGTAGGCTCGGCTAGCAATGGAGCATAGGATCCGGTTTACTGCTTTTCTGCTTTTACTAATGGATTTAGTTACCATACCTTCTAGCATTGATTTGAATCTTCTAGTTAGTAGCGAGGGAGTGCAGAGAGAGGGCTAGTGGAATTTCCAGTTATGAGTTGTTCACTGACGCCGAAGACATCAGAAGCAATAACTCTAATCAACAAAATAGATTAGTTACAAATTAACTGTAACAGCACTGATTTAGTTTGATTGATGTTCAATCATATTAAGAAGCACCGGTTGTAGAATTAGATAAAGCAATAGGGGATTAAAAGCAAGCGGAAGCGAGCTTGGAGCTAGGTTTAGCAAGTCAGATTGATACAATGGATTCTCTGTGGGCTTTTATTCAGGTTCGAGTCGATTAGCAAAGGAATTGTACTCATACGAGTAAGGCTGTTGCTACTTAGTTCAAGTTAGAGTTTTTAGGCCCTAGGTTCCGCTCTTGTGTTAGTAGTTATTGAAGCCTTGGAAGCACCAGTGAAAGGCCCGGCCGTTTTCAAGTAAGCAAAGGAAGCCCAGATCCCCATAAGCTAAAGAATGGAGTTACAGTAGTGACAGGCTCCCCTACTGGAGTTGGTAAGATTGATATACTGGAAAGGCAGACTCCCAAGTATCCGTCAATAAATAAACTTCGGCATAGGTATTGAGATAAGTGGCTTAGGCTTGGCTTGTAGCTAACGGGTAGAAGACTAGCAAAGGGGATACATATGTTACATCGGTAGTGGCAGGTTAGAGTATTAGAATAGCATACAGGAGAGGCATGGCTGTAACTAAGCCCCAAAGCGAGGATAGTAAGAATAAGAGTAGTTCGTAAAGCTAGCAAAGCCACGATTGGATCAAGATAGTAAGGATACGGATCGATAGTGAAAGAGTGAAAGCAGAGCGAGCATAGTAATCAAAGCGGAGAATAGAAATGATACAAGCTAGTAGGAACGAAGCTACCCGCTACATACTTTGTAACAATAAATAGCATAGGTTATATCTTCTTAGGTTATATCTTCTTATTAATAGCATAGGTAGCGCAATGAGCTTGACTAAAAGTACTTAGAATAGGGTTGACTCGGGTAGCCCATAGCTTTACTTATTATTAGAATACTTATACTTATAATAGGGATTGGACTGAACGAAACCTATAGTGGTAGCTTTAA
The DNA here is from genome assembly GCA_021527575.1 of Ensete glaucum. Lineage (NCBI taxonomy): Eukaryota > Viridiplantae > Streptophyta > Magnoliopsida > Zingiberales > Musaceae > Ensete > Ensete glaucum. The sequence continues at coordinate 971,229 of JAHSUZ010000011.1, forward strand.
GACTAAAGGCGAGGAACACTAGAATAAGAGAGGTGTTCGGTATCGCTAGAAAGTAACGAGTAAGGGCAGCGCTTGGCGGTACTTGATTTAGCGATGTTGAGATCAGTTACAGACTTTAGGCGCGGGGTACTGATTTAGCAATGTGAACAATAAGAATAAGTATTGAGTTTAAGAATAAGCTTGCATGTCCAATTCTCCCCCTCTTACAAATGACGCAGATAGCCAATTCTCCTATACCGGGTTTAGTCTTTGGATGCTAGCCTTAACTCTTGTATTGTATTGGAATTTCTATTCAGATATAACCCCATTCTTACGATTAATGCTATTATTCTATTACCTTATTTAACCCACTCTTATTCTTTTACTAGATGCACTACATCGTACCTTATGCTTTCTTTTTTTTATTTGTATCTATATGGAGGCACTGGACCAATGAGTTTCAGAAGTAGATATAGGAGCCTAAGGGCGGGAGTCAAGGCTAAAGGACAGGACAATGAGATTCCGAGAGAGGAATGGTAGGCTGTGAGGCCGTAGCGATAGACTGGTCTAAATGTCAAGTCAGACTAATAGGAAAGAGCGGTAGGTTGAACCCGAAGAGAGGTAGTTTGAAGTGGCCTGTTAGCTGGAATGAGTAGTATAGGGCTTAGCCACTATCAGTTAATTCTGCTTAGGAGATGGGTAATTGGCGCTCTCGATTTCAATAGGGGTGGTTTTTGTTTTAGAGTTAGCGGTAATAGACTAATAGGTGAAGTACAGCTTTGAAGCAAGTAAAGCCAATAGCCGGCATACTAAAACATAGTAATGAGCATATAGTAATGGGGGCGGAGTTGCAAACTTGAGCTAACAAACAGTACGGACTTCTAGCCAGTAAAGACAGATGTGAATGCGGAGGCACAAGTCTAATATTGGTTTTCTAACTCCCGGGTGCAAGGAACAAGTGCAAGAAACAGAAATGCACAAGTGCTCTGGGGACCCCACTAATGGATAAAAGAATACAAATAGTACTCCGGGTCTTTGCTTATTTGCTCTAAACCTGACACGGCTTTTTTCTAATTCCCCAACTGGCGCTTCTCATACTTTGTCTTATGTAATACAAATTGGAACTACTGATACCGAGTCTGTCCCACCTAACCACTATTCTGACTTCTGGTCCCGGTCATCAGCCCCATCTTGTAACAAACGCAGCCCAGCCAAAAGAGTGTAGCGGAAGAGTTAAAGAAAATAAACTCCTGCCGCTACACGGTCTCTGCCGCGACACTAGTAGATGACTTCACTGACGCGCTACATTAGTAGTAGCTTGTCGTCTTGTCTAGTAGTTACTTGGCGTTTTCCCGGCAAAAAAGGTATCAACCCTGTTTTCCTTCATAGCCGGATTAATATTTATTTTAAATTTATGTTTTCCCGGGATTTTTAATAGCAAACGAGTTTTCCTTCATTGTGAGGTCAGAAAGATCTGTCTTTTCACGTTTTCCCGGGATTTTTCATAGCAACCTTCTTTTAGCTAATAGAGAATCTGAAATGACTTCTTTTTTTCGTTTCCCCGGGAAAAAACACTGCCTAGTAACTCTTTCCCACTCTTTTCGCCGCGTAACTCTTTTCGTACCGTTAAGGGGGAGGGCAGCTTATTTATAAACAGAAGGAGAGGGCAGCGCTGGCTCGCTCATTAAGCACTAAAGTAATTCTTGTTAGTGCCGATATACGCCCTGGCAGCAGCCCCAGTAGCCAATGATTGTATGACCGGGGTTGATTCCCATTATAGTAGTCACATTCCGAGAAGCGCTAGAACAAGCCTGTTCACCAGTAGCCCCATTCTCTGTATTCCCAGCATCGTTCGCTAGTAGGCAAATCTCTATTCCGGGTGATTCTTGTAAGCGCATTAAGTTCTCCAATCTTATACTGGCTACTTCAAGCCTATGCTGCACTAGATCATACCTGAATCCATTGCTATTAGGGTTGGTTCTGTATGCGTTATACTGTGCCCTATCTTGTATTCAAAATAAGCTTATACCCCGACAAGACTGATCATACTCGTACTCCCCCTTCCTTGGTTGATTCTGATAGACAACACAACAGTTCCGTTCTTTAGTTTACCTTGTTAGCCCCGGGTTCATTACTTATAGTATTCATTAAAATCTGATAGTTAGTAGTAGCGTAGTAGCTTGGCCCGGACATAGTTCCCGCTTCTGCGGATGCTGTTGCTTCAAATCCTTTATCTAATCCTTAATCCACTTACTTACCGGATTCAACAAAAGATAGAAGGTTAAGATAGATATGCTTACTTACCGGATTCAACAAAAGATAGAAGGTTAAGATAGATATGCAACTTAATTAACTGTTTTCCTCGCCACTCGAAAGTCAGTACCAAGTGGAGTTTCAAGAGGAGGATTAGTATCATAAGCTAGATCATCGGCTAAAGAATTTTCTAGATAAGAAATAAGAGCTGGATCATAATCAATAAGGGTAAGTAGGTCCCTGCCGAATCAGAATAACTGAATAGATAGTGAATCTTACTCGCTTACTCACCAGGTTAAAGTAAAGGGAGGTCGGCTCTAACTGGAGCATAAGAAATTGTAAGGGACAATTAACAGGCAAATCCCCAGGGGCGTCGGACTGATGAGTTCAATAAGTATTGGTTCCATTCCTTTAAGTAGTGGTAGTAGTACGAATCTAGTGTACCCAATTGCATTCTCGTTGACAGTGGTTTCACTCTATCACCGATTAGTTGGATCCTTTCTATTTCAAGTAAGCCCTCTAAGTGATAGCCCCCCTTTGATCCAATAGAGAGGCTGACGCTACACATTCGAGTACTCGTCTCTTTGCCTAAGTATTCGTTTTCAGAATGCAAAGACGGGGTTGTACGCTTTCATTCCACCTGTTCACTTCTAGGTCCCTGACTTGTGCATGCTTCACCTCACCGGCTGCCCCTCTTCGATCTAAGGTTTTCCGCTTTGTTGCACCTATCGGGCCTTGACTTCTAGACTCTTTGCTTGGGCCCCTCCTCCACTGTTTACTTTCCCTTGCTTTACTTTAAGCCTATATTGGTAGTTTTTCTCTTACTTTCCTTGTCCTTAGTCTTACTCATTAGGGGCTTAGCTGACACTCCCGCTCTTAACATCTTACCCTCTTACCGCGCTACTCATTCTTTGACTTATTCCTTTCCATTTCATTAATACTTGTTTGCTTCTGTAGTTCACCCTTCTTTTCTTCTCCAATTTCTTTACTTTCTGCCTATTCTTATTCATATCCTTTTTATCCTATCATTCATATCCTTACAGTATAGTAGTCCACACTTGTTAGTTGCAGCATCATTCGTTAGTAGCGTTCCTTACCTCTATAGGGAACCTCCTCAGTAAGCACAAGAATAAATACAGACTTACATAGAATGAAAATACCAAGCAAGTACAAGACCTGAGCTACAACACGAGAATCCAAAATATAATAAGTAAGAGGGCGAATTGAACTCTAAAAAGTAGGAATTTAGCTCACTAGTCACGGAACCTAGGTATTCAAAAAAGAAAGAAATTGAGCTATAAGACCAATGAAGCAGATGTTATGACTGAACCCAATAAAGGTAATGGAAGTGGGGCAGAGGCGATCAGATCAGAACGAAACCCAGCTGCATCGGAATGGTATTCTTAAAGAGGTGGGAGCATTTTTAAGCCTATTACGAACCCAGCAAACAGAATCTCAGTAGTAAGAAAAACAAACCCTGTCTTCTCCTAATAGGGGGGCAGGCTAGGTCCTAATTCCAACTCCTATTACAAGTATTCCAATCAATACGCTTTCTCACTCTGGTAGTTGTCCCTCGCATTCCCACTACCTTTCTTGAGGGCTTAGCTTCTACCTACTTACTTGTATTCTTCAGCTCGATTGTTAGGCTTACCACGTTTCCTGGTTATTAGCCGTTCCTTACTCGCTTAAAAACTGATACTGAAATTCTTATGATAGTTAGTCTACCTCTACTCGCTTTCAAACAAAAACTCCTGTTGCCTCCTTCTTAAATCTCATGGGTAAAATCTAACAGCTATTGTAGCCGTGGACCCTGCTCCTCGCGGGAATCAAACGGGTGCTTCTCAGAATGCATCCAATATAGATAAGGTTGAAACCCATAAGTCAAATTAAGGAACAGTGCCCGGCCAATCAATACCAATAAGAGAATTGACTAGTTCACTTTAGAACCAATAAGAGAATTGACTAGTTCACTTTAGACGACAACTCGAAACAGGGGATTGAACTACTAACCACATAAGCAGAAATATCATAATAGACAAATTGCACCACTGATAACCTCGGTGGGCTCTAATACGATAACTGTTAACTAGCAATTGAGCCATTGATACCAAGAATAGAGCCTAGGCATAAAATAACGGAATTAACAACTAGGAAATAATTCTTTACATCAATCGGTACAAGCCCTACCTCTTAACTAGAGTCTCTCTTTCCTTTCTCTCACTCTTCATTTGCTTAGTTACGTTCTTGCTTGCTGGGTGATAGTATAATATAAGTAAGCACCAACCACACACGGGTGATATATAGATCTATAAGCGCACCCGGAAAAAGAATCCAATATTTTATTAAGAATACGTATGCAAGGCATGAGAGCGACCTGGGATAATTCATTTCTAGCTTCCAGGATTTCATTTGTGGGTTAGGGGCTAGAGTAGTTACTTGCACTCCATATACCCGAAGTATGCTCCTCCCTACTAAAAGCCCTGCTCATTAGGCGTAGCTTCATTATGTCGATTCTGTCTATAAGGCTGCAATAGCTGCTTCTACTTCTAGGAATCAATAAAAGAATCGAAAATGCACTAGTATATTCTAAGACACCTTAGTTCGGAACTAGGTCTTGCAACAAATAATGACAGTAACCACACAAGTGAAAGTTTGAGTTAGTGAAGTCAAGCTGAAAGGCAGTAAGGTAAGGCGGAGGAACACCCATGGGAATGGAAGACCAACAATCTAACTGCGGAGGACGTTGAACAGGATTGTACTCAGTAGTGTTAGGCCAAAGCTCAAAGTGAAGAATGGAAGGCGAAACACCGTTTTAAAGCGGGCCTAGCTCGAAACCCAGATTGTTACTACTGCCTATGAGACCGCCCTTCCTGTCTTAAAGTCCACCTTTCCTGAACCTGGATCTGACCCACATGCACTCTGAAACCACTAACTATAGAATATCACCCACTATCAGAGGAATTGAACTCAGTAAGCACAGCTCAGTAGCACAAGAGCCAGTAAGCCAAAAAATAAGATAAGTGGATACTGCTCGTTAGCTCCATCCCCCCTGTGGTTAAGGCTTCCGCGCAGCCGCAACAAGAAATCGGAATTGCCCTGTAACTACTTACTTGCATACTAAAACGACTGCCCTAAGCCCAGTAGTCAGTACTCCTTACTCACATTCCTAAACTACCCCATAGGGGATTCAACAACTATAGCGCTGGACTAAATCCCTCTCACTGGAATCGAACTCAACTCAAGGCAATAAGAAATACAATTAAAAGCTCATAGAAAGCATCAGAATTCTACTCACCGAGCCACCAACCAAGCAAGACTAGTAAGCCTGTCTCCGGACTCTTATTCTCCTACCCGATTGCACCTGCTCCTGCTGTAGAATACTGACTTCTCTTATCTTACCCCCCTTGTGCACCTGCCTGTTGCTATAGTTACGACTAAACGGCTTCTGCGCCTCTTTCTTTAAGGTAGTAAAAAAAGAGAACAACCATCAAGTCAGGATACCTGTCTAGGATATGAGGTTGAAATGCTAAATGAGAGGAATAAGTCTGAGTGCCGGTGCCACAACCTAGCTAGCAGGGTTTCGATGCTAATAACGCAAGGGGGTTTCGATGCTAATAACGCAAGGTACAGTGCCGGTGCCCTATGGTTTCTAGTTGGATTATTGTTATCAGTTGCGGAATTCCTAGTTGAGTTGTTGTTGGCAGTGGTTCGAGTCTTAAAAGCAAGCAAGCACTAGTCCTTTACCTACTATAAGGTTATTGCTTCTAATACTTTAACTTCCGGCAAGCAGTAAGAATAAGTAGTAGACCATAGAATCAACTAAGTACTAAAGAATACACACCTACACCGGCAACTAGGAACTCCACTATGAACTACAGAACGTAAGCTAGCAAAAACGAGACTGAGAACAGAAGTTAGGAATAAGTAATTGATTTATCACCACCAGAAAGGGAATCGTAATAGAGGGCACAGGACCTGGCATAAGAGAAGCAAGAACCAACCAATACTATTCGATTTTGAAAGAGAAACCCCGCCAGACAGAAGAGAATGAACCCATTCCTCATTAGACTTCGACTCATGGCTCTAACCCCTAATCCTTACTGCCCTGCCTAAGCTGCCTTACTTTCTACAAGGCGAGAGTTCCGCCTACTTCACTATAACTACCCTTGCTGTCAATCCGCCCTTACTTGGTTAAAACCTGCTCTCTGCCTCTCAGAATCCAAAAAAGAAGAAATAAGGATATGCGCACACAGCACAAGATTGGAACTTGAAGCAAAGAATATAAAGCTGGTGCTTGCTTTTGAGGCGCCAAGCACTAAAACAGAAATACAACATAAACAATAATACGGATATTGGTTGTTACTGCTCCTGTCTTTAATGAACCTGTCTTTAATGAATATTAGGTCTGTCTCTCCTGTCTTAAAGCCTTACTTGTTAGTTAGAGTCGGTCTCTCCGGACCCCAAACTGTACACGTGTCCTGTGCCTGTGATATCAGTATTACTTTACATTGCTTCAAATCTCATATTCCTGCATATCAGTATGACTTTCCTTATTGCTAAATCTGCATTGATGAGGGGATTCTTTTAGTATAACTACCCCGACTCGCTATTAGTCTTTATTTATTATCTACTGCCCTGTCAAGTTTCAGAGTTAAAAACAAGGAAAGTAAGCCTAGATCCCGAACCAAGGAAAGAGAAACGGAGTATAAAATTGAAAGCAAGGATCAGTGCCCAGGGGTAAAGAATGCAAAATCAGTAGCTCGATTCCCTTGTTTTAAGATTTGAGTCCTGTTCTGTTGTGGTCGGGTTCGAAGTCCTGCTAGCGTAGCGCCAGTTTGATCCTAAGAGCTATGAGTTCAAGTATGAAAAGCAGTAGACCCGTTCTGTATTGGTAGCGCCCAGCTTCGAGTTTAAGTATCATAGGCACCATAGTCCGTATTATAGGCACCATTATACTAAGGTTTTGTCTTATACGGCCTTAGTTGTTTTGTCTTATACTAATAGATTTCTTACTTTTTACTCTTATGCTCGAATTAACGAGAATCAGGATATAAGATACGTCATATCATGATTGTTCCCACACGATACGTCGCAGAGCAGAGGGTAATAATTCAATAACAGTTGTCGAGCAAGTCAAGTTATAGGGGCAGGAAAGGAATACCTAAACCAGAGATGTAGGATACAAGTAAGCAGCGGAAGCTGGAATCAATAGATAGGGCATTGGAGGACATTAGTAAAGAATAAAAGCGAGTAAGGGCAGCTTTAGCTGGTATGAGCTGCATGTACAATCCAGAGCGAGAAGAAAATAATCAAATCCATTTGCTTTTGCTAGCTTAGCGTAACTCTTTTGAGTATGAGATGGGCTGCCAAGAGTGTAAAGAGCAAGTCTTAGAATAAGGGTCGAGGGAGGTTGTAGCTGAGGACTGCAGCTGGACATTTAAGTTACTACTACAGAATCAGAAGTCTGGGCTTTTAGAGTTGTAGGCAGGATCTTAAGAATGAGATCGGAGACATGGAATTAACCCTAGTAGTGTCCTACTGAAAAGCAGTAAAGTAATACTTATATTGAAGCTAAAGAACGCAGCGAGATGTTTGTCTCCGTAGGATAATAAGAATAAAGAGAAGAATAAAGGTCTCCGTAGGATAATAAGAATAAAGAGAAGAATAAAGAAATAAATCAGTGCTAACAAGGCTTCGGTACCGGACCGGGAATCTAATTCATTTACTCGGAACTTAGGAATAGAAAACCAATGCTTCTAAGCAACCCCATCATAAGCACGAATCCAACTCAAGTTAAATAGTTGTAAAAGACTTAATCCCAGTGAACTCAACTCGGAACTCGACTCTAAACGGTGCCTAACAGGCTATTCGACCGGGGCGAACTCCACTCCTAAGTATAGGCCTGCTTGCTCCTACTTATTGGAATTCTTCCGCTCTGGCATCTACATCTGTACTCCTTGGCCTTTGACACTCATTTGATTATGATTAGGCGCATAGAAGCATTGAACCCGAAAACGGTTACTAGGGATAACAGGGCCTTAACTACTACCCCATTAGATTGAACTGGAGAGAACAAAGGGAACTAGTGCCTAACAGACTTAAGTCACCAACAGGGAATGCAATCACTGCTAAATTAGAATAGACACCGGATCAAAGGCGAAACAGTGAATCAAACTACTCAAGCCGCTCTACTGCCTATTAGTTAGATACTCTTGACTGCTATTCTTTAACCAATGCTTCGAATTCTGTAGCACATAACACTGAAACTTGCCAGCGGGAGCTGCCCTTCCTTTTTGTTACTATGATATACATTACTTCAATGCCGAGTTTGTCTCTAACACCCCTCGAGTTAAGTCTCATTCCCCTGCTAATGATAATGGGACTATGACACTAAACTGAGAAGCCAGCTACTGCTTCTAAAAAGGAAACACGCACTAAAAGGAATGGAACCAACCAATACTACCAAGACTCGAATCAACATCGAGAAGGGGCAAACGCATAACTCATACTTTGACTCGAACCCGGTAACTCAACCGCTACAATAATAGGAATTGGACTGGCGATATAGAATACGGGCACTGCTTATCGCAATAGAGCTGCTGGCAACAGGACCTTAACTACTAACTAGAAGAATAAGATCCATCAACCAGGGCCAAGTAACCGGTACCTCTAAGAATGGAGCTCCTAACTAGCTAATCAGAGGGGACTACCAATCCAAAAAGAATGGAACCCGAGCCCCCACGCGCAGGGAATCCAAACACCAATAGTGAGAATGCCGTTGCTTACAAAAAATGTATCACGCGCGAAGCCCTTCTCAGTCTCACGCCAGTACTACAAATTCTTTAACTCGAAACCCGGAATCGTAACAAAGGAACTTGCACCCCTGCTAACAAGGCGGAACCACTAGTGGGCTAATCCGATCAAGAAAGAATATCAAACTACTGAAAACAAGGCTATCCATGCTACATGGAAAGAATGTTTCACTACTACTGATGGGAGACAAGTCACTCAAATACCAACAGACAAGCTACTGGCCAAGCACACTCAACACTAAGTTTGTGCATGGGTTTATTCATTCCTAGTGCATTTATTTATCCTTCTAGCCCGTAGTTGTCATCACTTCAATGCCCAGGTTCCGTCAACCACTCCTAAATCTAAGTAAGACTATCCGCGCTTGCAAACTCAGCTACTGCCTAATGAGAGGTTAGTCTTATGTCTTATCTCGCTTTTCACGCCTAACTCTCCTAGCTCTCACACTTACACTGCTAACTTAAAATCTGACTATCCTTGCTATTAGCCTGCCCTGTCCTTGCTTACTTACATGCTTTTACTAATGACATAATTCCTGTAGTGAACTTCGGAGCCTTCCTTTTATTCTCCCTTATCTACTTGGATTCTCTAACTGTCGATCCGGGAATCATTCAATCATTAGAGGACGCTACTCATGCATCAAAGTATTACTTGTGAGTTAAAGAAACCACCGCAACTGCTTCAGATAACCAAACAAACAAGTACTTCTCATGTGACAACTCGATATAGGGAATGCACCTAGTACTGATTGGAAAGACATAAGTCGGAACTCAATCAACGCTAACAGGAATTTGACTCTAAAGTCAGAGAATTCGGTGAGTGCGCTTCTCCTATGTGAACTCAGTTCTCCACTATGTGAACTCAGTTCTCCCCTATGTGAACTCAGTTCTCCACCCTCCTCCACCACCAGGGAATCGAACCCGCGGGACTAAAAGACCTTGGCTCGAAACTGGGAATCAAAGGAATAAGATAAGAAGCAATAACTCCATTAGTGCTAACAAGGCAAGGCGGAAGACTAGTGAGCTGCAGCGACCCGAGCTAAACCAACAAAAGCAAGACCAAAAGAGGGCGGATAAAGATTTGCACTAAGAGCTAGGGACTTCAACAGTGCCTATATTATATAGAAACAAACAGTGGCATCAAATGGTTTACGCAAGCAGAGAGTAAGCAAATGAAGTATCATAAAGTAAGCAAATGCAGCATCATAAACTGGATCAGGATCATAGGCAGTAATGCCTTACTCAAAGGCACATTGGATAGGTAGACTAACCACTAGGCACATCGGATAGGTATACTAAACCTAGGGGAGAAGGGAGTCTAAACGAGAGGTCTCAGGTACAGAACGAAAGGGGCGTCAGACTGATCTAAAGTACAATAAGCACCGTTTTCATTTTGTTACTTGTGAGTTCGACTCTATTACTTGTTAGTTCGATTCTATTCAAGTATACACTATATCTCATCTATACCACCCAATTGCTAAAGAATAAGAGTCAGAATAATAACCGAGGAAGCAATACTCAAAGCAGAGAGCGGAAGAGTAAAACAAGAAAGAGCGAGGGACAACTAGAAGAATAAGATCGATGGGTGGCCCAGAGGCAGGAAAGACATAGTTACTTGGTGGTTTAGGCAAGAGAATTGGAATCAAAGCTAGCAGCGGTAGGCTCGTGTATGTTGTAACCAGCCCAGGATCCGGATCAATAGTCTTAGAATCCAAGGCAGGAGAGTAAGCCCTGTCAGCAGTAGTTGGACTCCCACTATCAGTTAGTTAAGTTGAGCTTATGAAGTAATAAAGGTATGATAAGTAGTAGTTCCTTTATTGTTATGAGAACACGCGTTGATGGGCAGCAGAATAGCCTGTGAACCTGTAGAATGGAATTAACTTCGTCAAGAGCAAAATCACTGCATTAAACTTCAAAGACAGATATATCATTTATTGTTAGCCACCTCACTGCTTTTTCTTTAGAATTTCCGAACTATCCATTTCACTGACAAATCATTGAATCTCCATGACTCTGATTTACCTTATTTTCTATATATATGATCTAGGTTAAGTGGTAATGCCCACGTAGCGATGTTTGTGTGAAGCAGCTCTTGACTTTTATTCAGATTTGCCCCTGGACTTTAACTCAGTAGCTGTAGTGCTTGGCTTGCTTTATGTGTAAAAGGGTATACGAGTTCGGGAACTCATTAAGATACACGCACCTAGGGTTGGTAATGATACTTCTTGGCCCAAGCCGTAGACAGTGAAATTGATCTGCGCTAACGGATAGGAGTGACTCCGCATTCTAAAAAGAGGGAGATAGAGAGATTGCGCCCTTAGATCAGAGGTTGGTACGTCGAGAAGATCAGGAAGAGTCAATATTGGGTTTGAAAAGAGCCTATGCTAGCAGTAGTTGAACGCTATCTGATTTTAGGTCTGGCATTTCATTTGAGAGTTAGGTTCCGCGCAGTGAGTAAATAATCTCTATATGAAAAGTAAGTAGTGAATTCGTCTTCACACTGGCCCAACTAACTACAAACTACAGCTGCTGAAAAGAAAAGAAAAGAACAAGCAAACATGCAATAAGGGCAATAAGTGCTAATGTTCCAGAAGCCTAAGCGCATTAACTTCTATCTGTATCAAGGTATTGTTACTACTATATAGTATCCGATTGACTTAGTATTGTTTGTTACTACTAAATTCGAGTATCTGATTGACTTAACGCTTCTCTCTTAAGTATAATAAATAGGTTTTAAGTCACTGTAGTATAGAGCAGGTGCACTCCACAAGCAAACAAGTGGTAACTTCTAACTCGCTTACGTTGAGCCCTGCGTTAGAGAATCCAAGTAGCTTGGTCCCCGAGAGTAAGTAGTTCAGAAGCTTAGGAAGAGAGAAGCAAGGCAATAAAAGAAAAGAAGTCAAGTACAACACGTATAGGGTGTGAGGCTGAGGCTGCTAATAAAGATAATTATGTCGGAAGAGACAAAGAAGTCAAAAGGAATAAGTTAAGCAGAGCGGTTTCTTTAAATGAAGCAGTCATAGGTGGGTAAAGAGCCAGTAGTAAGATGTGAGGTGTTGTTAATCTATATTAGGGTTTAGCTCTCTTCAATGCACCAACAAGCAACATTAATGCAAGGACCTAATGTTGTGCTAACAGGAGCTTTAGAAGGAAAGTAGGTATAGTTTGGAGCCCTGTTCATTAAAGTTTGCCCCGTTAATTAATCATTAATAAGTTACCGACACGACAGAGGCATAGGAAATACGGGCAGAGCGGATGGGTTGGTTAGCTTAGGTTAGCTCTTTGATGCTTGCTATTGAATCTTGAATAAGGGCCCCCATTTCCAAAGGTGGGCGAGAGAATTGTCCAAAAGACTGCTGGCCACATCCCAGCTGTCAGTCATTCCGGGCGTGGTTAGAAGGCTAGAACCCGTGGTGAATTCTCTTTCCAGATGAAAAAGATGAGCTAATAGTTCGGGAAGGTACGGGCACCTGGGCTAAGAATGATTGGTTAACTTAATAAGAGTCGACTATACTCCTGGGACGGTGCTCGGAAAGTAAACTTAAGCTCGGAGACAGTAAGGCAAGACTAGAGAGGTGGTACAAATAAGTCAGATTTGAGTGTAGTAGTCGAAGTAGGTAGGGAGAATGCCATTAATTGCCCTTAGGCTTAATATCCTGTTTCCTAGGAGGGCCTCCTAGAATTGTGGGACTATGCCGACAATAATGAAAACGGAGCTAAGGAACTCAATGGCTACGAGGGAAACTAAAGAACTAGACACAGCACAGCAGTCGGAGCCTTACTACCGCCGTCGGACAGCAAGCCTTATTGCCTATGTCCATCCTCAGGCCTGACTCTTTAGCTACTAATTTAAAATCCATATTTCCCCGCCCCCTTTGTACTAACTCCTGCTTTGCTTTCCTTTATCTTAGCTTGGCGCTGCTTACTTGATTTCTTAACGCCCCCCGCAGCCAAGGCTGCCTTTACTTACTTATATTCTTTAACCAGTGCATCGGGTCCTTACTTGCGGCTAGCTCTTCTATCACTATAACTAGTGGAGTCCATCCAGAAATCCAGAATGTAGGTAGTACTGCTGAGACTTTCACTTGGAACTAAGGACTTGCTACTCACCCCACTGCATAAGAATCCGAATACTGATAACAATAATCAAACGATAACCCTGGCCCGTACTTACTTAATGGAACTCGGCAAGCGACTACTAACTCTAAAACGGACATTGCCTTCTACTTATCCGCTCTACAACCCATTATTAACTGCTAGGGTCGAGGCCCCGCGCGCTACTTTACTTATGGGGATCGCCCGGGGAATAAGGCATTTTTACTCTACTTCAGGGACTGCTATAGAAGGTAGTAAATATGTGAGGTCCGTCGTGAAATTCCTTGCCAATGTTGTTATTCTTTTGATTAGTGATATCCGCCTTGTCAGTGATAGTGGAATCCGGGTTAAAGCCCCTAATAAGGAACCGCACACATTAGTAAAGGAATCAATCCTGCAATAGGGAATCGAACTCATAAGTAAGAGAATGGTGGCCCAGTCTGAGTAGGCATAATCATCTACAAAAGTACAAGAGTAAAAGGGATAACTCAAAGTATTATAGGAAGCAAAGTAAGGTCGACAATCGAACATAGATTCTTAAAGCAGCCTACTATAAAAGAAAAGCAACCACTAGACAAGCGCACTTCAACAAGTTAGTTTGCATGGGTTTATTCCTTCTGAATCTTAGTTTACTTATTGATTCTGAAATTGATTATTATTCTATTGTATAGTACAATTTCTTAGTAGTTGCGCGGAGGCGGATAGAAAAGCAACTATTAACTAATAGGATGTATACCAAAGCAAGCTCTAACGACTTCAACAACGACTTCAATTCGAACAAAATGACTTGAAACGTTGCTTCTAATAATGAAACAGGCAACTCGGAAATCAACTACTACTATAGGACTTGAACCTCGGTATCCGGATCCTATGCGCAATCAAGAGTATGCCACTACTGTCTATAAGTATAATTTTCCTGGCTACAAAACAAACGTATATTACTCGCTTTGCATTCCGTCCACTACTTATCTATTGCTTATAGAGACCCCCCCTCCTTGCCAACCCTAGGATATGTGTCTTACTCCACTGGAGCCAAGGCTGCCACACTACCTGACATACTTTCACTTGAAACGGGGGATCTAACTCATAACATAAGTGAGAATCAACCTAAGGATACCGAAACTTTAACTCAAAGCTACGAATAAGGAGTCGAGGGCCCCACGGAATGAAACTCGAAATACACATTTTTGCTATTACTTCTAAGGGCGTAGAACAACTTGGACTTAATCTCATTGGTGTGTCAGAATCCTCATGGGTATACACAATCAAAGGAATAGAATAAGTATCAGGTCCTATAAGAGGAATGAGTATCAGACCTTTCAATAGCAATACAGAAAAGAACCACTGCCCATAAGGATAAAAGAAATACTAATAACGAATAACGTAAGTAATAAAAGAAGTCAAACTTACAAGTAAGGATTGAGTTAAGCGGTAGCAACCCTATAATGCATCTACTGCTTCTAAGCCTAAAAGAAATAGGCCTTCCCTACCGGCACCGTGCTCTACTCGAATCGAAATAATGGAATCGTTGGTTCCAAAGCAAAGTAGTAGTAATAGATAATGGTAATTAATGTATAATAATTGTTTCCAAAGCGACTCCCGCATAGGTAACATAATATAGGGCTCCGGCATGTGAACACTCAAACATAGGAGTTAAAGAGGAAAGTAGCAGAATGCAATGCAAGTAAAGATAGTAAAAGATAAAGTAAAGGACTGCAAGGGACAAGTATAAGAATAAGATAAAGGACTGTGTGTTGGGCTTATCAAGGAGGGCTAGGGGTGTTAGTTATTAGGTTCAAAGCCAAGAGGGGAAAGTCAGCTTTAGGTGAAGTAGTAAGATCGATTCTTATTGATAGTATTGTGGTAGCCCGGTTTCTATGATTATGGGCAATAGTCTCAGGTTAGGATACAGGAAAGTCGTACTAAGGTAAAGGAAAGCAAGCCTTGGATGAAGTAGGGAACGGTCTCTCGCTAAGGTAGTTAGAGTCGGGGTAAGGCTCATAAGCTGCAGAGTTAGAATCATAAGCAATAGTCACGGGATCTTCGGCGTGAAAGAATAGAGGTTAGGACCAATAGAAAGCAATGTAAGTAAGTAGTGGCTCCTAGAAAGCAGAGATACGGTTTAGCAGTTAGAGAATCAAACACATAAACGAATCTCCTTGTCAACGTTTGTATTCCCTCTTGCCCCCTTTTGCTTGTCTCTGCCATGAGTTCCGAGTAGAAAGATCACTTTACTTGTTAACTAGTAGTTACTTTTCTCTTGTTAGTAGCGATATGAGTCTTTGTTTCCTGTATTGGTCTTAGAAACAGAACAGTAGGAATAGGAACAGCCCTGTTAGCAGACACTTCTGATGGCCCCCACTTGTAGGAATTCTGTGCTTTCTTTACTGTACTTACTGCTTTTCACTCACTACCTAGTAACTCTTTTCTAGAGAGGTAGAGCTGGGTCTCGTTAGTAGCGGTATAGGCCTCGTTAATCGCAGTTACATCCTTTTTTGTGAGCATAGGAATCAGACTACCCTAGTAGATTCTGGCTTTACCTACAATAGAAGATATTGGTGTTGAATTCACTCTAGCATAACCGGTGTTGATGGCAAATAGATCGTTGAATACACTCAATCAATCCGATCAATAATATTTTCTTTTTTGCAATGATACTCTTTGTCCGGAAGTGTAGGCTTAGCTAAGGGAATCGGCATACTGATCTGTGGAGGCAACAATTTGTATTGTATTAATTTCTGCTAATAGAATACTGAATTGAATAAAGAAAAGAGAGAATGACAGCAAGAGAAGCAAGCCCATAGATCCTAGTGAGCCTGGTTGTCGGGGGCAGTAAGTGAGATTTTAGATTAGTAGCTTTAGAGTAGGGGCTTGGCGATATAGATAGTCAGATTTACTACCCCTGGGAGCTCGGACAGCCACACAGGGATAAGGCGAGGTCTTATAGGGCATAGAATCAGGCTTTTACTGCTGGGACACAGAATAGGGCTTGGTTGGGCGGCTTACAGTTAACTGTGATAGGCACTTGGTTCATTCTCTTACCTTGGCTTGGGCACTGGGTCTTTTATTCAAATTACATTGGTAGATGCGCTGGGCCATATACATATTATCTATCCTCGGCCGGGGTTCGTAGTTCTACCACATACATCCTGTATTCCCAATCCATGGTCTACTACCCATATGATTATGTCCCAGTTCCATTATTAGAAGAAGTAGTTACAGTAGCAGCTTCATTTGTTGGGGACAAGTTCATCCGCATCGTAGTGAATTCATAGTTTACTTTGCTTTGTTGGCATTAAGTTTCAGTATTTGAAGCAGTAGTTCCGTATGATTAGGTAGTAGTAAATTCTTTTATCCTTATACAATACAACCATGAGAACGCGTAATAAGGAATGAAGTGAGCAATACAGAGAATAGAATAGAAGCAAGGTAGGACAGGGAATAAAGGCCAGTAGCAAAAGCCGGAGCTACATGGTTAAGCATTAGAAGCGCTTGTTCCATCCTTTCCGGTACTATAGTAGTTCACTGAGCACTAAAGGAAAGGAGGGAAGTCCTATTAGTAGCACCGGGTTGATTCTCTTACTTATTATAGCTGGGTTCCTTTTAGCAGTGACTCTATTCTGAGAGGTACTATTCGGAGAATTAGATAAAGCAACTACACAGGCTGAGATAGGTTCTAGTCTTCATATAAACCGTTACAGTAATACTCATCTACTAGGGCGGCGAACAGGCTTGGGCTAGAGAGGGCTCGGTTCTTTTCTTTTACTTCTAAGTCATATGTAGCGAGTTCTTACTCCTTTCTTTCAAGTAAGTACACCAATAAGAATAAACACATAGTACAGGATAGGTCCCCTACCACAAGACAAGACCTGGCAAGTAACTACTAGCCAAGCAGGCAGACAAGACGACTACAACTAACGGCCAAGCGCCAGCCAAGCGGAGACTAATGGCCAAGCGCCAAGTAACGTATAGACGCCACCTAGCAAAAAGAGTGGAATAAATGCAGCATACTAATAATATCAAGTCAGAATGCAAGTACCTTTTCAAAGAAAGAACCTTAGTGTAAAAAGAATGTATTTATGGTTGACTTGCAAGTATTCGAGTGGGGGCAGGTGAAATGGAATCTAAAGAAAGGTGTTGGCGACGAAGCTGGAAGGAACGCAACCTCAACGTAGAAGAAATTCTTATATCTTTTATCCCTTGCAAGAGAATAAATGGAATAAGATAGGCTTTCGCGAGGCATAAAGATAGAGGTAACTAACCACCCTAGCGCTTCCTCCTTGCAAATCATAGTTTGTAGTTGAAGTTATCATTGTTGAATTTAGTTTCGTATCGGATGGAATTACTGGCTTTTAGGTCCTGCCCCAAGTCAATGAGTTTCACCATATGAATATTAAGAAGAAGCCGACCAAGTTATTAGCTTATGCGTAAAAAAGCAGACCTATTTCCAAAGGTATTAGATTTGATGTAACTAGGGCCAAAAGCAAGGAAAGTCAGATCTGGATTAAGATTGAATTAAGGGATGCCAGGCTACAAGCAAAGAGTAGGGTTTATTCCCGGTGCGCCCATATCTCTCATACACTGCTTAGTTTGGGTTTATTACCCGTGGTTTTAACTTATTACTTCTGGGCAAAGGTAGCTATTTAGTAATTGAATGATAGTATAGTGTATTCGGGGTTTCTACTTTAGTGGGGCAGTATTTCAGCCTGTATTAATAGTTGGATATTCTTTAACAAGCAAGCGAGGATGTGCCAAGTCCCTACCTAGCATTAAAGCTTTGTCAGCGTCCACCCATGCCGAGAATTCTGCTACTCATGGGTACGCTCTACCGACAAGAAAGGAGCTGGTACTTATGAGACTTAACCCACTAACTTACTACTACCAATAAAAGTAAGTAAGTCGTCTTTCAAACCGGAATGAGAATTCTGATTATTATGATGTAGCAAACTGACTTATATTCTATTAGCGAAAACAGGGTTGTTGCTATTAAAAATCCCGGGAAAACATAACTAGACAAGGTTAGTATAATGTTACGCTAAAGCTTGTTTTCCTGTGTAGCGGTAGGAGTCACTTTTACTCTTTAGCTACACTTTTGCCCACTGTTTTGGTATATTCGATGGAAGATGCTTATATATAAGATGGGGAATTTACCGGCGGCTTTCTGCTTTAGTTGATGGTAGTTGTTGGGTAATTTTAGGCTGCTTATTAGATATATGGGTAATTGACGCCTAGATGGCTAACTGGTAAATCCAATAGTGTCTAACAAGACCATAGCTCTTAAACATGATTCAAACAATTCTAATAATGCGAGGTAATAAAACAAATGCTTCTCACACTCGAACTGCTGCCAACAAAGGATATACTAGCAGAGATCTATAACTCGCGATCGACACTACTGTAAGCATCTAATCTTACTACAGGGAATCCAACTGTTACTTCTAATACTGTAGCTGCTGGCAAACTGAGCTACTTATAACTACAAGATTTCACTCTAGGGCATATGATGCTGGCACTGGGGCTAATAAGACTATAGCTGGCACTGGGGCTTTTCACTCTATAGTTAGTAGAGAGCTGGGCCTGCCTCTGCTTTATCCAGGTATGTCTCTCCTGTCTTTTATTCTGACTTTTGCCCTTTGACTCTTCTACCACTGAATAGCATAGGAAAAAAGGGTATCCGAATTGAGCTACTGGAAAAAATGCTTGAACTACCGACCTCGATCGAACCTAGCTTTTACTACTAAACCCAACCTGGTATCCTTGCTTATTAGATTGACTCTGTCTCTACTTGGTTGCATTCTTTATGGTTTGAGTGTGCTGTGCCCTTACTCGCTTCAAATCTGATGTTGATACCAACAGAACAGGACTGTAGCTCATTGCCGGGAATTCCATAGTACCCCAAGAGCCCTATATGCAGTCTAGCTTTCCTAACCACAGGTCTTAATGTCCTTGCTCGTAAACCGGCACTACCGCTTTGAAGACTAGAGCTACCGGCAAAAAACACTTGCTCCAATGCTTTTTGTATTCCAACTACTAGGGATGAGACTTACCCTACTGGCACCTAGTCCGTCTCTCCTGCCTTTAAGCCTCGCTTTCTTCCTCTGATTCCTAAGCAGCTTTTTCTCAAGCATCTGAACCGACTTCTGATTCCTAAGCAGCTTTTTCTCAAGCATCTGAACCGACTTCACTGTAAACTCTACCTTTATCCACTTAGTCTGGGTGGGATAGTTCTTGGAGTGCCTGTCTTCCGCTGCCAATCCTGTATAAGACAAATACATTGTAACAAAACTCCCTCGTCCTACTGTTTCTGAGGGATAGTTTCAAAGAGGGCTCAATTAGGACTCAATCTTTAGCACAGAATCATGAGCCAGGTAGCATTATATAATTGGGTAGCCAACCCGATAAACCGAATCAAAGAATAGCTCTCATACTGGGAATTCTCTTTCTCTCCTCTGCGTCTGAAGTAGTAGCTTGCCGACTTGCCTAGACCAACTCCGGTATTTCACTAACCAAGCGACTGGGAAAGTAACTACTTGTCGGACTTGTACCTGGGCCTGTCCTGTCTTCATAAGTACTATATACCTATACCCACTTGGTGCCTACTTTCGACTTTCAAGCTTTAGAGTTTCCACAACAAATACTTTCTTTCCATCTTTCGAGTCAACATGTGGTATAGAAAAAAGTAAAGACACTGTATCCCTTTCTTATGTTATGAATAAGATCCAACATCAAAAGAGAAACGATTGGGACAGGATGTGTAATAGGCAAGAAACTACTGATTTACCGACTCAGTTGATAACATTCCCTACTACTACTACTTCTTTCAACAAGCAGCTGGCTCCTCTCTGCTAACTTCATGGAGATGAGGCAGTGATCTGATCAAGTAATCCCGAGTCTTTGTTGTCGTAGAGAAAAGAAAGTCAGCTACAAGTCAACTGTGCAAGGAATGTGGAAACTATACTCGCTAATACTGGACTAGCTCATAGCTCATTAATATATATGAATGAGTTACCAAATGCAGGACTTGCTCATAACTCCCTAACGTTCTAAGATACAGGACTCGGTTATAACAAGTTTCTAACCCCCTATTTGTTGTGCTGCCGCCATGAAGACAGGACTCGGGAACAACTAATTAAGACATATTTGATGAGTTCCTTACTTGTTATGCTTTTATAGTAGTTGCCTGGCTCGGGTGCGAGGAATGTAACAAAGAGAATCAACTGTTTCAAGTAGAGTGAGGGCAATCAGATAGTCAAGTTTAGGTCAAAAAGAATATATTCCTTCTTTGTTGCGCTAAGAGAATTCGTTTTTTCGGAAGCTTTACTTGGTTCATCGAGACTACTAATAAGAAAGAAACTGGAAACAGCCAAGCTACTACTTAGCAACTACTAATAAATTAGCAACTACGAGAGAACTACACCGCAACTTTGGCATGAGAACAGAGAGTCGATTGGGCTTTTGAATAAGATAAGAAAGATTCAACTCTCACTTCTCTTTCAGAACCGACAACACTGTAAATGGTACAAGCTTTGAAGGGAACTTTCAGACCCGGCTCGAACTCATGAATTGGAATTGGACTATTTAGCATCGCATTAACTGCAACACCTCTGATTCCTTAATTACAAAACACTTCTATACAAAATACTCCACTTTGAAATTAGGGCTCGCTTAAGTTGCGCGAACTAGAGTAGAGCTTCAAAGCAATGAAGATAGGCCCTTATATTAAAGCTGCCCTCAGTATGCCCCCTGCAAAACACCCTTATGAGAGTACTTAGCGGTCTTAACACCCTTCTCTAGACTCGATAAGAATGATTCAATTATTTCTTCAGACTCTCGACTAACCAAGTGGCATCAGCGTCAGTGAGTTACAAAAGCGCATAAGCAGTTGTTGACTGTGCAGTGTTGGGAAGAAAAGGAGAAAGTACGAGTAAGGAGTTAAGAATAAAGTACTTGCTTTTAAGCCATAAATAAGTGGTTTTCGTTACTGACGCGCAACCAATTACTTAAGGGCAACTGCCATAACCGACAAATACCACTGGAAACCGTACCATCCGGAGCAAGAGGTATTATATAGGAGAAGAGCAAGAGAGTGTCTTTGTCTAGTATCCTTTACAAGCACAGCAAATTCGTATAGTATAGTATCCTTTACAAGCACAGCACCTAATGCACAGCAAATTCTTGAGTATAGTAAACTTGACAAGCATAGCAAATTCGTATAGTATGGTTTCCTTTCCTCGACCTTAAACTTAATGCTCCAGGCCAAGCTTAGTATAATGACCAAGCTACAGTAGTACTAGAGCAAGAGACAAGCTACTACTCGTTATGGGATAGATCTAGCGGATAAGAGGGTCAGAATGAATAGGGATAGTATAGGAGCCAAGCGTATACTAGGTCGGTAAAGTATAAAGAGTCGGGTCGGTCAAGTAGAAAGAGTAAGGGTTCATAAAATCATCAAGAGCAAGAGAGGGATGAGATCGAGGTAAGTTATTCAAGTTATGTTCGAGGTCTGTTATGAATATTACCAACCAATCTTCTGCATTTAGTACAAGAACAGGAGCTCAACTGAAGCATACCTCACTTTCAAAGAAAGAAACACAAAAGGAAGGGAATACTTTATTAAGCAAGATCGAAAACAGAAGAACGGGCTGGGCTCGCTGACCAAAGAAAAAACTAGCTACTCTTTCTTTACTGCTACTCAGGATATTAATGAATCTGGAAACATACTAATTAATAGAGTTTACTAGGGTAGCTGGCTGGGTGTTAGAGATGATAAAGTAAGTAAAGCATATTTCCGTAAGTAAGACATCTTCATTAGGGGATTCTAGCCTATGTGTTCAGTAAGAAACCCGAACTCAATCTTTATACCTTTACTTTAGAACTGAGGGACGACGAAAACGGGAATTGTAGTTGCCCTTGATGGTTATTTTCCTATAGCTTTCACTCGCATAGCATCTGATCTTGATCTTGAAACTGCTGATGATTTATCGTAGCCAACAAACATGGCTGGTAGACGAACACTAGCTCCGTTTTATACCTTCCGTAGTTGCTTGTCCCGCGTTGTCTCTTACTTTCCTACTTTTGAGTTTCATTAATACTATCGATAAGGAGTAATTGTGAATAGAATAATCATAGAGATATCAGAATTGAGCAAGTAAGTAGTGGCGCCTGTCGGCTTGGCCTAAGCTTGGCTGTTTCATCAGTATTAGTTGACAGAGCACTAGCTAAAGAGTATTTAGTATGCAAGGTCAGTTTAGTTCGGGTTAGTAGCCATATGTATAGGAGCCTCATTCAAGTTTACAGAGGTATAGGATAGGTCAGAGGGGTAGCATAGAATTTCTATAAGTCGAAATGAAGCAAGTAAGATTGAAGGTAGATGAGCGCTAGGTAGGGTGCCAGTACTGTTATTGTTCTTGTGTCATTCCTTAGCGAGTTAAAAGAGCGGCAGGCCTTAGCGAGTTAAAAGAGCGGCAGGAGCTATTAACAGGTATACACTACAAATTAACTAAAACATAACTCATTTGGTGGGGCAAATCCTTCATTGAAACACCGAACACAGAGCAGCCCTGCCGCGACACCGAACACTTTACTTGGTTATAACGAGTTAGAATTTCCTATTGTTGTTACTGCCGCCGAAAACATAGATTGTAACAACTTCGTTATGACTATTACTTGCTGCCGCGTCAGCGAACACTGGACTTGTAACAACTCATTACAGAACGTATTTCTGTTGAGTCTGTTATTTTGTGTGCTTTTGTAGCAGTGACTTGGCCGGCTCACCGTTGCTTGTCTAGTAGTGTCTTGGCGATGAGAAAGAATTCATTTGAAACCAATATCCTTATGGTTCCTTCTTGCCTGCTCCAGTGCTAGTTTAATCCTTTGTTGGCTACTCGGTAGGTGCGAGGAAAGCCTATAACTCCATATCGGGCAGTGTTCTACTCCGGTATTCGACTTTAATACTAAGAAAGGCCACGCCTGTTACAATAAGAAAAAACATCATATAGTATATTTATTGCTATTACAATACCAGTCTTCGGGTGGCGTAGTTGTTATTACAATTCCTGTGTTCGTCAACTAGAGCAGGTAATTCATAAACGGACTTTTATCACTTTCAGAAGAATACATCTACTTTCCTTTCTCTTTACCGCAACTCTGATACTAGATGAAGAATCGACTTAACTGTACTGTAAACTCTCCCTTTAGCCAGTAAGTCTGTCTGGGCTACTCTCAATCAGTTGTTTCCGCCTATCTACTCAATCAGGCAAGAGAAGCAAGAGATCAATCAGGTCCTACAAGAGAAGCAAGAGAAGGAGAAGTCTCTGAAGTAGGAGAAGGAGAAGACCCAGCCAGTACTATGAATCAAATCACAAAAACATGAAAATAACTGAAAAACAGCCAAGACACTTGTGTCGCGGCAGGGCCGCTATGTTGTTAAACTTCCATTTTTGCTATACACACTCAGTATAGACCCAGTAAAAGAAAACTAAATTTGTTCCATCTTTATAAAGGAGGACGGATGCAACTATCACAGCAGCTGACTTGAGAATAGAAGTTAGCAGGGATGAGCCAGCGGGGTAAGTCTATAAACAAATAGTAAACACCACTTCTTTGACGAAACCCGGGGGTTTTAACGTGAATTGAGAATCTCTCCTCGGTCTTACTTTTTTTAAGAGATGTTACTGGTTATGCTCCGGATCCCACTAGCTTCTATAAGAGCACAGGGGCCCGCTTCTACTTCTATTATACCTATAGCTATTGTTTGTCACCAGGTTAACTCAGGATTCACAGACAGGACTTGGCACATAAGACACATAAGAAAGAATAATTAGTAGACTAGACTTCGGATTGCCTGCATAGTACTAGACTAGAGCAAGAAATGATGATTTCATTTACATTTTTGTAGTTGACTACGGTATCGGATAAGAGACAGAGGTAGATTAGAGTCCAGCTCAAGTTCTAATAGAAGCTATAAGTACTGAAGTACAGGATCGGAATAAACAGACGAAATAAGGACTCCGGGCCAAGCGACGGCCAAGCAACTAGACAAGTAACTACTAGACAAGACACTACTAGACAAGTAACTACTACAGGCCTATAGTGAGTAGCTACATTCCCTATCTTGAGTTAAGGCAGCATAAGCTAAAAGTCCATAAGGATGATACCAACAATAAGTATAAGGTTGAGTAGTAAAAGCAAAGATCCGGATCAATGCAGTGGTTTTAAGTCGAATAGTTATTATGTTTAGTTGGTATGCGAGGGGACAATACAGAGAATGTAAAGCCAGGATTCTAAGCCCTATCCGGAATTCTTTAGTTATGTGTTGTTGTGCGTGTTTCCATACTGAGTTGTAGCAAAGTAAGACTCCGGGAATAGAGAGTAAGGCTGCTAGTTGCAAGTCCTATTACTGGGAGCGCATTTCCTTATTGTATGCAATAGTACCGCTCTTGTTAGTAGAGTGGAGGACCAGACTCAATGAAAAGAGACACAGCTCGTAGGTGGTAGTAAAAGAATGTTATTGGGGAAGGACAGCTTTGAAGCCCAGTAGGGAAGCCAAGCCTCTAAGTTTTTAGTTCAGGATCTTTCTTGTCCGTACTAATTTATTTATTTATTCAAGGATAAAGTATTAGAAACAGTAGCTACAGAACAGAACCAAAGTAAGGACCAGTAAGCTTGTTAGGTATTGATTGGATTCTATTGCTACTAAGTTCGATTCTTGGCAACACAGGTTCCAATTCTCATACATAAACAAGTAGCGGTGTCCGGCCAGTAACGGTGGAATTCGAGTATAGTAACAGTAAGTAGTTTATTCTCTCCAATAGCAGTAGTCGCCCTGGAAGCACCAGCTCCATTCTCATTGGTATCAGTTAAAGGATCCCCGATGCAGTTCTCTTAGAATGACAATTGAGATGCGCATATAGGTTGAAAGCAAGGGAGGAAAAACTTATGTGCAACAAAGGAGTAGCAGAGTTAACCCCGCACATAAGAATAAGAGGACACGATGCAAGGCAGGTAATGTGAAGGCTAAGAGAAGTTAACTACAGATTTTAGGTCGGGAGGTTAGTATACGTTTAGGCGAGAGCAAGGACAGCTTTAAAGTAATTAGTGAAAGCCTTGTTTTGTTGGTCGCGGTATCAGTACTGTCAGGGGTGTTTCTTGTCTGATATTTCTCCCTTTGCTTTCTTAGTTCGAGTTTGGTTAGTAGTGATTCAATTTCTTAAGTGAAAGCCTTGATTCCGCCAGTTTCAGTATGAGATTTGCTATTTGATTTCGTACCTTCTAGCACTGATTAGATTCCCAGAGTTTATTGTTAAAGCCGGGTTCTCCTCTTGGGATTGGTCTTCCATTCTCTTATGCCCCAGAAGTCCGTGTAGCACTGGTGAAATTCTTCTATTTAGTAGTTGAAGAGGCTAGTCAGAGTTAGTTCCCGCAGTGAAAGTACTAGAAGCGGTAGGTAGTTGGTGAAGCCTTGTTTCGATGGGTTCTATTCTATTTCTCCTAAGTTCGAACCTTGTTAGTAGTTAGTTGGATACCGAAGTTGCCTGTTTCATTGTTGTTAGCCACATTTCAAGTCTGTTTGCTAGCAATTGGATTCTATACTCATTTCAACATTTTTTAGCAGTGTCCTCGGGCAGTAAGTCCTTATTAACCTTGTTACAAGTAGAATCCGGATTAGAAGCAATGACTCAATTCTATTAGTAGCACTTGGGAGAGACAGGAAAGGCATACTCAAAAAAGGAATGTGTAAGGCCGATAGTAAGTAGAGCAAGCCCCATTTCCCAGCTTCATGCTTAGAGGTGCACTAGTGGAGCATCTCCGTTGTAAGTGGCAGCTGGCTTCTTGGAAGCTGCATTCAAACTCCAACCTGTGAGGGTTGGTCTTGTTAGCCCCCGTCCCATTCTTTCCAGTGCTTATGTGAGTCTAAAAGGTAATAGCCACAGGCGATGAGTCAACAACGTAAGGATCTCCGAATCCATAGTTAAAGCAGTAAAACAAGGTTACGGGAAGTAAAGGAAGCCTGGGCTCTATGATAGTATGCCCCTAACTGGTGAACTAAAGAATGTGGTTATTGATTTTAGGAATTAGATGGAGTAAAGACAAGGCTTAGGTGCCCGGGTTCGAGTTAAAGTATATCAGGGTAGTGTGACAGCCTCGGGGACAGTAAAGAAGGCAAAGGGCAACTAGCAGCTTGAAACAAATGAATATAATAAAGAGGTAGGCCCAAACCCGAGCTAAGGTATTTTAAGAGGGTAGAGCGGGATTTTAAGAACAAGTACAGGGGTAGAGCTTAGCGCTATGAGAATGACGGAGCGTATAGTAAGACCGAACCCAGGAAAGTCAGACTTAGATGAAGTAGTAGCAGACCTATAGCCAAGAGTGGAAGAGCGAAAGCCAGGATCAACGGTAAGTGTTAGAGAGTTAAATGAATACAAGTAAGGCAAAAGGGTAGCATTTGAAAAGAGTGCTCTAAGTAGTTCGAGGCTAAGGTGCAGCAAAGCCAGGATGGGGATCCGCAGTTAGAGAACGCAGGGAGGGAGTAACAAACAGACCTATACCCAAACCCGGAGGAGGAATGCAAGGGACTATTATCATAATTGAGCACATGACTATAGAGGAACTAATATATAAGGTAGCCTGCCCTTCCGCATTCTAAACCTGATGCTGCTTTATCTTATTTTGAAACCTTGAACAATAGGTTTGTAGGGCGTATTTCAACACTGTCTATAAGGTTGCTTTCCTTGCTTCTAGGCTTAGAGGTGCGACCTGCAGTCAGTAGGGTCAACCACACACATCAGCCTATGGCTATGCGCTATAGCTCTGTGACTACCGACTTAAATGCTGAAATCAATGCCAACAGGGCTTCAACTCGGAACCCAGAATCAAAGGAATAAGTAGAACAGACAAAGTACTAAAACACAACTCGCCTTGTCTGTCTAGTTACTTTGGCGGGAATCGACTAATGATAACAAGAAGAAAACCAATACCTCCATTCTTAGAGCCGGTGTCTATAAGTGAGCTACTGCTATAGAGAATCCAGCAATAGAGAAACAGAACGAAACAAGGAGCCAAACATCAAGTGGGAATCCGGCTAACTACTATTAATCATTGAACTCATAAATCGGAATGCAACTGCTGTCCCCAAGGTTAAAATCACTGGTAACTCGACTGAACCTAGGAACGAGGAAATCACATCAATACCAATAAGGATTTCACTCGGAACTATGGATCTAACTACCAATAACAGGAATTGAACCAGTACCAAAGTATTCTTACTAATCTGGAACACAAGCCTATCTCCCTTTGCTTTAAGCCTACCATTGCTTCATCTCGTCCTTAATGCCCTATACTGCCTAGCAAAGCTTGAATAGCTCCTATACTGTTAAGTCTGCTTTTCCGGATCTCATATCCTATGTTAACCTTTTGTTACACCAAGCACAACCACCTTTCTTTCTACAATGAATAGCTCCGGGGCTGACTTTCCTGACTCTAAGGTTGCCTCTTCCACTTCTCTTCTAATACTTGGAATCAGAACTAGGGCTAACCTTGTTAGCCTCGGGAATAACTCTACATAAATTCATTATTTGTTATTTCAGTTGTATTTGTCAAAGACATCAGAAGTAAGGAAGGCATACTAAACTAAATATGTGTTGTAACAGACAAACAACTATAAGTAATAAGTAAGAGGACGAAACCAGTGCTACAAAAGGACTTTAAGCAGTAAGCACAAGAAAGTGGAGCATCAGGGGGGATCCAAGTGGTAAAAACATAATACTAATTACAACGTATAAGAATTCCCATAGTATAAGAGAAGCAGGTACCTCACACATACATAAACTGTTAATAAGGATATAGCAATGCAACGACTACTGAAAAGAGTGATTGATATACTACCCTAAAGAATAGAACAAGAGAAGGGGCTAATAAGAAGAGAGCTCGGCTTCACCCGCTACTTACAATAAATCTGACTTGCAAACCCCGCTACTGTCTCCTAGCCTGCCCCTCTTTGCCCCAACTCCAATGAGTGTTTGCAGTGCGGTAAAGTATAAAGTCGAAAGTAAGTCAGCAGAAGCGTGAGAAGACAAGACCCGAGATCAGTATCATAAACTGTATCTGAAGAAGTAAGCTTACGTGAGCCCTGGCTTTAACTTATAGAATTCCCCAATTGGCCATCTTCTAAGCAGCTCATACCAGCTAAAGCTGCCCTTACCTTAACCTTGATTATGGCCTTAAAGTGTCGCTCACTTACGCATCCCCTTTCAACTTTACTCTACTCTTCCACTATCAGTTCTCGCACCGAGTCAGTCAAGTGAACCTTTACTTCAACTCGCTAACTAGCATAAACTAAGGACTCAACAATAGCTCCGTAAGCGCCAAGCACCATTTCATCCTAATAAGTAAAGTAAAGACTCTCGTATGAGGTAAGTAAAGACTCTCACATTCAGAAATTGGAACTTGAAAGAGAGAGCTAGGAGTTAAAAGATTCTTTGGTTAAGAGCACGGGGTTGGTTAACCTCTCTCTATCATACACATACGGAGCGAAATCCCCTTATTAGGGCCTTTTAGTAAAATTAATGTACTACATTGGTTAGGTTAAGAGCAGAGGGGCGGGTACTACATATTCTCTGTCTTTAGGGGCTGTCTAAGACCTTGGTATTAGAAGCGTAGTCTGAGTTACGAGTTATAGTATTAAAGCAGTGTGGTTTGATTCCGACTTATGTGTGTTATTCCTTAAAATACTAGTAATATGTATAGCAAGTAGGAGCACGAAAGCACGAAATAAGAATGAGGGCGGGCCTAACTACAGAGTTTTGTATTGGTGGATTCGCTGATTACTTATTCTATAGTTCAATACCTAGTTCCAAGCTAAAGTCTGCTATTCGTAGTTCTTTTCTGCTAGTAATACTCTCGAGTTTAATATACATTGGTAGCTAAGTTGTACCTAGTAGTTTGACTCCCGAGTTCGATTATCCATTCCAAGTGCAACTCCTCATCTGTAGTGGTTTGATTATGATATAGTAGGGCCCCAGCCTAGTCCCCAGTAAAAGCCTTACTTCCTTGCCTCCTTTACTTAATCTAAGACTGATGAACCGCAGTCTTGTGATTACACATTGGATTCTGATTCGTCCTCTTAGCATCCTTAGCTAGTATGGTTTTGTTTGTTCCTTTAGAGCTTACTTGGGAGTGGTTTCCGCCTTAAAAGCAGTAAAGTGATAGTGAAATATAGGAGTAGCTACCTGCCGCTTTTTGCCTTACGCCTCTGGCCTTAGCTCGGTATCCTTACTTTTAGCCCCGTACCTTTGCGGTTTAGACTTACTTGTTCAATTCTATCTTTCTTGTATTATAGTAGTTTGATGCTATTAGTAAGTAGTTTTATTCGCTAGGGCATAGTTCCTTCCTTTGTATTAATAGTGACTTATTTATTAGTGGAGGAATTAAAGTAAGAAGCGGGAGACCCGAACCTAGGTATTTCATTGTAAACTAAAGAATAAGAGTCGAGATAGTAAGCCCTATATTTAGGTAGTAGTGGAATTAAAGCAAGGGGAGTTAGCTTGGGAGAGTTCCCAGTCTGGGTTGAGTTCTTTCCGATTTGTAGTTCAGGGCTAAGCTCCTAGTGAAAGTAATAGAAGTATAGTCACTTAGTTCTCCAGTTAGGAGTTCTCGTCTTTCCAGTAGGGGTGGTTAACCGTGCGGATCATCAAATCTGTATTCATGGGTTCTTTCTTACTTATTAGTGTAATTACTAGTCCCAGTTGCTGCCTTACTCCCTCTTGGAGCGAATCTAATACTTAGGTTAGTTTTTCTTCCAATGTTGGCTCTACTATATTCCAACTACTGATTTTCTTTCTTCCTCTATACACCTATTGAGAGTTTCTTTATGCCTTTCCATTCTTAGACAGGGTCCTCGGGGATTTGTTTTGTTATTACTGGGTTTCATTCTATTTATTGTGTTACAAGTTGGATTCCATTCTTTTCTTTTGCCTTGCTGCTAAGTCTCATTCTAACCTCAAGCCCTAAGTGCTCATGCTCATTCTTTGATGCTCCCAGTTGATTCTATATTGGCTACTTGAGAGGCACAGCTAAGCGCATATCCATTTCTAGACTAATGAGTGGGATTCCCGGGCTCAATCCTTAAAAGCGGAAGTTAGGTTCTTCCTTACTAGTGAAAGGCCTTATATTTCTTCCTTTTATTCCTTTTTCGAGTCGTTGTCTGATACTAATGAGTAAATTCTGTATTGACTGTATTGAATTTGCATTCTTCCTTTTGAGTTTAGAGCGCAGGGTAGGCGAGAGTTTAACTCACTACCGCGCCGGCTAGAGACCAGTGGAATTACTATAGGAAAACAGAATACTGAATTTGATAATGAGACCGGAGGGAATCAAAAAAGAGAGATACAGAACGAACCCAGTGCTTGTAACGAACCCAGTGCTTGTAACGAAACAAAGGATGTAGGATATGGGCGCGGATTCTAAACAGCAAGCTCACAATAAAGAATGTAACAATGTAATGGCATAGGTGGATCCTAGCGCGCATAAGGGAGATAGAACCAAGCTACTGACTTCCATACTTGCTTTTAGAATGATGAATTACAATAATGCCTTTCGCTCAGAGACTACTGCTTTTAGTGGGAGAACTTGGCACTGGGACTACTGCTGGAAAGGCGTATATTACCACGGGAAAGCGCAAGTAAACGGTACGATGTATGGTGCACCTAGGTATAATAGTTGTAATAAGGGATAGAATACAACCACTGTTAATAAGAAATGAGCTGCTGACCCTAAAGCTGTCCTACCTTCATTTCATTCTCTAGTCTACGCCTTTCACCTTGCTTCAAATCTAGCTATCTTGGCTTTTAACCTAACTGCCTTTACTTGAAAAAACTGTATCTACCGACCTGGATTCTTAAACTCTCCACGCTTTTAGTCCCAACTTCCACCTGCCTATGTCTCTTTGGGGTCTGTTACTCCTTTCCGGTCTTAGTTGAAACCTGCTAATAGGCTCCCCTATTCTCTGTCTCTGTACTGTGTCCTTCATTCCTATGTCCACCTGGGAGTCTGACTTTATCCGCTATAAAACCAGCACCCATGTCTTCCGTTCTGTCCTATCGGGAGCTAAACCTTGCTGCAAAAACCAAGCCTTACTACCGAGCTTAAAAACTAACACCGCTACTACTAATACGAAAAGGCAATCCAATACCAACAGACGGAATTGAGGGGGCTATATATCAGTACTCAAACAAGAGGACATGGAATAGAACCACTGCTAACAGGACTTACTACCTATTCCCCAAGTCGGACTTTCTTTGCTGGGCCCCTTAGAATCCACGAGTACCGGCTGAAACACTTCATCCAAAGTATGGGTACGGCGGCCTAAGTAGATCCATTCCGGTTGGCTACCCTGACACTCTTCCCCTACTAAAACCAAACCTTGCTGTCATCTCATAGCTTATAACTCTAAGTAGTACTTGACTTATATCATTCTGACACGGGCTTATCCCGCTCTGACACATCTTGCTTTCAAACTTGGTATTGGTCGTTGAGTTCTCCAAGCAAGGATTTCACTACTGTCAAACAGCACTGGAAAACTGAATAATGTAACCACTTCTCATGTTTAACTCGATGTAGGGAATTACACTGCTACTGACAAGATTCTTTAGGGGCTATGAGAGAACCAAACGACTTACCCATCTTATGATAATGAAAAAGCAAGCGGACCAGGCAAAACTGGGAAAAGAACATCGACTTCTAATACTCTCACTGGGAACGTAGCCTTGCTGCTCTAGTCACTAGACCAGCCTTACCCTTGTGAACTTAAAACTACCTCTCTGTGTTTTCATTCCATCACATCAAAAAATGAATCCATTTATTTTTATTGGTGTTCGTATTCCCAAGTTAGGCTATAGTTAAGTCGTGTTTGTTGGTATTGGTTTGATTCCAATATAGTATAGAGCGCCTTACTACTTACTTACTCTCTTTCTTAAAAACACGTACGATTGACTCTACGTCTAAGCCCAATTTCATTGACCCTAACTGATAACCATCTAAAGCTGCCCTTACTTACATTCTATAACCAATGATAAGGATCTTAGGTTGAGTATAACTCCCCTTGGGTTTAGTATTACTTTCCCTTCTATTAACCTGGCGCTAATGCCTTACATGCTTCATCTAATTACCCGGATCCCCTAGTGAACCTGTTAGTATGCCTGACATATAAATAGTACTTGCGCCCCACACTCCGGTAGTTGTACCTTCCGCCACGCCAAGACACTACTAGCCAACCAAGCTAAGAGAAAAAAGAGTAGAGCTAAAGGAATTATCTTATGTAAGCTAAAGGGAGTTAAACAATGAATGAAATTCTATTAGATTATCTTATGAAACAAAACAATTCCATGAGTTAATTAATTAAACAATGAATTCAATTATCTTACGCCAGCGATTATGAAACAATGAAAACAATTATGTAAGCTAAAACAATGAATTAGATTATCTTATGAAACAATCAATTCGATAAATAATAAGAAAATAGAATAATGAAATAAGAAAAAAGAATAGAATGTAGGTACGGTTTGTTGGAAAAGAGTAGCTAAGGAGTCAAAGAAAAGTTATGTTTTCCCGGTAAAAAAGGTAGCAAAGGAGTTTTAGCTAATAGATGACCTGAAAGTCATTATCAATTTACAAAACCCCGGGTTTTTTGTTATCAAAGTCAATTCCCTTCATAGCGAGGTGAAAAGAAATTGTATTTTCACGTTTTCCCGGGTTTTTTGATAGCAAAGTAAATTTCCTTCATAACGAACCTATTTTAAATTAGAAATTTATGTTTTACCGTGTTTTTTGATAGCCAAGGAGTTTTCTTTTCCTTCTTTTCTTAGCTTGGCCATCAGCTGCCCTTACTCTAACGTCTCCATTTTGTGAAGAGTTGCATCCAGATCAGATCTTTACTTACTTGCTTTTAACCTAGCGCTGTTTACTTCGATTCTCATAACCCTTATCGGACGAAATAGGGGACTCATCGCCAACACCGAGATCTATACCGGCTTATAATCCTGTTCCTTATTATTCGCCAAGAGGTTGGTGCTTTGCTTGCATTATATTATAATAATTTGATTAATTAGAAGATGTTGTAGCATTTGTATACATTGTTATAGTATTTGTATGCGGAGTAGCCGGTAAGTAAACTCAATTCTGAAAGGAGCACATGGTTGGCATATAAGTGGGGCGGGGCAATTCTTTGTTTAGAGAAAAGGAGCACTAGGGTTGGTTACTCATTCTATAATATCCCCGCTCAAATCTGATTATGTAGTTTGTTTATTAACTAACAGTTCCGCTCTTCTCTTGTACTTATTGGTTGGATTGTTACTTTTTGAGTACAAAGCACTAGGCACTGGGTCGGGTAGTTACCCCAGTCAATCTTACCTTCTTTGCATGTGTTTAGCACCTCCAATTTCAGAACTCTCTGTATACGCGGCGGCAGATACGTAGCTTCTAATTTCAATGGGGCCGCCCCTTTCCTCTCCCTTCTGTCGAGCCCTATCTTATAGCAGCTAACAGTCAATTACATAGACCCTTCTGTCGAGCTTAAGTTCCGTTCCCCCTTTCCTCTCTAACCACATTTGAGACTTTCACTTTATATAAGTAATTCAACTATTACCAACCCTTACTACTGGCATAACGAAGCTACTGCTTGTATTACTTGAACTAGAAAATGAGACTGACTTTCCCCGACCCAAAATCAGACTTCCTAGCACCTAGCTTTGGCTACTTCGCTCCTGCTTCTCAGCCTTACTATACCTTGGCTTTCATTCCCGCTTGTTTACTTTGTCTCCGGGTGGCTTTAGAGTGTCCTCTCCTCCCTTTGGTTACCAAATTCTATATATATGTGTCTCAGGTAACATGGTTGGTAGAGAAAGACACAGCTTAGCATTCCTTTGAACCTGGGTGGTAGCAAATTCTCTTTCTTCTGCTCCATCTGTTACTTTAATAAGAATATAAGCCTCCTGGGATATAATATAACTAAATAAAAACACATATCCTGTTCTGTTCTTTCTGAATATCCTTGAACTGCATTAGATCTATCTTCTGTTGTCGATGTAGACTTTCCAGCCTATTCAAGAGACTTAACTGCCTCCGATTTCAGCTTACTTTTTCACAGCTTCAAAGGGAGCTAACACAGCTGATGATCTTGCCAGTGCAATATGATTTTGTTGAAACTTATTCTTCTCTTTCAAACTCACAAACAGACAAAGTCAGAATAGAATTGAAGAGCGCCCCCCCGTGTTAAGAACAATAGGTTGGTATACAAGTTTGTGAGAGTACACTCTTTCTCCAGTAAAGTAAAGAATCTAATTGAAGCAAAGAGCACGCCGGTTTGTTAGTAACCTGATTCTATAATACCTATGGGGGTAACTCGACTGGATGCAGTTTCTTAGTGCGCCTCTTATCCTTGCTTCGCTGCACCTAAATCTTACTTGTTAGGGGACTGATCTTCCCTTACATATAGTATAGTAGGAGTGAAGAAGCAAAGCAAAGGTGAGGTCGGCACGGCACCATGTATTTCAGTTAAATCCCTGCTATGCCCTCGCCATATAGCAATTGGGGGCTTTTATTCAGGAGACCCCCTGAACCCCGCCTTTTTGATTCAATAATAAATGCACTAGAACCCACGGTAGGTGAGAAGTGATCTGGATCCACCTATTCGGCAATTTAACCCACCTTAAACGAAATCAATTGGCATAATCCGATCGTTTGAAGACGCCTGCACAGGTATATGCATGGGTACGCGCCCGAACATATATGTATGGCCTTCCTTCCGTCAATGTGATAAAGGGGATTACAGGAAAGAACCAATTCCATTAATAAGCAAAAGTCGCGACTAAGCAAGCGTGCCCTCTCCTCTGGTTATTGCGATAAGGTGCTTTACCCTCTGATTCAATAGAGTCTGATCAGATGAAAATAAGAATCCTATTTATTTATTTGATTCTATGAATAGGAAGCAGAAGAAACTGAGGGAGGAAAGGAGCTATATTCCTTCGGGTTAGGTGAAAGGGTTCGGTCGAGCGACAGAGTCAAGTAAGGGCCAGCAAAAGAAAGTCAGAAGTCATAAATAAAGCAGATGGCTAAATGAAATAAAGAATAAAGCAATATAATAAGGAATTAAAACGAATTCATGTACAAGAGAAGAGAGAGAGTTTCTCCACATTGGGCATCCTATCTATTTCATGAAATCATTCCTATCACAATAGGGACCTTTCTCTAAAATTATTGATTGGATTGTTGCCCTGCCCCTGACTTAATAGAATTTATATATTGTGTACATTATGCCTTATACTCTAAACTAAACCAACCTTATTATTGTCCATTACTTTATATCTATTATATTATATGCTCTTTGAACTTATCTTTATCTATCTCTTAAAGCTGTAACAACTCTTATCTATCCTCTGCAATTAAAGTTGGCTTTCTTGAATCATCTCTGATAGCAGCCCACACCAGTAGCGTTCGTGATCGGCCTGGCCTCCTAAACTGTGTATCGATCGAAAGGCATGGCGGCCCCCATGGAGTTGTTACGTCCAGTCTGTCCCCAGCACCCACTATAGGGAACTAATGCCCGATTGCTGCAACAGTGTCTTAGAGGAGAATAGCGATAGTGTGTGAGAGAATGGAATGAATCAGAGTTATCCCCGGATTTGGAAGACCTCTTACTATCAATTTGATTGAAATTATTCTTTCTGAGCAGCAGCCGAAGCCGTGATTTGTATGCCTGGTGCCTAATCAATGAAAAGCCGATTTGCCCCTCTATATTTATCTTTTGAACGTCTGCCGCCCTTAATCCACTTTGGTATCCAGAAAGTAATATGTCAGACCGACAGGGAAATGCAAACTACTGGCAGTGACTCTAAATTCCATTCTCTGCCGATTTATTACAGGAAATCCCCAACCAACGAAAAACACATAGTCTATCCCTAATTAGACCCCGAAAACAATGGCTTATGTATAGAGCTGCCAAACAAACCCCTTGCCCAACTGGAGCGGAACTATCGCCGGTGCTTATTCACATCTTTTAGGCCAAGCTTAGCTACACATTAGCATAACTGCACGCGTAACATTAGCATAACTTTAGCTACATATTATATTAGATTATATTAGCATAACTGCACGCTACATATTATATTAGATTATATTAGCATAACTGCCTATACATATTAGCAACACTGCTGCTACATATTCATTAGCATAACTTTAGCGTAATGAGAATTAGCAACACTTTAGCTACATGTGAATTAGCATAACTTTAGCTACATGTTCATTAGCATAACTTTAGCTACATGTTCATTAGCAACACTTTAGCTACATGTTCATTACTCTTAGGGCCGCTACGCTTTTTCCCGCTCTTTTGGATCTTTGATAGAATAGTTCAATCCGTTTTTCAGTGCAGTGACTCAAAGGAAAGTCATTATTATTATACTTGATTCTTTTTCCGTGTGAAAGCAAAACCCCTCTCTTTCTTTGTGCGGGTCGGGTCCGGTCCCTAGTAGTCAGAGCAAGACCCAGAATAATAAGAATAACAAAGATAAGAGGCGGTAACAAAACAATGAAAATGATACATCTCACAAGGCCTAATAAAATAAACAAATATTTGACAATAACTACCTATTCTCTTTTTGACAATAACTACCTATTCCCTTTGTCACAGATAAAGCATAGTAGGATAAAGGCGGGCTGGGCTCCTTCTCGCCTATACATAAGGAGAGGGAAACTTTCCAATCTTTTCGGAGATCCATAGAAGAATCCAAGAAATAGCTCTCTCCATGTTAGAGCACTTGAAAGCGCATAAGAAATAGCTCTCTCCATGTTAGTTGGAAGCATAGTCTCTTACTTACTTTAAAGCGCATATAGTATCTTACTTAAGAATATAGTATCTTACTATAGTATCTTACTTAAGAATATAGTATCTTACTTAAGAATATAGTATCTTACTTAATAGGGTAGGGTAATCTATGCTATGATCTTTAGGGTGGGGGTAATCTATGCTATGATCTTGCTCTAGTCAAGAGAAATTGCTAGCTTGGTTCGGGAGTGGAGGGGTGGAGACGAGACCCCTAGTAGATTCCAGCCGAGAAGACCAGGAAAAGGTAGAAGGATTAATAATGTCAGAAAATAATGGAGCTACATCAGTTCCCGATGAACAAGTAAGAATAGCCTCAACCAAAATGGATGGAATTGGACCTAAAAAAGCCATTAAGTTTCGTTATCGATTAGGTATCAGTGGGAACATAAAGATGAAGGAGTTAACTAAGTATCAGATCGACCAAATGGAACAAATTCTAAGTCAAGATCATGTTGTGAATTGGGAATTCCAGAGGGGAGAACGAGCGGATATCAAACGATTAATTTCTATTTCTCGTTATCGTGGAATTCGTCATCAAGATGGATCGCCCTTACGCGGTCAACGAACTCATACTAATGCAAGGACTTCTCGCAAGCGAATGATTCTCTGAGAAAGATGTCTCCGACGCGTCTACTATTTGTGTTAGGCAGAGCAGAGCTTATTTCAGAGAGGCAGGAGGGACAAACAAAACATAGAGATGCTTGCTGCTTTCTATCTGTCCCAAGCAGATAAACCCCTGCTTCCACGGTCCACTTACCGAGGAAGAGATGCGGGAGGACCCGGGGCCAGAGCAAGTTGGG
This sequence comes from Ensete glaucum, assembly GCA_021527575.1. NCBI lineage: Eukaryota > Viridiplantae > Streptophyta > Magnoliopsida > Zingiberales > Musaceae > Ensete > Ensete glaucum. The sequence goes on from JAHSUZ010000011.1 coordinate 1,009,040, forward strand.
GTATAGAGCCGTAAGCGCGGTGGGGTGAGAGAGGACGTGCTCGTACGGTTCATAGTGTTTTTTGTTATGATATTTTCTACGATTTGTTGGGAACTTCCTCTATATTCGAAATATGCCTTTCTAGGAGCATTACGATCTGCAGCTCAAATGGTCCCTTATGAAGTATCTATTGGTCTTATTCTTATTATGCGCCTTGTGAGCACGTTTGGATCCTAGAAGGAAAGAGCTCGGATCTGCCCCTAACCCAACCCGGGAACGGACCGGAGGGAACCGCAGCATGAGGAATGTCCGCGTCTCGTCGCAAGGCTTCTTTTGCTTGCTTCTTTTTGGTCATACATAGGGAGGGCAGGCAGCTCTTTTGATGAGTTCGCTGGGGCACAAGGGTCCTGGTACTACCCAGGTGCGAAGAACCCCGGAGGTAACTGCAATGAGCAGAAATTCCACTAACCGGCCTAAACGATGAGCAAACACTCGAACGTGAGAGCAAGGGATCACCCAAGCAAGGAGTAGTTTGTTTGCTGGGTGACAGATCGGCCATAGGAGTACTCCGGGATATACACCAGGGCAACTAATGTCGAGCATACGACGATGCCGCCCGTTTACATTTCTGGAAGTCCCCGGCGGAGTAAAGGGCTGTAGGTGATGGCGCGTTCCGCTTCTTAGGGCGCATAAATAGTGCCGTTCCTATTGGGCTTAGTCTAGTATAGATGATGAAAGGCAAGACAGCACATGAGTAGTTCGCTCAAGGACCACACCCTCTCGAGAGCAGGATGCCGGCCGAGATGGAGCTGGGAGCTTTCTTTCCTTGGCCGCAAGGCGGGCTAAGAAAAGGCCTTTCCTTTACTTTACGACGAAAGCTTAGCTTGGTAGGCGCTGCTTACGAACCCTACTCCCTCAGACAATGCAATGCTCTTGAACACGAAAGTTTTAAGTGAAGCAAAGCACTCTTATCCCATGCGGAGTCAAAGGCAGCGCTTCGGATAAAAAGCACGAACGAGCCACATGCAGGGAAACTTGCACGTGTGGTTCTGGCCGGGGACCCCGGTATACTGTACTAATATGTGTAGGTCCCTGTAATTCGAGTGAGATTGTCATGGCGCAAAAGCAGATATGGTCTGGTATTCCCTTGTTCCCCGTATTGGTTATGTTCTTTATTCCTCGTCTAGCAGAAACTAATCGAGCTCCGTTTGATCTCCCAGAAGCGGAAGCTGAATTAGTTGCAGGCTATAATGTAGAATATGAGCGGGATGCGATCCTTAGTAGTTCACTGTTGGTGGAAGCCAATGTCCCGGGGACTCATTCTGACTGAAACAAGGGGTGGGTCTTTACCAACTTTACAAATCCAAGATTTAGGGGCAAATGGGCATTCTTAATTCTAAACTAATTCATGTAGGGTCGGACGTTTATGCCTTGTTCCAAATTGGGGAGTTGGGTCAAGCAAACTCCCTCCTTGGACGAGCACGGGGCTTAGTCAAGTAGAACCGGGTTGCGCTGCTTGATGCTCCGATCGAAAACAAATCAAATCAGTGGGGCCATGCCGGTACGACAGAATATGCGTGAGAAAGAGAAAAACCTCTCTTTGTTAGTAGGCTAGAACTTATAAAAAGAGCTGCCCGCCCGCTTCCATAGAACAATATCGTGGCAACGTAGACCTAAGTTTATTGGATCCTGGGGAACCATCACAAGTACGGCCGGCCTATAGAACGAGAATGCCGTGTCGTCCTGCGGAGCTTAGAATCAGGTTACTCGGAGCCTAGAAGAAGGAAGGTTACTCGCACAGACAGCTGACTACTTTTCAATAGCAAGTAATAGCCAAACCAACCCAGCTGGCTGGTCAATTTCAGTGATCTTATCGGCCGGCAAACCTGAGACGCACGACCACGGTCCCGACCTTACCAGAGCACCTACGGTTTACTAATCAATTTACATGCTTCGTTTCCAATTTCACATGCGTTTCTAGCTATAATTCTGTTTCAGCAGGCTGTTAGTTGTAGCGTGCGCCTTCCCTCCTTCTCTTACTTACTTCGGATTACTTCGGAAAGATTTCTAGCTAGTTTGTTTGGAAAGATTTTGCTCCATTCTTATGATGACCTGGTCCAGAGAGTACGAAACATCGGTGTAAAAGATTTAGTGGGATCAGTGAGGTTTCTTTTAGTAGGAAAGAGGTTAGATAAAGATCCTCTGTGCAGTTTTCTAGCCTTGAAAGCATTGGTTCGATTCTTTCTAGTGGTCATTCCTGCTCCTACGAGTTGTATTCTACCCCTTTTGCCAGTTCAATTCCTATAATTAGTGGTTGGGTTCCCTTTCTCCTGTGTCAGTACTAGAAGGCACTACTCCGATTTGATTGCTGAAGTCCTGTTCGTCCGGGTTCGATTCCAGGTTTTACTCTTGTCATTACCAGTTGAATGTCCCTATTGTAAGTGAAAGTATGATTGTGGCACCGGCTCAAGTCGAGCTAGCATTAGTGTAATGCCCATCAGTACGTACTAGTTGGATTCTATGATCGGTTAGTTCAAATATATGCATTCCCAGTTTCATTCCCGGGGCAGCATTGATTGATTAAAGCCTGCCTCTCTTTACTTTCAACCGGATACTAATGCCTTATGATCCTAACTTTAAACCTTGCCCGTGAGTTAGAGCTTGCCTTTACTTTCGACTAGTCTACTCTTACTACTTACTTTGTTGGATACGCAAAAAGAGTATAAGCCTATTAGACCGGAGTAGTAGCATCAGAGTCAAAGGCGGGAGAGGCAGGCTGCTAATCGAGTGTACTCAGTAAGGCATTGAAGTAATATAGATATAGAGATATCAGAATGCATGAAAAGAGGGATCTTAGTTGAAGCCCCAAAGCCGGGGTGGTCAGAATCATATATCGTCCTCGGTGAGCCAGATCCAATGTAAGTGTTTAGATCAGTAGCTCAAGGATGGAAGACAGGGCATTGAGACTCTAAAGCAAGGAACATCGACAGGCGAACCACAGAATTGAGTACATGAATTTCATAATTTCACTAAGCAGTACGGGAACGAAAGAAGGGAATGCCGGGACCGGACTGCGATTAGGTAGCTTCGGACTAAACTATCCATTTGTGTCAATACCAACTCTTACTTTGCGAATGATAGGAATGCGAGTAAAGAATAGCAGGCTAATCCAAAGGAAAAGCAGACTCATTTCTTAGTTGTTATCTTATTATTATCTGACTCTATTTATCTTATTCTATTTGTTTATCTTAAATGATTAATTAGCATATATTAGCATGTGTTTTATTAGACTCCATTTTATAGTAGTTGCTTGTTCGGTATTCCATGTTAGTGAGTAGCGAAAGTATTGTTGATGATTATTAGATTCATGCTTATGCGTTTAAGCCTAAAGCCTATAAGTAAGGGTGCTGCCATTAAGAAGTAAGGCGCGTGGGAAGTAAAGAAAGAATAAAAGCTAAGGTGGGAAATAGCATGGAAAAGGTCAGTAAGTAAAGGAATAGCTTGTGTGGGTAGGTAGGGGGCGATTCCGGATATAGGTTTGAAGTGTTATTCAACTACTTCTATGAGGATAGAAAAGGAAATACGGAATTTCCCCAGTGTAGTACTGGCAGTAATAAACCAAAAGCACTTGGAACCGAACTAGTGTTTCTAGGCCTAATCCCCAAAAGAGGATTTGAACCACCGCTACCAGACAAGTAACTGACATAACAACCCCTGCTGACAAGAATTCGCTTTGGTTAACGCTTGTATTCTTTGTTTCGTTTTTCTCTCTTTATTCTATTGTTAGGTGCACTAGACCGTACCTTAATTCCATTACTACTGAGGTTGGTTGCAATGCTGGCGCCTAAGCGGACTTGCCCTTTGTCATTCTTTACTATCCTTTTATCGCTCTTGCTACACCGTCTATTATTCTTTTATTGCTTATTGCTGCTTATTCACTTATTTTGTATCATATGATATAGTTTATTTACTTGTATTTGGAATATATGATATAGTGCATACAAGCATAGAATCAACCAACCCAATACTTATGTAACTGCAACTGTAATAAACAAAGCCGGAATCCAACTCTACAGTACAAGACCATAGTAAGCCCAAACCTATCTCGCCCTAACCTTAAAACCTCCGACTCTTATTCTTTGCCCTGATCTATGTACTCCTATTCCCATTTGTTTACTAGTGCAATTCCGGTGGGATTATTACTAGTGCAATGATGGTGGGACCCGAATTACTTAGTTATGTTTTCATTACTATACTTATGTTTTCATTACTATACTACTATGCCTAGTATTCTTGTTAGTCATCTAAGACAACAGCTAAAGAAGGGAACAACAACAATCAAACTCAAAAGCAAGAAAACAAGTGAGAAGTATAAGAACGAACTATTCCCAACAATAGGACAGATCAGTCTACTACTTTGTTTGGGAAAGGATTAAGCATTACTTTGCTACATTGTAGCATGCCTCTCCCAACTACCAAACTAAAACACTGCCTTCTGAACCTCGCTACTACTTGATGCAGCTACTACTATTGTGCTGCAACTGCCACTACTGAAATCAGGCTGTCACCAACGCTTCTATTGCTCTCAAAACGAACCCCAGGGAACCAAACTCTCCACTGGTGCCTATGAGACTCAACTCGGGAATAGAGATTTTCACTAGTGCTTACAATAATCTAGCGACTAACTCCACCAGGGATTACACTATGACTAATCATAATCAATAAAATAAATCAGAAATCAATCTATTAGTTTACTCTTCCTTACCTTTATTCTGACTTATTAATTGGAATATTCCTTTCATGGCTACCAGGCTGGCTTACTTTGCGAACATCTCGGGCGGCTTACTTTGCTGTGTTTTATTCTAATGGTAGTAGTGGATTCTCATAGTGGTCGATGGTTTCCTAGGTCCAAGTGTAAGTCGTGTTAGCACTTGTTCCATTCTATGTTCCATGCTCTACATAAGAGGCAGCCAGCCCGGTTTCGATCCGATAGTTGATAGCAAAAGTCCTAGTTCCAGAGGATAGTCTGTCTTGTCGGCGTCGATTGAATACCTAGTTCCGGGCGAGTAACTACTTGGCTGGTCTTACTACCCTTTTACAAACATCATAATCGAACTACTGACAAGCAGGCTTACTCTCTTGGCTTCCACCCGTATCCCAGCTCCCATCAGTTTCTTTGCTTCCACCCGTATCCCAGCTCCCATCAGTTTCTTTGTTCCATTTTGGTTTAAGTAGTCAAATCCTTAGTGTTACCTTAGACAGGTATCCTTGGCACGGTAGTTCCCATGACTTAGAGTTTTCCTCTCTTGTCTTTACTCTTATACTCTATGCTATCAACCTACCTCGCTTTCCTATAAGTCTGCCTTTCCTGTTTATCTTTCTCCAACAACTAATGGGAAGAATTGGGCTAGCGCTTAAAACTCTGCCACTACTGATTCGGAGAGAGCCTATAACTGATGAGTAAGAATACGGATATGATCCAACACACCTACTAGTAAGAATACGGATATGATCTAGCACACCCACTAATAGGAATACGGATATGATCTAGCACACCCACACATAAGGTAAGAATACACTCGCGGGTTATGATGTAGTGCCTAAGAGGATTAGTAGTAGAAGTAAGGTATGACCAATCGCCCGAGATGTAGGAAATTGATAAAGTAAACAAAGAACGAGAGGAACAATACAAAGAAAAAGAGAGTCCTAAAACAAACTAGAACTCGAACCACTTCTTCTAATATAAGTCAAAGAATTAAACTCAACAGTATTATCACTAACTTCTTTCTATTGATATCATAACTCACTCTATCGGTATCATAACCCAATTCATCTGTAGTAGTCCAAGCATTACTTATGCTATTATAGTTTATTGAACTCGGCTGCCCAACACAAATCATAGAATCCGATCCGGGCAAAAGAATACGCTACTGCCCAATAGGACTGCAAAAGGGAAATCGAACCAATACTAATAATCACTAACGAACTCAGCGACTACTGCTGCTAAGACAGACCTTAGCTACTAACTAAAAGAATAGGACTACGCCTAAGGGATTGATAAACGCCCCGCTCTCTGCAAGAACTCGATGAGGTTTCTCTCCCGACCTCCGATCTGACTCGCCCAGGTATTAAAGCTACTTACTATATGATAAAATAAGAAAAGAAAGAATAATAATCAAATAAGAAGAGAAGAAAAGAATAATAATCAAAAGAAAGATAGATATAGTATACTTATATGATATTAGCGAAAACTCCTTTGCTTTGCTATGAAAAATACCGGGAAAACGTGAAAAGAGAATTGAAAATAGGTTCGTTATGAAGGAAAACTCGTTTGCTGCCTTTTTTCACGGTAAAACATAAAAAGTCAGTATGCTTCGGGCAAGCTATGAAGGGAAATGCCTTTGATACCTTTTTTCTCGGGTTTCCATAACTTTTCTTTTCTTTAACTCTTCCGCGTAACTCTTTACATTACATAAGATAATTGTTTTGTTGAATAAGATAAGATAAGAGATTGTTTCATAATCGAATGAATTGTTTCATAATTGAATTCATTGTTTTGTTTAACTCTCTTTAGCGTGACCCTAAATATTGAAGTAGGAAAGTCGAACTGATATTTATGAATCCGCACAAGAACCTTTCTAATATACGTCAACAACGGAACTTTTGGACAACACTCGAACCGCATTAGCTTCAAGCAGTTGACGCACCCACCGTATCTCGACTTAACAAGCACCAACCACATTTGCTTCAGCAGTAGGTAGGGATGAGCATTCGGTTTCTGGTACTCGCGCTTCACCGCCTTTAAAGATATTGGAAGGTATGGGGATTCTAAATCACAGAAAAACACTCGTCACCTTTTCCTTGATCAAACTTTATATCACCGAGATCCTCATTTCTGTCTCTTGCCTCGCCCCGACCCGAACTCGACTTTCAGGGAAGAACTTGCGCCAACAGCTTGCTTGAAGTAAAGAACCTGTTTTTAGTGTTAATGAGCCTAGAGTATAGAGAAGATAGAGAATTAGTGGAATCTGTCTTTGTTGACTCGGCACTTAGGTTATGGAATTATTAGTCAAAAGGTGACGTATGAGTTTTAGTTGAAAGTCCTGCTCGAATAGAATCCAAATCCCAGTATCCAGTTTCAAGTGCTATTGCTTGTGTATAAGGAAGAAAGTGAATCAGTTAAGTCAACTCGGGAAGAAATGGTTACAATTCAATGAGGAACAGAAAGAAGGCAGTGTTCCTGTTTTGGCAACGAGAGAATAATGGCCTGTTAAAGGAAAGTCTACAAGCGAGAGATCAGAGGCAGTACAAGCGGTTCAATGAAAAAGATATGCTGTATGTGTAGGAACCCGGTCATTATAGAATCTGAGGTTAAGTCGACGGGACGGAAAGTGGACGGGAAGTGAATAAGTATCGTCTCCATCTTTAGGTGTTTTTTGTTGTTTTGTTGTAGATAGAATCCAGAATGCTTAGCCCAGCCAAGAAGACATAACCCGAAGGCGCAAGGCAAGAAACAGGCCCGTAGAAGGCATGGTAGCAATGGGTCTGATAGCAAGTGGAGCAAGTCGAGTTGAGGAAACTCAGTTTGTAGTTGGATTTCCCGTTTTGAGTTTGATTCACTAGACACAGCGGCCCGCCCATTAGTTTTTGTAATAGGAGCAGCAGTTCGAGTTGAATAGCTTCCGGAACAAGTAACAGCCCTTTTCAAGAGGAATCTGATTTCGTTGTCAGTAAGTCGGATTTAGATGTCATTAAGCAAGATTTAGATGTCCTTCAGTTTGCTAGTAAGGAACGGTAGAGTCGAATCCCTCCCTGTGTGGGCACCCAACCCACTCATTCGATTTCTATTGTTGTTGAGGATAGGAGGGCAGAACTCAACTATTGAGCAAGGCGGGAACAGCAGAAAATGATGAGTAAGGCTGTTTACTGGTGGCTCCATTCTGCATTGGTGGGGGTCCAATCCCAAATGTTGACAAAGCCTTAGTTCGGGGGCAGTGGGTCCAGTCTCATATGCCCTTTCCTTGTTGTGATTGGCCGGATCACCAGTCCAAGCCTAAAACCAAGCAAAGAAAGGCTAAGGTGAAGCAAAGACAGGATAGGATACAGTAAGGCAGGGCACGTAGATAGCAAAGTCAGCCCAATAGCCGGTAAAGGAATACCTAAAAGAGTGTAGCGAGGTAAACTGTACCTACCAATTCGATTCTATTCTCTTATTAGTGCTTCCATTCTCTTATTGTTATACATTAGACGTATTCTTTCATTACAGTGTATTTGCATGTGTTTTCTTACAGCAATTCCACGAGTAGTTTTCTTAGAGTAATTCTATTAGTTAGTTTGTATCAATGAGAAGCATCAAGCAGTAGAGTAGCTTTTTGCACCCGAGCCCAAACTCTTTCTTTTCGACTGGATGCGCTAGACTCCACTATAGTACATTAACTAGATGTGCTAGCCTCGTGCTACTACTACGATTAGTCTGATGGTTATGATTTGCCCCGTACTCCTATGCCTCCCGCCTTATTTGAGTTTAGAGTTGGCAGTGAGGTTAGGTTACTATGCTTATAGAAAAAGGTAACTAATATTATTATTAATGAAATCTACTTGACTGAGAATTCCTACATTGTTAGTATCACTTGGAGTTCGAAAGTCAGAAACAAGCAACGAACAAGCAAGCCCTAAAGTTATGTTCTTAGTTAAGCGTTAGGGAGTTAGGAGTTACGTGGGCTTGTACCTTACTTATCCTCAGAACAAGATGAATGACTTTCCAACTCTAGGCCTACCACAAAAGAATAGAGGATGAAAACCCAACCAAGAATACGATTGGTACGTCAAAAGGGCACTCTAAAAGGGCTTAGTAAAGCTGACAGATTGGCTGATGGCTAGGTATAATTGATCTTCTGGTATGATAGAAGTTTCCTTAGGTCGAGCCCACATCTAGCTTCTCTTCCTTAGTAATAATTCCAGTTTGAACTGATCTGGTAGTAGCTAGCAGAGGAAATCAAAGGCCAAAGCTTGGCACCGTAGAAGCTTCGTGGCCGATAAATTGATTTGACGTGGCCAAGAGCTTGTTCTTTCGTTTAGCTTGGCTCTTTCTTTTGTAGGCGTGGTAGAAAGATGAGGAAGCAAACTATAGCATAAAAGAAGGACTACTACGCCCCTGTAGTGAAGAAGCTTGACCGACCTCCTTTTCTTTTCCACCGATGTAGAATTGAATGAGGAAGTATCGAGTTGGCAATCGACCACTCCTGTTTAGCGGAGTACAAATAGAGAGTGGTGTTTGTTTGGCCAGGACCCAGTCGGTGAGCCAATTCGTAGATCATAAAATAGGCGCTACACCTATATACTCAATCGACTAGAGGGTATTTATCCATCTCACTACATAATAGAGGGCACCCTAAGATAAATGAGGAATCAAGCCTTTCCCCAATATGCTCGACATCCAATTTATAGGGACCCTACTAGAAGCTACATAACCTTGAAAAGAACATCTAAGAACTACATAGTTGGCTATAGGCACCCGATCTCCACGTTATGATTAAGCCATAGGGACCCATACTTACCCGACTTTTAGAAGAACCCATCATATATACTCATTAAGTGCAGTCTAAGTCCCGCCCATCATTGTCATTTATTTAGTACAGTTCTTTGAAGCGAATATGAGTACCGGTACCACTATGTAATTAGGTGTCTTACCTCTTTTCTATTCCGTTTATTATATTTATGTTTATATATGTTTATTATTTTATATATGTTTATTATATTTATGTTTATAACAATATATATGGATGCTTTCTTCTTTTCTATTCCTATATAAGTAACTTTCTTCTTTTCTATTCCTATATAAGTAAGTTGTGCACTGCACTCAACAAGTAAACAAGCTCCATAGCAAGCAGAAAGAGAAAAGGTGTCGCGGGCCAAGCAACGCCAAGCGCCTACTATGTCTGTAAAGTATTACTTTCCTGCCTATCAATCAATATTACTTTCCTGCCTATCAATCAATATTACTTTCCTAATATATATATAAGTCCGCCCACCATTTATTCTTGTGCTTGTTCCAGACATGCCTATATGCCTATGTTATATTAGGTTGGGGTCTGTCACTACGCTCTATAGGTCTTACTGCACTTACCGACAGACTTGTATTTATACCTCACTTGTCCATGCTTGAGTCTGATAATCACCTCTTTAACTCTGGGTAGATGGTTATGCATCCGGTATGTCACTCAGTGGTAAAAGAATATGGGTACGCTCTAGTGCATCTAGCTACTAACCTAAAGAATGGACCTATCAACCAGTAATGAAACTACCAGTATCGGGAATAGAACTGGTGCTAACCGTAATGTCACTCGGGGTCACCATCGCTAACAGGACAGGACTTGGCTAGTGCCGAACCTAACAAAACCTTCGCTTGAAAACGGGAATTGAGCTACTGCTGATGAGAGTGGATCCACTGAACTCAAGGCTGCCCCTCCCCCTTTACTTGTTAAGAAAAGAACCGGTACGCTGTTGTGCAGTATAGACTTTCAGCAGCCAATATCGGATTGGAGCTAATGCTATGCTTACGCCCCCGGGAATAGAGATTTGAACTAACCCAATCAAAGAATCAATCAAATCAAAGAGCAAAGGATATGTATTAGCATCATCCGAATGGAACTACTACTTATAAGGATAAGGATGGAACTACCAGCGTCCGGAATCAATGAAAGAAAGAAAGACTTTTACTCTCTACCGGGAATACGAATGCTGCACTATGGGAACTAAATCAGTGCTTTTCGGACTTACACTCATAACTAGGAAAGGGAAATAAACCAGTGCAGTGCTTCTATGACACTGAACAAAAGAAGGGGAATCCACCTCTCAATACAGAAAACAACTAAGGAGTAGAAGACTATTGCTTGTTAAGTAAGGATAAGGAGACTAATACGCTGCTAACAAGGCTAACTGCCCTATCCATCAGTATACCCTTCCTGCCCCAAGGTTTGCTTTGCTGTCTTTTATCCTTGAGCTAATGCCTCAGAGCCTGCCATCCCAAACTATCAGGTTACCTTTCCTCAATCGAATTCTTATTATTCTTTTATTCTTTTTTCATATACTATATTCTATTTTCTTATTCTTTTCTTATGTTATTATTTTATTATTATTCTTTTCCTATCTCTTTTTTCAACACTTTCCTATCTCTTTATTTAATTATTATTTTATGTTAATTATACTTTCCTACATTCTATTCTTTTATCGTTAAGTAAGTATTCTTTCTTTTTCCCACTCTTTTGGTATGAGCTGGCTGCTTGCTTAGAATAGGCTGGCTGCCTGGTCGAGAGGGTATAAAGTCGGAGTTCCCGGCTCAATTCTGTGTATTTAGCATCTCAACTCAACTCTTGTTATCAGCAGCGCAATTCTGATCCACAGCAGGTTGATTCCGACTGGTAGCATTTTCATCCTGACGCTTACCCCTACTAGTCTATTACTGGATCCATATCACTATACTCATTAGTCAAAGTGCTACTCTGATGTTGACTATACTCCATGGCTTGTAGCTCGTATACAAACACGGGTATCCTTACCAATTACTAGTGATTCCGTGCTGCTCCCCGGGCTCCTCATTCTTTATTCCTAGTTGTAATAGCTGACATAGAGAATAGAGAGAAGAGAAAAGATCCTAGTAATAGGGTTATTGGACTTAACACCGAATCACCTGATCTCGAGTGAAATGCAAAATCAACTCCCTTTTTTTTCTCTAAAAACCACTAATAAACATACTAGCAAATCTATATTAAGAAAACGGAATACTTAATTGAAGAATACAGAAGTAACACTCATAGAAGTCAGAATGGGCATGTATTTCGGAGGACAAGAATGCACCCGGGTAAGTAATGGGTAAGTAATAGAGTGGATGGGTCCAAGAATAGGTAGGGCCAGTATTACTTAGGTTGGAGTTATAGGGCGAGTAGTTAGCTTTCTTACTCGGTATGGCAGAACTCCACTATGAGGACAAAGATGAAGAAGTCACCTTGAAAGTAAGGCGCTACCGGATTAGATTAGCCTAAGTTAATATGTGTTTTCTCATCATAATATCATTCTCGTCAGGAGCGGTTGAGCCCCTTTGTGTAAGGGGGAAGTCTTGCCGGCATCAATGAAATTCTATATTATAAGATAGAGCACTGGAAACAGCAGCTCCATTCTCATTGCCCCATCTACTCAATTACCCCCATCTTGTAATAAGCGTAAATTCCCCAACGACGCAGCCGGCTTAACTATTCTCAGCAGCCAAAAGAGTTACGCTAAGCTAGGCAACTTGAAAGTACTAAGCTAAAGAAAGGATTTGCAGTTGATGTCTTTATTGGTGGTAGGGGCCTTACTTCTATTATGATTATTGTTACACTGAATTAGCAGACTTACTTGCTCCTACTAACTTTGGAGTCAGTCTGTCCTTTCTTTCAACTATTCTGACTACCCGCCTCACACTACTGACTTGCAAACTTTATCCTGCTTTTACTCTCCGGTACGATCTAGCGCATCCAGGAGTTTACGAGGGGGATCATTGGACATGTGCCGGCAGGTAAGAGGCTTCATTTACCCAGCTCGATTCCTGCTATCAGTTCTTTAAGTCGTGAGTATAGCTGCAGAGTCAAAAGCACGAGTTTGGCAAGAGAAGAGGGGGAGAATTGGACATGTTTTACAGATAGCCAATTCTGCTATACAAGGATTAGTCTTCTAGTTCTGATTCCACTCTTTTGGCTGCTTTATATGGGATGGATTCAGTAGTTCAAATCTTTGTGGTCTATCTGATTCCTATAAGCAGTAAGGGCAGTTGCAGCACTAAAGTCAAAGAAATAGGTCGGACCCCCGTGCCGTGATGCTGATTAGGGTCAACGTTAACTTTGATGATTTCTTTTTGTATACACGGATAAAGAGATAGGGTTGGGCAAGGCAGAGTATCAGCTGACCGAGTTCAATTCCCGGCTTCTTTTCTGGATTCTTATAAGTAAGTTTGTTTGGCATTCTGGCTTCTGTCTTTGATCCTTTATTGACTACTGCACTGGAAAGAACTATTACTAATCATATTCGAACCTTATACTATTACTAATCATAATAAATCTTAGTGCTACCGAGGCTGCCCGCTCTGTGCTCCAAAACGGATATCCTTGTGTCTCAGCCTGCCCTGCCCCTATTATCCGAAGAAAACCACGCCTTATTGCCTTGAGTTGGAGTCCACCACTACTTTAGTTGCTGCATTAATGTTTATGAGGTTAGGTCTGCTACTACTCGCTCTAATACTGGAATTTCCAATCTAACCCTGCCTCTGAGCCTTACCTTTCTCTAGCTATTGGTCCGCCCCTACTGTATATTCCACTTATACTGATGATGTTAGTTACATAATTTAATTAAGCCTTATAGTCATTAGAGCAAGCCTATTTCGAGTGGAAGGGGTGCTAATGTGTAATGTAATGTTGGCGCCGTTCTCATAACTGGAGAAAGGCCGTGCTACCACACTAATAAGGATTAATACGAGAACTCAGGCTTACCATCTTTGCGTTAATTCTAAATCATACTCTTCCGAACGTTAGGGAACCCTTAACATATAGAATAGAATCTAACTTACTGGTATGCTAATCAACATAGAAATCCGGAATTGAATCACTGATAACTACAATCAAACTGGCACGCACTACTGAGTTTACGAGGGGGATCATTGGACATGCCTCGAAGCTATCTACCCCCCGGTTGTGTTAATTCTATCTTTATGGGCGGGGGCTTAGCTACACTCTTTCGCTAAGATAGATGGGCAGTAAAGCGAGACTTGGTTTTTCAGTAGTAAGTAAAGTAGCAGGCAAAAGTATTAGTAGTAAGAGTATTGAATATAGAATACGAATAATAAGAGTAAGATAGAGATGAGGAAAGGAAATGCAATTATGAACTTAAAGTGGAAGTAACAAGTAATCTCCCAACTACCAAACGAAAACAACTCTTGCTCGCGCTTTGCCACTACGCTCTCCCATTACTATGGTTTAGTATGCCTTTCCTGTTTCTTGACCTGCCTCTCGTATCATTCTTTTCTTCCTGTTTTTACTTGTGCTAGTGTGAGTTACTAAAGTCAAGAGAATCATCATAAACTGGGGAAGCTGGTGAGGAAGAAAGATGTGAATGTGGATTAAGTAGAATCAGCAGCAAATGAGCAGTGCCAGGCTAATAGTGAGTTTAGTAGCGACTTGGTGGCTAATATCTGGTTAGTGATTGGTGACTAACACTCGGGGCGTTGAGGAGACAACTCAAAAATGAGTGTTTGGGTAGTAAGATTTAGCTGAAGGATAGCAATACTAACCAGGGGTAGGAACATAGGAGACTAAACCCCCGCACAGACGCATTTAAGGCAGTCGTAGCTGAGGTAGGAACTAAGGCTAAGAGACCTGAGTGTAAGAGTATGAGTTAGGAGCCAAAGAGTGAGAGCTAGGCTAGGAAAGTAAGCCCCTCGGGCAGTCGTTTTAGTTTGGAAGCTTTAAAGGTTGGTTCAGTATGTTAGAGTTGTGTTTCGATCGGGCCAAGTAACGTATAGATGCAAGCAAGGATCTGAGGTCTATAAGAGATGGATGTTATTTTAGTCGTCTCCGCTACACTCTTCCGCTAACGGAACAACTCATTAGTCAAAGAAAGAGGTAAGGTGGATCGACATAATGAGGCTAACGGGCGAGGCTTTAAGGCAGCAATTTCAGTACTGGAATTTCTAGTCGAATAATCTCGTAGGCAAGAAAGTAAGTAAGGAGACTGAGGTTTCGAGCAGGTAGGGGAAGCGGGCAGTTGCAAAAGTACTAGTTTCCGGTTCAAGTAAAGTTGGCAGTGGGGTAATTCCCAGTCTCCCTTTTCAGTCTTAGAGGCGGGTAGTCACATCCTGTATTACCAATCCGAGCCTTATTAGTCGTAGTTGAATTCGCAGTTTCTTGTTCAACTCTTATTGATAGTAGTAGAATCTCTAGGTTATTGTTGAAGCCCTGTCAGTACGACTTGACTTCTTTCTTCTGAGTGCGATTCCCGAGCTCCATTCCAATAGCTATTAGTTCAATTCGCCTGGTATGGTACACGAGTTGTTGTCTTATTGGTTAAGTAAGGGAATAGCATGTGTTACGCCTAGTAGATTGATGTATTACAAATTATCATTTTCGAAAGAAGTCAGAAGCGAACCCCACTAACTGCTATGGCAAAGAATAAGAGTAATAGTAGAAAGAATTAAAACAGAACTAAAGAAATGAATCCATAAGTTACAGACCAATGGCGCGCCAAGTAACTACTACAAACACAGGCAAGGGAATCCAATCTATTAAACTTAATATGAGTTATGACTTCTTATGTCTTCGCGTGTCGCGGTAGCGAGTTAACACCTGACTCCTTTTCTTGCTACTATGTTGATCAAGTCTGTCCCCCCTCGCTCATAGGCTTACTTTACTGATCGTATATCCGCGTATCTAAACCTTAGATTAGAAGCGACTAATACGGATGAGAACAAAATGACTACTTTACTTATAGAATCAATGTCTCTGGGGCAAATGAGGTTACGATCTAGCACATACAGGTATAAAAATGAGTAGCAGCAACAAAACACATAATATGCCGTAAGGGGGCGAGCCTTACTCCCGTGGGTAATCTTATGTATTGTTGGTGCTCGTGCCAAGCCTTATTTCGTAGCTTCCAAGCCTAATTGCCCTGCCTTTCATTCCACTGCTCTTTACTTTCTTTCTGTCTTTCTTTAGCTACTAGCTTTGTTTGATTCCGGGGAAGCCGGTCTTTCTTTCCTTTTTTCTATAGGTCTACCGTTCCTTTCCTTCGAGTAGTAAATACTGACTAATACTCTGTCTGGGAAATGACTTAAACTCAAAAGATGGAATCGGGTACGGTAAAGCCATAATATAAGTAGTACGCCCGGAGTCATACAAGTAGCATGCCCAGAGTCAGTAAGTAGAGTAGCTCTGATTGATTCTGCCCTCCTTCATTCTGTATTTCGATCTGATTGATTCTGTCCTCTTTCATTTAATATCTCTGGTTTGATTCCCAGGTTAGAGACTATTCTTGTGCCCCCGCATTATGGATTCCCACCACTTGCTTGAGATTCTATGGCCTCTATGCGCTTTGCATTCGATTGAACTCATACTAATAAGTGGAAGAATAAGGGTATGATCTAACACACACGGTGTAACAAGAAGTATCAGGTATAAGAAGCAGGCGTTCGGAATAACAGGAGCAGTACTACTGTCGGGTAGGAATAACAGGACAGGCCTAGGTCGGTGAGGGCAGTCTCATAGGTTCAATAAGGAATTGAGTTATGGAGTTGCTGGAGGTGGTTAGTAGCATTAGAATGATGAGCGGGGAAGTAAGACCAAAACATAGGATGACAAGCCTGTTTTCTAGTAGTTCCTGTAATATTAGTGGAGGAATAGTTCCTTTCTCATATTTGTAGGGGAATCCGACTTAACTACGGGATAGGTAGGGCTCATAGGCACCAGTGACATTTCCTTTTTCTTGTTTCAATTGCTAGATGCGCTATCCTCGTACCTTGAGTCGAAGAGTGAAAGGCATAAGTTTAAGGAGCTGAGGAACGAGAGACAGGAACTACATAGACAAAAACCGATGTTAGATCTGTAGCGCTAGACTCCAAGCAAGGGTGGCTGGTGAGTAGATAAGTAATAAGTAAAGACATACTAATAGGCAGTAAGGACAGGCTAGCAATTTAACTATAGCGTTGAGGGCAGTGAGGGAAGTCTAAGTTATGAGTTAAGATTTGAGAAGCATTAGTGTATTAGTGACAGTACCATATGACCTGGTCCATTCCTTTTATTATAGTAGTTCGGTCCTTATTGGTAGGGTAGTTGTGTATTCGGAGAAGCACTAGATGTTACTGAATACACAAACAACTGATCGCTAGTTCAAGACAAGAGAAGAGAAAAAAAAGCAATATAGACTTCGCCTTGGTTTCGCTAATCAACTATCAGAGAATACTCGCTAATCCAATAGAAGATAACTGAAAACCGGAATCGAATAATAAAAGATAGAATGAAAACAAGTAGATAAGGTCTGAGAATTCAACAAGTACTAAAGTCATTCGGAGATCATAAGGTATTAATTTACTCAAAGCAAAGAGCCAGAGCCAGAGGCATAGTTGAAAGAAAGAGAGGAGAGCCTAAGCTGTATTCTTATCGGAGGAGTTAAAGAGCAAGAGGGTAAATCTGATGGGAATAAATGAACTATTTAATGACATCTGTCGTTTTATGGGAAATCACATTCAAAACAGATATGGATTAGAAATACAGCATTTTAAAGTGGATCAATTATGGTCTCAAGTCTAACCCTTAAAGTAGTGGTCCAGAAGTACTGAGTTGTGCCTAGTATAAGTATAAGACTCATAATTTCACTGATAAGGTAGAGTTAAAGAATAGAACTAAGTAGTGAAAGAAAAAACTAGCTCTATGGTTATGACCAATCTTCTGATAAATATACTAGCTCATAAGAATAAGGGATCAACTAACTCCATCGGACTTGCTTGCCTACCTCGACTCTGGACTAGCTTGCCTCTGAGTTGCTAGTGGAATTCTGTATTTGTAGTGGTAGATAGGTCGGGTACTTGGTTGGAAAGAAAGAAAGAAAGTAGTGACTTGGCCCTGAGTGACTTTGCCCGCATCCTAGTACATAAGAATAAGATCTAGCTTGCTAGGGTAGTTGTTGAAACAGTCGAAAGGGAATCCCCCGATAAGAGAACTCCACTGGTGCTTCTCAGACCGGAGAGCTGCTGCTAACAAGAAAAGAACTGTAACTGGCAAGCCGGTAAAAACGACTTTGCTATCAAAAATCCCGGGAAAACGATAAAATACAAAAAATATGAACCCGGCAATGAAGGCAAACTCCTTTGCTATCAAAAAACCCGGGGGCAAGTAACTACTAGACAAGACGACAAGCTACTACTAATGTAGCGCGTCAGTGAAGTCATCTACTAGTGTCGCGGCTGTTGAGCGTCCTCCGCGCAACAGTAATCGTTGCTTGGTGTGTAGCGGCAGAAGTTTCATAACTTTTCAATTACTTTTAGGTTCGCAATGAAGGGAAATGCCTTTGCAGCCTTTTTTACCGGGAAAACATAAATTTATCTTGACTTTGGGGTTCTCTATG
The DNA here is from genome assembly GCA_021527575.1 of Ensete glaucum. Taxonomy (NCBI): domain Eukaryota; kingdom Viridiplantae; phylum Streptophyta; class Magnoliopsida; order Zingiberales; family Musaceae; genus Ensete; species Ensete glaucum. Next base: position 1,027,160 of record JAHSUZ010000011.1, read on the forward strand.
AAGGAAATTGCCTTCGCTATCAAAAAACACGGCAAAACGTGAAAAGATCATTCTGCCTAGTAACTCTTTACCACTCTTTTTAGCTACACTCTTTTCCGCTCCACTCTTTTAGCTACACTCTTTCGGTATATGAGCTGGTATGAGAATAGGCTGTAGATGCTAAGATGGTATTAGATGCTAACTGGCCAAGCAACGTAGTAAGGCCTAGCACTGCTGCCCTATCCATCGTTCTGCATTTTGTTAGGAGGGTTCTGGCTTGGTAGTATTAGCATCAGTGCACTAAGGTACAATCTAGAGCGCACCTAGATGTAACAATTAGGTACGACATCACGCACAGAACTCAATTGCTACTAGAATGAATCAGACAAAGAAACCGGGCTAACAGGACTGTAGCTCATAACCCGGAATTCCACTCAGAAGTCATGGTCTCCAACTTGAACAGAAGAAGTCACCTACGAAGTCATAACGAAGCGGGGAGCAAAAAGTAATAACGAAAGAAACTCACTAGTACTCCTTTGATGAACCCCCCGGCTACAGGAATGAGAGTGCCGATCAAAGGAATTGCCACTAATGGGGCTTTGACTCATAGCTCTAACCCCGCTCAGCGATCCCAGCCTCCACCTCTTTACTCGAAGTCTACCCTTCTATTCTACTATACCGATTTAACTCCCCCATCTTCCATCTACCAGATTCTAAATGAGCTGCCCTTCCTGTCTTGTCTTCAAATCTTATCTCGCCGTCTCTCGCAGCTCATGCTTCGCTGCCCTTCTTCAATTGCCCTATATCGTTCGAGGTGCTCTACCTTCTTACTTGTTTATTTCATGATTAAATGTCACTATTCAGTTATCATATACAATATTTCAGTTATCATACAATGTTGCAACCATTAATTCTCTTGGCGTGCTTTCCTGTCTACCAGCCCGCTAATAACAAAGTCATAATACCTTAATAGATAATTTCTCTAGTGCTTGTAGGAATCGAACGAACACAGAGGAGTCGGGCACGGCACGCACCACTGCTAGTAGGAATCGATAAGCAAACTAAGCACCAATGTCAACGAGCTTTTTCGCAGGCTGAACTACACCTCTTATTGGAAAGAATCAACTCAATGCTAACAGACTACTTTCCTAGGCTCAGTGAACTACTCTACAAAGAGATAAATAAACTCTAAATAATGCCAAGTGGAATTTCGTTTCGGTGAAGTAGAGTGGCTTGCTTTACTTTTGCTTTTCCTTTCCGGTAGTAGCGGCCAGGCCAGTGACAGTGATTGTGTAACAAAAAAGTAAAGTACAACAAAATCAGCTATGCTTTGTTTGAGGGCTCCGGAAGCAAGTAAGGAAATAGCTTCTGATGCTTGTCTTGCTTCTATCATAAGTGCTCGATACGTTTGATTTCTTTGTTTTTACTTCCGCTAATGTAGTTATGGAAATTAATGTTGGCTTGGCTCTGTTGTATTACTTTCCTCCGCAATACGAGTTGACCTGCTACAAATAACATAGTAGTTGATCTTTTAGTTAGGGAGCTACTCGACCCAGAGGAAGTACCTGGCCGGGCCCGGGTCTTCATCAACTAAGGTTAGAGTTAGAGTTGGAGCTGGATCAGAAGAAAGGAATTTAGTATCCCCTAAGGCTAATCGAGTACCGGCTTTTGCTTTGAAGGGAAGAAGCAAAGACAGGCCTTGAAGTGCTAACAGATAGTGGCATTTCAGAATCTCATGTTGCGCCAACAAAAAGGGAGGCTGTCAGCTGTAAGTGGGAAGTCTACAATGGTTTCCGGACCTTATGAGTAGTGGTCCAGTCCAAGTTGTCAATCAATGTAAGAACTTAAAGTAGAGGTTGGCGCGTGTAAAGAAGAAAGAGGCGGTATCAGTGCCAAAGTCAACCTAGGTAAAGCGTGAGAATAAAAAGCAGCAAGACAAGATATAGGGAATGTATTTACAGGTCTCTATACTAGATTAGTTGCAAGAGGAGAATCTACTGTATGGGATCTCTAGAATCTTATGAATCAGAGTATCTGGGGTGGGTAAATAAACTATAAGCTGTTGTCGGGAGTGATGTATCTGTATCTGTTGCCAGCAATCGGTTCTTCAAATCAAGGAAAGAAAATCAAAGTAGAGAAGGATCGGGAATAGCAGCTAGACCTAAGTGAGGCAGTGTTGTATCCCAGAAAAAGATTAGAATCAGGTGTTTCAATGCGAGTTCACTCAACAAGCAAAAAGAAGTAACGTAACAGACAAATAAATACATTAGAAGTGTTATAAATGAGTCCTTATTCTCTTAGTAAGTAGTTTTTACTAGTCCTTTCTTTCTCTGGTTATGTGTTAGTTGTTACCCGGTCTTTATTCAATTGCATTAGTGAGTTATGGTATCGAAGTAGTTTGTAAAGACACTAACCTTAATTTACTCCTTTCCTTTGCTTTTGCCGAACTAACCTTTTGAACTTCATTTCCCCGCACAGCTTTCAATCCTGCTACTTTATTGTCGGCCTCTCAACTTAACTTGCGGGTTCTGTTGATACAGCTTCTTCTTATCCTCCCTGAGACTTAACTTTTCCTGAGTCTGGCCTAATACTAAACACTTTGACATTAGTGGTTCCTTGGGCTAACTTTCGCTTGCCCGAGTTGCTTTAAGAAAAGAATTGAGCTATCAGCGACAAGTATAGAAATCTAAGTCAAAACACACTCTGGAACTAAGATAGGGGATAGGGTTGGTTTGTTTCGGTCACTAAAAAAGGTTTATAGGAATCATACACTTGTTCATACGCTGGTGCTAGTTGAAAGGATTACTGTTCACTTGTTTGTGCTCTGCTCCCCTTCCCTTGCTTCAAGAATAGAGGAAGGATGGTGCACCTACAAAGTAATAAAGTAATAAAACACTACAATGATAATGGTCAAAAGTGGAAGAGAATCGTATCCATAGGAAGAAGTTAAGCAGAATGCCCAGTTTCAGTGGAATCCCTAGTGTCAGTTTCTTCTGTCTTTGTTGGCTTGGCGCCGAGATCAGATACTGTGCTAAAGTCAGCAGCAAGCTAATAAGAATGGCTACCTTTGAATCTGTGTTGGCGCCTAATAATAATGGCGACCTTTGAATCTGTGTTGGCGCCTAATAATAATGGCGACCTTTGAATCTGTGTTGGCGCCAAAGAGAAGAGGTTGAAAAAGAAGAAGAAAGACCCTATACGATACGAGAAGGAGCTACTGTGCCGTTACTTCATTGTATGCCCGGCCAGGTACAAGAGATAAGATATGAAATGGAATGAATCACTTCAAGTAGTGGTCGGGACAGAAAGTGTAGTGAAGTTGAATAGCTTCCGGACTATGAAGGTGCTACAGCGGGACAAGACAAGAGGTATCGCTTTTCTCGTCATTTATAAGCCGACAAGCTCCTGTGTTTGACTCATTTTATTTCCATTCCCCCTATGTTGCCATCCATAGGATCTTTGAGTGCATTTCTTTTTGATAACATGGATCCTTGCCTCTTTACTTACCTTCAAGCTATAGTGCACTAAATTAATAAATGAAAACTCCAATTGAAGAAAATCTGATTGGTGGAAGATTACCCGATCCATACACTTATGCTTTCTCCCTTATCTTTAGAATGAATTAAGCCAGAACAAACTAAATGAGAAAACTAGGCCTAACTAAACTCAACTTTAGCGCGGAAGAAGAGATAAGGACAATCAGTCGACGAATTGGATCTTAAAGCTACCTATACGTGCTAATTCAGTACTCCAGTCTATCTATTAATTAAGGGTGAGGCTGCCTCTAGCTTATCAGTAATGGAAACTATGAATATGTGGATAGCAAGTAGATAGCAAGTAAGCAGCAAAGCAAGTAGTTCTTAACTTCAAGGGGAGGTCGAGTGAGGTGTTGGCACAAGGAAGGTCAGCAAGCGGGTCTTCACTTTAAGTGGATTACGGGTCGGGCCTTTACGTTGATCGTGGAGAATGTCCTTCTGAAGCCCCTTTCTTTACGTAGAACTAATTCATTCAAATGGTACCTATAGGTAATTACACTTATTGTTCCGCCTACTTGGCTACTAAAGAATCAGTAGTGTGCAAGTAAGAGTCAAAAGTGTTTGTTAGCGGCAATCGGCAAATTGGAGTGAGTGTAGTTCTTGTGGAATAATAATAATAATAATGCTTAAGCAGGGCCGGGCCCAGACTCAGTAACAAGTTAAGAAGCAGGAACCATAAATATGTTAGGTGAAAATGCATTTATACAGCCGAACAAGCTACACAAGTCCTGCTTGTTTTTATTAAAGTTATTATGTTGGGGGCATACCAGCAATCAATATTCTCTCCTACTCAATTGGCGCTCTAAAAGATGAAATGAAATGCAAAAGGGGGAGTCTAAATTCCGTAATTCGATCAGATGCGATATCTCGATTAAGGTGAAAGGAAGCAATCCAAAAGTGTAGATGGTGTTGGGTGGCGGTAAGATTCTTTATTTCTTTCTATACTAGGGCGAAAAACGAAAAACTCATATTTGACTGGTCGAGTTGAATCCTATACTTGTGACACCTTCTTCAGATCCAGATCCATAGCTTTAGTATACTTTCCTCTGGCTATTGATAAACTGCATCTGCTTCATCTGTTGCCTGTTGAATTGGGCTTGCTTCCTTCTCGTTTGAGACAAGGCGAGAGTCCTTTCTAACCAACCCTAGCCTCTTTTTAGACTATGATTACATATACGCGAACAAACTGGAAAAAGTACTCAGCTCAGTACAACGCGCTAAAAAGTTGTATCGCACAAGTGCTTCTGAAATGCGTAATTACGGTTGACTGGCCGCCTCCAATAAAAGAATTGCCGTCAACAACCTCCCAGCCAAGAAACTATTATTATATTTTGACCAACTTCCATACAATACCCCACTCAACAAGCGGGTCTGTAAGTGCAATTACTAGTTATGTGTACCCTAATTATTAATGGAGAATCATATAGATCGGAGGGCGGTGTTGGCGCTCAAAAGAATACTATAGCTGTTGTTCGGCGTCAAGAGTGACTGTTTGTTTTATCGGCATTAGCGAGTTGACCTGCTACAAATAAAACAGTGTGTTGACATTCCTGTAATATCATTCATATATTAGAGATGCGCATAAGGTAATATTAAGGAATTATGTTTGACTTGCCCGCAAGGGAAGATGGTTTCAATGAAACAAGGCGTTCTGTGACAGTTCAATCAATTGCTACAATGCGAGTTTAGTATCTCAGGCGAAAGTGCTGCTCTGTCCTAAATACGAGTTCTTCAATAAAGTAGAGAGTTAAGATCGGGTGAGGAAACTGCAAAAGCAGGATGGGGATAAGGTGCTTCTTCAAGTTGCTACGTTCGGTCAAAAAGATCTGATGCTTTAGCGCTTGATAGAGAACATTCATTCTTTGCTGTGAGATCATATACTAGGTAATAAAAAGATAAAATTCCTGTTTGTTTGCGAGGTTTTGTTTGTTTGTGAGTTCAATTTCGCTAATAGAAGAGTAAAGAGTAGTATGTAGCTGAACCAGTAAGAGAACCTGTAAGTAAAGCAAAAAGTGAAAGTAAAGTTAGCGCCCCAAGATAATCAGCTGGCTCAGAAGCGGAAGGAAGCTTATAAAACAGATCCAGATCATTGTAGAGGTTCTGTTCCGCGGTGGAAGTATAGATCATAATACAAGTTAAGGAGAAGAAGTAGTTAGGTAACATTATTCTACACCAGAGGGGGCAATCAAATAAATTATCCAAAAGTATCATGGAAGATCTCTATCAGTTGTTCTAGTTCATTGGCGCCTACAATCTGTGCTTTCAGGTTTCATTGTTGGTTGATACTCGTATGAAGTACTTTGAGCATCTAACAGGTAATGCAGCCTTAGAAGCAGTAAAAGAGTGTAGTACCCATTCCTTAGTGTAGTAGTGGCTTGATCCGGTGTAAGTCTTTCTTCTGGGACTCATTCTTTGATTACTTAGCTCCATTCCTATGAGCACTCGCTTCTATTCTTATATATAGTAGAGTATTCTAATGGCGGAGTAAGCCCAATAGCCAGAAGCGCTAGGGTAAATGATTAGATAGCGGAGAAAAATAGCGACTCTGACTCATGAGTAAGAGCCTTGTTACCGGTAAAGGCAGCCTTGTCGGTAGAGTAGTGGAGTCAAAGACAGGAGGAGAGCCTTAGTATAGTAGTGGCGAAGTACAACTCTCACATGGGACTCGACAAACTCTCACATAGGACTCGGCGTAAGGGAAAGCAAGCCTTGTTAGCAGCAGTTGGGTTCTCTATTCTCATATCCCTAGGATCATACCTATGAATTAAACTCTTTATTCTAAGTGCAAAAGTAATGTTGTTTAAGACATTATGATTTGCTTCAAGTAGGGACGGACAGTCTCACTTCTGAACTAAGTAATGTTATGTTTGTAACAGGCCTAGTCCAGTATATATTAATACAGAACTCAAGTACTTAATTGAAGAAGAAGAGATCAATTCTAGAATAAGAGAAAGGAAAGTAAGCAAATAGGCCAGTAGCTAAGGTCTTATCGGAAAGTAGTCCATTCTCACATTCCCCGGTCCAATTCGAATTATCTTTGTTGAGATTGAATTCTCGCCGCTGGTGTCACGTTTTCAAGTAGGTAGTTGAGGCCTATAGTTTTAGTAGAAGAAAGAAGAATCGAAGTTGAAATACATAGCTTATAAGTCACCTTATCGGACCAAGAAGTTCAGCCTCATTGGCATAGCAGCAATTCTTGAAAGCTGCAATGAAGGTCTTGATAAGCGCCCCACACCTACCAGCTGCTGGGAAAATCAGGTAGGATCTAGCGCCCCAGTAGGAAAGAATGGAACTCGTGTAGAAATAGCGGGCTAACACTACATTGGAATTCCACTACTATATGGAAGAGTAGCAACCAGGCATGCATACGAAAATGCACCCACCCGGATTATTAGACTTCGACTCATAACTATACCTTTCACTCTGTCCCTGGCATCCTTGCCTTTTAGTTGACCTACTACTTATAAAAGAAAACTACTGTTCCTGAGGCTTACTACCTTGAACCTAAGTCCAACTCTATACTCCTCGGCTCTATACTTTGTTTGTAATTGAACGATGGCGATAGGTTTCTATATTTGAAATAATAATTCCATTCCATTAGTATAACCTATGTGTTACGCGCCTAGAAGTATCCACTATATATGTTTGATATGACAAATAATAATGAAAGTAAGGGACAATACTATTAGTAGTAAGCACCCGAATGGAACTAACCCCTAACACCAACACCCCAATAAAGACATTAACTTCAGGTCCTTTCTGTAGCTCCGACTTTCCAACTTCCCCTACAACCTTACACGCCTAACTACTGATTTGGTCACTTATACACGACTTCAAAGCTGTCTCTACTGAGGCTTTATCCTTGCCTGCTTTGCTTGCCTTTGTCGTATCGGTAAGACCTCTTTTGTTGTTAACTTGACTTCTAACGTTTATTACTCATTTATTTATTTATAGCCTCCTGATTTATCTAGGAATAAGTAGACTAGACTAGCTCCCAAACCATCATTGACCTCACTCGAACCAACCTACAGCCTATAGTATAGTAGTACGTGCCCATACTCCTGTCTTAAGGAATACAGCCCGACAGTCAGAATCAAATACAGGAAAGCAAGAGCCATAAACTTAATCAGTGAAGGAATACAGCCCGACAGTCAGAATCAAATACAGGAAAGCAAGAGCCATAAACTTAATCAGTGGCGGTGTTATTGTTCTAATGTAGGGCATCCACAAGGAATCCAACTCGAAAGTCAGAATCGCTGCCATAACCTATTAATAAAGAATAGAAGCCGGGCGTTCATCACTTAGGCCAGTTAGTCACGGCTACTCCACTATTAAACTAATGCTGGCAGGAATGGAACCACTATACTAATAAGAGAATGGAATACCTAATTGACACAATCTCAATAAGTAAACTCACTCAGTAGCTGAAGAAAGAGATAAAGGAAGGTAGGATGCGAGATCAATCAGGAAAGTCGGACTTGTTTGTTGTTCAAGGATGTAGGCTGATATGATAGACCAGAGTATTAGTTTGGTAGTTACCATTGGTAGTTTTCAGTGGAAGAAGAATAGTCGAAAGAAAGTTTGGAAGAGGGGAAGGAAGGGCATCCTCAAGAAAGAGGGATCCTATCCATTAGTGAAAAAAGAGAATAAAGGTAAGTAGAGCAAGAGACAAGTTGTTAATAGTAAGCGAGCAATCAAGACCAACGGGTATTTAAGTGAAAGCCAGGTTCGTAGCCGGAAGTCCTATTTATAACCGGTTGAAATCTATGACTTACTTATTCGATTCCCTATTTGGAGCTGGAGTCTTGTAAAGCGCCTAGTTAGTGAGTGAAGTATTCTAGGTAGTAGTTCGGTGATTGTTAACAGCGGTGCTATTCCTTATTGCAAGATAAAACGGGTGCCGAGTTCCAATCTGAGACTACTAAGCGAAACCCTGTATGATGAAGCATTTGTCTATACGTTGCTTGCCTATACTAACCTTGGCAAGTCATAATCGAACTACTCCGCGACCTTATGAGAATAGGGCTACTGAGCAAACAGACTCGAATCACTAACTACGAGGCTAAAACCCCTGATCCGGGGATCCTGTCTCTACTGGCTTTAACCCAAACTATTACTTGAATTCTGTTGGAAAGGGATACACAACACTGCCATATAGAACCCAACTAATAGCTATCAGACCTAAAAGAGAGAAAAGGCAGCACACAAAGTGGAATTCAATAGTGTATAAAATCAGGCTAAAACGCACAATTGAGAAGATACCTTGCATAGCTCTAAGGCATTGAACAAGAGAGAACAGACTTGCTGAGCTACTGACCTGGGACCTTGCTCCACTGGTTATGATTCTGACTACTTCCATTCAGGTATTCCATTAGTTATTACGTGTTCTTATATTAATGTGTTTCAACATACGTCGTAATGGGAACTGGGAGGATCCAACCCAACTATTGATATCAAGAAGCGAATTGGTGCTGAATAAACTATATGATAATGTATTATAAGAGAATAGAATGTGGAATTGGCACTGAATAAACTATATTCTAATATATTATAAGAGAATGTATTCTAACATATTATAAGAGAATAGAATGGATTCTAACATATTATAAGAGAATAGAATGGATTCTAATATATTATAAGAGAATGTATTCTAACATATTATAAGAGAATAGAATGGATTTGGCACGGAGGAAACTCTCTTCCGCTCTGCTCTGTCTAACTCTCTTCTGTCTAACTATCTTCTGCTCTGTTATTGTATGGATACTACCTATGTGCTATTGATACGCGCAATCAATCAATATAGTCCTTTTGCATTGCGACCTATGCTATTGATACGCGCAATCAATCAATATAGTCGTTTTGCATTGCGACCTATGCTATTGATACGTTCGTTGCTACCCATGTGCTACCGATACAAGCAATACAGTGGGGTAGCTCCGTTCCATATGCTGATTGATGGGTTTGGTTCTGATATCAATGAGCGGAATTACGGGTTGGCGTCATAAGCAATAGGTTTTGTTTTCTCCTCACTTAAGTAGTAGACCCATTCCTATAGTGAGTAGCCCGGTATCAATCTTATAGGCACCAGCGGAATTCCAAGTTAGCGGAGTAAGTGTTGTTAGTGGTATTTGTATTCTGATCTCCTATGTTAGGTTCCCATTATGTATGTAAAGTAGTGTTTGGTTCAGGCCTTCCAGTATAGGACCTACTCTGATGGGTAGTGTTTCAATCTAATAGTCAGCTCTGATGGGTAGTGTTTCAATCTAATAGTCAGTAGCCTCATTCTGTCTTAGCGTAAAAGTTCTTCTCGTGTGGGGCCCCTTTTCATATTGGTGGCACCGGTCTTGTTTCTTTTTTTAGTAATTCATTATTCCAAGAGGAGGTATTAGACTGGGATGGGATGTCGGATCCCTTGATAGAGCAGTGCCAGGCCTAGAGAAGATATAGTACGACTTATAGATGGGATAGATAGGATAGGATTAGGATGTGCAACTAAGGAGTAGAGGCGTGGAAGAGGAAGAGGGAGTCAAGCTTATTTTACGTAAGGCAAAGTTCTAGGGCAGCAATTGGAGAATAGGATAGAGCCAACAATAGGAGACCTAAAGGCAGGAAAGCAATACTTGACATATACGGTAGGTGCGGTAGCCCTGTCAGCATTAGTTGAATTCATTGTTGGAGGATAAGGTATTGAAGCCAGTAGAGCAAGCCTTGAGCTGTAGAAGAGGTTCTCGCGGCTAAAGTATCCGAATCAGTTGTTTCAGTTTAGGATGTCTCGGGCCAAGATCAAGGAATGGCAGACCAGAACAAAGAAGTAAGTAGCAGACGCAAGCTCATAGGCGAAGATCCGCATCAGTGGTTAGAGAATCCAATCAATATAGTGGAGACATATCTATTGTCAAAGCAAAGCAAAGAGACTTAGGTTCGGTAAAGTAAAGCTGGTAGCTAAATAAGTAAAAGACTAATAGGTCAGAGGCACCCCAGGTACTAAGAGCTATAGTTAGGAGCGGTAGACTGATCTAAGGTAGTGGGTAGTGGAAGCTTGGTTTCAGTGTTTGCTTCTTATCTATGAGTGTATTGGTTTTCTTCCTCTATTAGTTTTTGTATTCCTTATTGTAAGATCAAGTAATATAATGTAGTATTCTATATTCTCATTAGTAACGATATCAGCCTCAGGAGCAGCAGTTCAATCTTCTGGTTAACAGTTTGATTCCCTGTCTTAGAGCTAAGTATTGGAATCCCTAGTTTGCGGGGTTACTTATTGATTGATTTCTTTTGATGCAAGTAAAGGCATAAAGTCTCAACCTTGAGCATAGGGATCATAGGGCCGAAATAGATATATGAGATGCGGGAAGGCAGACACTTTACTTGTTCACGGCAACGTACTAACTCCCGAAAACTTGAATTGTTGAATGGAATGTTGAATAATAATAAACTGCACAAAAAGTTGTTGCTTTGTCAACGAGATCAGTAGATGAAACAGAAGATGTATCAAGATCTTATGCTGGAGCTGGTGGAGTACGGGATGCGCCTATTTGTTCTTTCTTAAAGTAGGGAGTCAGGAGCAGTTCCAGTTCCGAGTGAATGAAGTTTCTAGTTTAGTTGAAAGAAAAAATGCAGTGGAAGCGGCTGATAAAAGAAACCAACCTTCGCGCTTATTCTTTGGCTGGGAATCAAACAAAAGTAGCATAGATTTACTTAGGAGTACGGAGTAGTTGTTACGATAGTCAGGAAAGGAGGGATTACGTCACATACGCAGAAAGAATTCAATCTACTAAAAAGAATGTATCTTACTTATTCCTCTCACTGTCTAAAGGTCTTATTCCTCTCACTGTCTAAAGGTAAAGGATCTGCTTCAAAGGGTAATATACCGACCAGCCAGACGAGGACAGTGTTTTCGGGAACCAACCCAGTGGCAACTTAACTGTACCAATGCTTCGGAGCGAAGGAATCCGACTGACAAAAAAAGTATTTTATGGCGAAAGCATTCCGTAAAAGGTGAGAAGAGTGCAGTGACCAAGGCCCGAAATCAATAAGTATGGCGTCCTCAGTACTTTGGCTTAAAAAGTGTCGCTACACACCTAAATCCTGACTCTTTCGAGTAAGCAAGCGCTACGCCCCTTTGAAGGAAGATGGCCCGGGGTTCCCACTTCGCCCGCGAGAACTCTGATTTTGTTGCTCAAGGATCGGCCTTCTCTTCTATAGCCTTCCTTTTTGTGCATATAAAACTGAAAAGAGTGATGTGAAAGAATGGCACAGTTATTTCTCTTCTCGCTTTCTTTCCAGCACGGGGATTGGTCCGAACGATCTTACCGCTACGCTATCCTAATTGGATTTTGGATTTATAGGAATTTGTATCTGAATCTTGATGCCTGCTATCTTCCTAACTAAACAGGATAGAAAGAAAGCCCAAACCTCTTCCTTCTTATACTAAGAGTCAGATTTAAAGATATCCCCACCCACACCGATAATGCCCTATACCTTTCTTGAGGGGCTAACCCGAATTCTTATCTATTTCCTGTATTGATAAGAGCGCATTATCCAATTTGAGACCGAGGCAGCTCCAATCCTAAACAATAGAAAAGCAAGCCCTATCCACCTTCCTTCATTACAAGAGTAAGGAGCATTTACTTACCTATAAGTCCTACTAGTCTTAAGGGAGGAGCACTAAGCCCATATGCTTTACTCCATACGAAGCCTATATGCTTTACTCCATGAAATTAGACCCTCCTTCTCCTTACCCGGTGCCTTATGGTTATTTCAGATTATGTGCCTGAGTGATCTCTTATAACTATTGATTCAACCTCCTCGGCACTTCCTTTTTCTTTTCAAATCCAATATAACAGAAGAGAAAGAAGCCAAACAAACTAAATTAAATAATCCAACGCCACTGTTCCATGCAAGTAAGATTAGAGCACCCTCGATGTAGACTTGATTCTGCAATTCGATTAGTAGCTTCAGCTTAGGTGGAATGCCTATATCCGTGGGAGTCGCTGTATTTGCTAGAGCAAGGTTGTTCGCTAGCTCGAGCCAGGTGGTGGTTCTTTTCTTGAACATTACAATGTTAAAAGGTAAAATAATAGGACAGAATTTCCGAACATTTATTGAGTAATGTTTGCGGGGCCGTATTTGGAATTGGAATCTGGAATCCTCTTTCTTACCAATAGAGAGTTGCAGATTCGGCTAAAACTGCTCAATGCGTCTTTCTACCTATTTCTTTTGTTAATCATTATAACTATGAAATACATTTCATTAAGGCTACCAGCCCCTAAATGGACTAAAACCTTTCGGGGTGCTGCACTTTTCTCTGTTACCGTGATACTTGTGTTCATTTTAATGTATATTGTAGGATAGGTATTCGTTTTGATTCTACTTATGATAATCCAATATGAAACCTTAGAAACCAGAGCCCTTCTTTGTAGCCTTAGGCGAAAAAGGAGCAAAGCGACCGGTGAAAGAAAGGCGATTTCAGCTAACAGTTAGAACTGCTTAGAATAATTAGCTAACGGATTGAGAGAGGAAAGAAAAGTAATACATACATACATACCTATTAAACTAATGGGCCCCCTTCAACGAAGAGGTATTATGAAGCATGTTCTGTTGCTAAAGCGTTAAAAGACGATATAGAAAGTTTCATGGACGAAAGGTGTAGGTAGATAGTCAAAAAAGCAGCATTGTTCAATGCCATCCACGCCAACACACACCATGTCTCAGTATGTTTTCTGCATGCCACATGATATCAGCATAGACTAGCTTCAAAGAAGGATTCCGGGCTAAGTCCCAAGCAAATAGAAAATGCAAATTACCCTCAGGCGTTAAGGCCCAAACCCACTCTCTTCTATAACGCAGGGCAGAAGATCTATAGCCATGATTTCTTGCCATATATTCAAAACAACCTCAGTACATCTTGTTTGTGGAAGATCTCATTTGCCATCCACAATCAATGCAGGCAGAAACAGAATCGTTGTTCCGAATGCTAGCAACTGGGCTTTCCCTCTCTTTTCTTGAGTTCGTTCCTTTCCTAAAATCTGCTGCTAAGAGGGCCGTCGGCCGGGATAAGCTCACCCGAGTTCCATCCCCTTACCTTAAATATGGGTAGCAATCTCCATACTATTGAGTATGCTATGAAGTTACAAAGCAAAGTTCAAACCTTACTGTAGACAGATACAAAGTTCGTATAGTTGATAAGCCTAAGCCGCCTATAGATATATATGAAAAGTAAACAATTTGTACTAGTAATAAATATATGGATGCCTATCGTCTATCTTTACGAAATGCTATCTGTGCCTTAGGCCTCCGCAATCCATGTTCTGAACACTGAAAGAAAGCAAGAAGTTGTTTTTCTTAAAAAAGATGAGTAACTGTCAGCCCTATTCTCTCGTTACCCTAACCTGCACACTCTCCTATACTGGAAACTTACTCTTGTTACTTGTCCACAGTGACATTTCTCGTCCAGTAAAAAGGGCCTTTGCTCAAGCAAGCAAAGCAGCCATAGAATAAATCCAATCTAGTTCGAGTGGAGCCTCGCCTTCTTTGCTATTAGAAAAAAGATCTGCTGCTTTCTTTTGAAACCCTCTGAAGAAGAAATAACTCTGCTCTGGGGAAGGGTATGCTCGATTGAAAGGAGAGAGAGTAATTTTGTACTGAACTTTTAAAGGAAAGGAACGAAGGTTACTGATTTAGGACTTTTTCCGCACCGATCTTACTTCTTTTATAAAGCTAGAATGTGTGTGTATAGGGTCGGAACAATATGGTTTGCTGGTACAGAATCAATCCGTTGTGCTATTGGACTTGGCAAGTAAGCCCCGGAGAGGAGGAAGAAGTCGTAGCTGCTACCGCTACTTAGTCTGCTCGAAAGGAAAGCTAGTATTTAGAGTAGAAAGAAAGAGAGTATTAAAGAACTTGCTTTGAGCTTGCAAGCAACATGTTTCAGCTCTTGTTCACGACCCAGCAGCTATTGAATCAGCGTAAGGAAATGTCCATAAGGGTACAATAGGCAAAAGCTTTAATCGATTACCCCCGGAGGAGCGACTTTAGTTTATCGATTCGTAGCATCTGAGATGAGATAAATAGAAAGAGAGTGGGTAGATCGCGGGGTGAGAGTAAGGAATGCTTACCGATTAGGTAGATTAGAAGCATCGTTTTAGAGTGGCGAGATGCTCTCCCTTATTGAAATAAGAGAAGAGGTTCTAGACTTGTTCTTATCCCAAGTCTCTAATACCGTACCGTAGGCACTAGGCTTATCCTCATTGGCATCACGCTACGCCCCTTAAGGTGGCTTGATGTTCAAACTGTCCTAACTTCTTTATCCTGGGTGCTTTGATTTGATATGCGTCTTCATTAACCCACCTTTTGAGAACAAGCTAGACCACCAATTGTCAATGAGACTACTCTTAGGATTGAATTCAATACGATTATTAAAGAGATGGGCGGACTGGACTCGATAAGAAATTATCGCCTCATCTTCATTCCACTGGTTTTGAGTTGAGGCAGGTGATTATTTCTTCCAATATGTCTGGGTAATAAGCCCGAGAGCAAGGCCTAATCCCTCTTGCCCTCCTCCTGGGATAACTTGAATCAGTAAAAAATAAGTAAATTGGACTGTCCCTAAAGCCTTCTATCATGTATTCATTCAGTGGCATGCGATGCGCATCATTTCTATTGTCTTCATTCTGTCTGGCAATAAGGGTAGAGTTACAGGATTTTATCCCGGCATAATATCGATGGATTCTGTTTTATCCTAATAGTGGATGGACTTTTTTTACCTTTGCTTGATAGAAGTCGTCAAGGCGGACTTGGCATTATTTACTAACTATACAGAGAAACGGCTTCCATTTACTTTTCTTTCATTGATGTGAATAATCTTAATGTTACATTTCTGGGCCGGTCTTTGGTCATGGATGGAGGCCTCAGACGGGGTCCCTTCAATTTATTATTCAGAAAATCAGTGAACTAGTTATTGATTATAGTAAAAATCTCACTAGTTGGTTGGGCTATCCTAACATAGAAGCATTTTTCAGCTTTAACCTATGGTCCGTCCCATCCCAGATCAAATTGTTTTTTCTGAATAAAGATGCTTTCACACAAAAGAAAGGAGAAATTAGGACTTACTTTACTTTAGTGTTGAATCCATCCGGAAGCCTGTCCTAGCTAGTTCAAGCCGAATGAATCAACTGATCCAGAATCAATTCAATTGCTGAGGGCAAGAATAAGTACAGGAGTCGAGATGCTTGGTAGTTAAGACAATCTCTAATCCTAATACCTATGTCACTAAACTAATGGGCCCCCTTCCATGTAATTCCACTTAGTATCTCGTTGCTATGTAACTACACTTCCTGTCTCATTCGAGCTCAAGTAAAGTATTTTCATTGAATAGGCAGTATCTTCTCCTGTACAGGTTGGTTGTAGTGCTTTAGTCGCCCGGTTACGCTCCCAGTATACCCTAACGAATAGAGCTCGGGGAAGAGAGAGTACTCGGGTGCAAGTGTTGTTGTAGATAGAAGGGATTGCGCGCTTGTATATAAGGCTCTAGCTCCTATTTTGCCTGATTGTCCTGCTTGTGCTGTAGCTCTCTCTCCTTGTAGTTAAGTTAAGATGTTGCGCTTTTTCTTTTAAGTCAACTATAGAATCATATGTATCTTCACAGCTGGAGTAGGATAGTATCTTGGTGTTGGATAATGTAAGTTAGCTGCGGGAGGGTTGACCTTGCTTTTGTTGTGGAGAATAGAATGACTTTTGCATGGAAGAAAGCTGGGTTACGGTAATAATATAGTCTACTGGCAAGGAAGCTAGGTTACGGTAAGAATATCCTCCAATTGAAACAATAAGTTCAGTTGAGTTCGGGTACGAGTGGAATCATTTCTAGAATAAGCCAGCGCAGCAGCGCGAGCAAGTGTTGTCGACGCTTCCGTTCGAGGTCAAGTGGTAATGGAAGGAATTCTAATGGCCTGTTCTCAAGTACGGTTCAGGTGCTTGTGTAATCGAAGGAGGGTGGTGGGTGCATTCTTCTTTTTTCTGTTTTTTATGGATATATAGCATCAGTTCATGAATCCAATTTCGTTTGATTTGATATAAGTCCCTTCTTTCAACTCAACTCCTATATGCTGCTAAATGGATAGGAGATTGGTTCACACTGCCTTCTGCCTCCTTGAAATCTTAGAATTTGTTGCCAGTCGCTTAGTTCACACTGCCTTCTGCCTCCTTGAAATCTTAGAATTTGTTGCCAGTCGCTTAGTTCACACATTCTCAGATCAATCAGCAAGTAAGTGAGCAAGAGAGATAGTTTCAGTGACTGTTGCTCTCGTTCTCGGTCCATAGCTAGCAACTCCCCGTACCAAGCGCGGCTGCCTCACTCCCTCGGGAACTGAATCCTACCCTTGTCGATATGTCAGCCAAACAGCCCAGATGGGATGAGACTAGTCCGGTCAAGAAAGACTAGATGATACCCCGCTCAATACTATCAGTACTCCCTCTATCTTGTCGGATCCCCATGTAAGTAAGTACTACCTTCTTTCCTTTACTTATAAGTACTACCTTCTTCTTTCCTTTCTTTACTTGGTAGGGCACGGGCATTAGCCTAAGTATCCGTTTTCGCGATCAGAAATAGATTGATTGAAGCAGGCAACGAAGGGGACGAACTAGCATCAGCTTGCTTTTTCATCTATTTTCCAATATATTGGGTCAATTTTCAACAATACCCCTTTTCTAACTACGTTGGGGATTCGGCCTAGTTCCATAGAGGAAAGAGGGATAGGGGACTTGCCGGGTTTGTTAATGGGTAAACCGGCCCAGGAGAAAAAGAAGTGGAAGCTGGCTTGGTGCTCTATTTGGTTAAAGATTTCTAACTAATACTCTCCAATGTATACGACTTTCTATCAAATTGTAGCTCATACTTTATAAATATGAAGAATGCCGTACAAATGGAATGTTAGTATCCCTTGTGCTTGCTCTATGTCTTTCTTTTATAACTGCTGTGTAGTATGGACCTGAATCCGCTACCCTCATGGAGGTGCTTTTCCTAATAAGCTAAACGTTTCCCCCCTATACTTCTTTCTTCCATTTTCAACTCTTTCCCCCCCTATACTTCTTTCTTCCATTTTCAACTCTAAAGTATATAGCCAGAAGCTCTGCAAGACCTTATTGTCCAAACTAGATTTTGATACTAACATGTCTTTCGAGCTGGGATATCCTTATGCAAGGTTCGGTTCGCTTCACTGGTAAGAAAAAGGACAAGAACCAGCGACTGAACAGACAAGTAAAACTCCGTTCACAACGGAAGAGTGATGGCATTCCGGGCAGGTGAGATCAAATAGATGATAAGTACTAAAATAACTGGGAACCCAACCCCTTGAACCAACCGATGTAAGAGTTTCCTGATTTGCTGGAATAGGCCCAGCAGGTGATAAGTCCATGAGGTAGCTTGCAATAGCCACATGCTCGCAAAAGGATCGTCGGGGGCTGCTGCCAGCACGTAAGGAAGTGCCATCTCTGCCAGATCTATTCAAACCCACTGTAAGACTCGCATAACCTAAGCACTCCATTGCCTTTGCTATATGTGGGGCCTCGACATCATCGGACTAATCTCCAAAAGGATCAAATGGCCATGAGTTCATCCTTGTTTGTGGCACTAGATTGTTTCACCGGATAGGGGCAGCCTCGCATACAACAGTGACGGCCAATCATTGTAGCTCGTGATTGAAGGAGATAAGCAGGTAACCGCCAGAGGTTAGCCTATGTCAATTATGAACGACTAAAGAAAGGTGCTTGCTATAAAGGCGAGGGTTGTTGACTTCAGTTACTCGGGTAGTAAATTCCCTCCGACTTCTGTTGATTCTCTTTGTAAGCTAGTGGAACAATGTGGCGAAAGCCCGATCAAAAGCTGGATATGTTTTCGTATTAGCATCAGCGTAATGGAAATATTGTTGTCCTGGGGGTTTACGACTATAATATAAGGGCAACAAAACAAGTGCAACAAGATTAAGTAGAGATGGAGGTGCTTCTGAAGCGGAGTATAGTCTCTTTCTATTCTGGGTGAGGAGTCGGAGCAGAATCATCAGCAGTGGAAAGGAATCTAGTACTGGCCGGCCGGTGTTGAGCTGCAAGGCAAAAGTCCGGTATGCTATTGCCCCAAGTTAGTTGATTATTCTGTATTTGGTTGGTGATAAGTCTCCTTCTGTGCCTTGTGTTTAAGCAGTCAGAATGGAATTGTTAACCTCGGATCGTATAGAGAATTGGGTAATTAGAATAATCAGAATGTAGATGAAGCAGAAACATCAAGTGAAGGATCAGATGCAGGAACATAGGCTGTAACCGATTCTGAAAGTGGAGGAAGACTATCATCCGCTTGTAGACGAGAATGAATGCCCAGTGGAAGTTTCATCTTATAAAGAAAAAGTAGTTCGCCTAGTCAATGATAGAATAAGAATAAACAGTAACAGGAGAAAAAGATAGAATAAGAATAAACAGTAACAGGAGAAAAAGCAGTATTGGCCGACTACACTCCTCACGCGCAAGTAAAATAAACAAATGCTGTTAAGGTATAAATCCTTGTATTAATATTCCCACCTTAGAGCAAATTGTATAGATAGATGATACTTGGCGCAATAAGGATGAAATGACGTAGGTATTTACTGGAATCCATGCCAGGTGCTCGTGCTCGAAAGTATGAATGGAATTGCACCTGACCCACGATAGAAATCATGTTTTTTGATCTACTGCCCATGTAGTGGGGTTGGTCATTAATACTGTTTGTCTTGCTTGTGTCTAAGTGTCCGAAAAAAGAGTGCTGAAAGTAAAGAGATTCATATAGATTAGATCTGGAGTTGGGACTGTTTGAAGTTAGATTAGATCTGGAGTTGGGACTGTTTGAAGTAAACTAGCGACTACAACTACAGAAATAAGTCTACTGGCTACTCAGTAAAGGCCCCGCAAGCATGAAACCCATAAGTCAAGACTGACTGTTTGTTGATCTTCAGTAACAGTTGTTGAGTCTTCAAGAAAATAAACAAGAAACATCATTTCCTTACCTACTGTACACTACTTATTATCGAACTTCTTCAGATCTTGGCGAGGCGACAACACTCGAACGTCACTTTTAAACCGTGGGCAATGGATATAGATTCTTTATTGAAACTGCTTCCTCTTCCTCACCTGTAACAGCTTACTTTGGCCCAAGATAAGATACAACACAACACTATTACTGTGATTACACGAACTCTACTGAAGCACAATCAGTTGAGGACAGTTTATCCACTACAAGGTAAAGCCCCGAACCCATACTTATTTCTGTCACTATACTTTCTGACGATGAAACAGGAACTGCTTTATCTACTTAAGTTGCTACAGCACCGTACTCGAACCTGCTTGCTAGAGCGAGACAATAAGTTTAGCGCGTTAATAAGTTCCAGAGCGGAGGTCGCAAAAAAGGATTCCGATCCGGAACTCCTCTAATAACTCGGTTAAAGCAAAGGTAAGGGTAAAGTCGCTCGGTTGAAGCAAAGGGTAAGGGTAAAGCCTATCACCGACACCTACTTATATTATACTGATGAAATACGCGAAACTCGACTTGGAGCGTAAGCACCGACAGTTGAAACAAGGCCAAATACATAATTCCATAGAATATCTGGAGCACGTATGTAAGCAAAGTTGAGACAATCAGATCAGGTCTCCTGGAAGATCCCGAAAGGCTGTTATACGGCATTATAGTCTATCCCCCATGTGTTTAAAAGTAATAAAAAAAAGAACAAGCAATTGAACTGATGATGATCCACCTATAGCTGTAGCTTCTTCCGCTTGATCCGTTATTGAAATTGATTTATACCCTACCTTAGATAGACTGCTATGGCGACTAAGTAGTAAGTAAAGCAGCCAGGCTGTAAACTCCGTTAGCGCAACTAAAAGAAAGATGAATTCCATTTCTTTACGAGCGTTGTTCTATCAAATCCAATAGGAATTTAGGAGCTAACTTCGAAACCCCCTTCATTGATTATAGTGCAAATATGAAGTGGTCAACTCATTAATTTGAGCTTGAAAGCAAGCATCACCTTGGCAAACAAACATCACTTTTTTGCGCGGAGTCAACTCATTCACTTACCGCAGAACAGCTTATCGCAAAACTGTAAACGGTGCTGCACGGTGGGAAATCTTAATAATGCCAAGAAGATCTTAGAATTCATTTTGACTCCTAGTGCTCAAAAGTCAGAATGAAATGGAGGCACTTGAAATACATTGCACATTATTAAGAGGCCCAACAAATAGTATTCCATTTCCTGTGAAAACACCGCTCTCTTCTCTACTCTATATGATTAAACAATAAAAGAAGGAAGGACAATAATGATTACTTAGCGCAGAAGATGCACGGCATTCTAGTGAAGGCTCTCCTGGGCGGGCAAGAACTTATGGTTTTTGTTTTGCCTCGATACTTCAAAAAGACATTAACTCCAGTAAACATTGAAGTCCACTATTGTTTTATCTCATTATCCGTATTGCTCATTGCAAACTGTAGTTCGAGTTAGGGCCCAACACAACCTTTATCGAGGTCTATCTCTCGGGGCTTAACTATCTATACTTTATTTCTTTAACCGCTGATCGGGATTCTTTAGTTCGATTGTTGGGCTTACTCCCTCTAGTCCTTATTCTATGTTTTATAGTATTGCTTTACTGGGCTGCCAAACTTCCACCGCTACCAGAGAGGTTTACCCTACCTTCTTGGATTCCTATGCTCCGTTTAGCATTCCCTTCCTTGCTATATCAGCCTATATCTCTCGGGAACTTGAGTCTACAATCTCGCCAAAAGAGTGGGAAATAGAAAATGTAGAATGAAAACAAGGGCAAGTAAGCCTGCAAGCGAGACATAGGCATTGTTCTGCTAGGTATATAAGCCGGAGGGCGCATAACAAAACTTTGGTGCAGGATAGTAAGAACGAAGAGGGAACATCGGAATTGGGTTCCAAAGTCCCGGAGTTAACCTCGCACATAGGAATTTAAAGTCAGTAGCTCTGTCTGTTACTGGTAGTTTGACTCTCAGAAACAGTAGTGACAGCCCTAGTTATGAGTTCGAGTGTTGCTAGCCGACTCTAATAGATAGCAGTAGAAGAATGCAAATAGGCAGCGTCAGCTTGTAAGCGCGGAATATCAGATTTATAGTTCTGCGCTTGAGGTTAAAAGCAACGAGATACTGGTTCAGGTTCCAGGGAGTTAGGATCGAATCAAAGAGACAAAGGCAAAGTAGCAGGTTCAACTCTGTTTGTCTAGTTGCTTGTCCTTACCTTCACCCCCAATAAGGAGCGCCTGCATCATCTCCACAACCGACATCAAGTCAAGCACCTTAACTTTCCTTTCTTGGCACCCAACTGAAACAGGAATCATATGCTTTGGGCACAAGCGCCTTAAGGTCGTCCGGAACAAGTCCTTCTTTCGGCTAAAGTTGGTTTTCTTTCGACTGCTGTTACTGCCTATTCTCTTTTAACTACTTCTTCTCTTTCAACTGAACAAGCAAGCAAAGGGCTAACGTGAGCTTAGTGTGAGTGCTCCTATGCTATGTTAGCAAGCAGAACATTTCCAGCAAGCAAGTTCCCTTTATGCCTCGGCCTCGTGATGATATGATAGTGTTAGAGAGTTTAGCAGGAATACCCTATCTTCTATAATATGCCAGAGAGATTCTCTTATTCATTTTATTTATTCGAACAAGTAAACAGTGAGAGCACTAAATAAGCTATCTCGCTGCCTACCCTACAATACTTGCAAGCAGTAGAAAGCAGGATGCCAATACAATATATATATGTAGATGACTTGATTCTACTTATTAAAGGGTGAGTCTTGATTCTACTTATTAAAGGGTGAGTCAAGCAGTAGAAAGCTGGGTGCCGACACATCAATCAATTATTCTAGGGAACAAGCAACATAAGCTCCCGATGACATAACTCGTTAACGGAGCTCCATTCCACTCTTTCACTTTCCGGGGCGCGAGTTTTATAGTTCAATGCAGTAAGCAATGTTGGTTACGCTTAGAGTAAGGAGTACAGCGGGTTGACTTGGCGCCAGAAACGAGGCCTGTTGCTTGTGTCTAAGTATGCAAACAGAGTGTGAAAGATGAAAGTCGAGTTCCAGAAGTAGAATAAGAGAATAAGTATATAGAGAAGGAGGTTAAGTAGTCAGGCAGATATAGAGTTTAGGTACTCAGTTGTTGCCTAAAGCTTATTACTGACTCTGTTGCTTGCTCCCTTGCTCTTGGCTTTGGCGTGAACTACGTTAACTTCTTAATAAACACCTCCGACGTAACTAAACTTATTGTCTTGCTGGAGCAAGTGGTGGTTATGTTCTAGTTAAGTCAACTCGAGAAGAATAATAAGGCTGTGTAAGTGTTGTGTCTCGGGCCAAAGTAAGCTGTTAGATAACAATAATTAGCAACAGAAGAAGTAGTGTGGGTGTTGGCGCAAGGAAGGTCAGCGAGCGGGTCTTTAAAGGAGAGTGGATTTTGGTTCGAGTGTCACAGTTTCCTAAGTTGAGTTGAGTTCGCTCGTCTCGTAGAATATAGGTAATCCCGACATTCAATTCCTTACTGATGAAAAGATGGGTCGGGTGCCGGTATGCCAGTGGAGTTATCGTTTCAAGAGACAGATATGAAGCGTTTAGGTAATCCAAATTCTATACCGAGTGCTGGTACTCGAAAGAGAAAGAACAGTTTTACGGGGAAGAAGAAAGTAAAGGGAAGAAAAGAAGGATCATCAGCAACAAACAGGACCATAAGCAGTGTGAGCTGAGCTCCCGACAAAGAAAGAACTTGTTCAGTGTGAAAGTAAGCTGATAAGCAGCATCAAGGAACAGTATCAAGTAAAGGTTTCAGGTGATTGTTCCGCTTCTGCTCCTTGTCCTTGTTGGGGTCGGGGAAGAAGAAATAGGGTTTTGGCTTTATCCTTGACTAGAGTTCGGGTGCAGTAGATTTCGCCTAAGAATAGCCTGTTCAAGTTCTAAAGTAAGTAGCAATTGAAAGTGGAGTTTGGGGTGCTCCTGTTGTCGATGAAGAAAGTAGAGTGCTCAAGTCCTGGTATCGAGGTTAAGACGAAAGAAAGACTAAGTGCAGCAGCTAAAGCGTCCAGAGTTAGATCAGATTCTATGCTTGGAAATGATGTTTTTGTGCGAGGGTAGCCTATTTCTGTTCTGGATCTTGTTCCTTCTGATGCTTGTTATCTTGCATCACTTGTTTATTCTTGAATTTTGATCTCGAAGTTAAGAGCGGTATGGAAGAGGTATCGGTGAACAAGTCAGCTCCAAGGCATTGTATATAAACAGGTGTAGCATTAATGACTTCTTTGTATACAGATGGGCAATAAAGATTCCTGTGCTGGTTGACTCGGAACAAAAATACGAAGAGTGTGGAATGCGCTTTCAATTCTGAAGCAAGGTATCGCGTGTGGAGAATTGCCCTCTGGCTGGGGGCTACTTAAACTTTAATAAGAACATCACTGTCCACTACGACCACTACAAGGGAAAGAAAAGCATGCAAGGGGAAAGCTAAGTGAAAGGGCTGCGGTAAGTGAATTGCCAGTTACAGTTGCAAGTCCAGCTCTTAAAGTACAAGGGTTTCGTCTTGTTTTCATGTGTCAGTAAGTAAATTATTTAACTAGCGCATCAGTTTCAGTGAAATTAACTGTCAAGTCAGGGTTTAGGTAAGAAGATAGTACTTGCTTGGAAGCTCACGTTAGCGCATAACTAGTATATTGATTATGCTTCTTCGGTTGAGAGCACCAGAAGGCGCTGCGCTCGATAATAAATGACTGGTTTACCTGCGCTCGATAATAAATGACTGGTTCACTCGGTGCAACAAGTTAAGTTGAGGTCGGGTAAGACTCAGGTAAGACTTTAGACTAAAGGCAAAGTTGTTGAGTTATTTTGCTTCATCCTGTTTCTTGTGCGCGAACAGGCTTTTTGTACTTTCTTGACTTTCCGAGTCAGATACTTTCTTTACTTTCCGAGTCAGATAAGTGGACTTTCATGCTATAGTTGGTTACTTGCTTCTTCTATATAAGAGTGGTGAGTTAAATTCTTTTCTGACTGTTCGAGTTGAAGTTGAAAGTATAAGTTTCCGGAGGTGATTCAGTTACTGCAATACAAGATGCAGGGCGAGTGAAGTTTACTCGATTTGAAGCAACAGTACTGTCCGGAGTGTGAATAAGATCTGATGCCGAAGCCGACAAGTCCTTTGTTTTGGGTCAACTCTTTTTCTTTTAATGACAAAATTGTATACTGAGGGCCCGCTCAACAAATTGATTTGTCGCTCCCGGAAACAATACTGGAACTAACTTGCGCCAAGAACTCGTATTGATGAACCGAAAGAGTAAGTCGCATACAACCTATACGAAACCTGCGCAGGAGCAACACAATAACCTGAAACCCAGCCAGGCGTCTTCTCTTGCCGACTTCACAAGAGCAGAACCATCCTTTCCTCTCCCTTAACGGTACGAAAAGAGTGGGAAAAAGTTAAGATAAGATTGAAATCCGGTCCGTTAGCAGGCAAAATCAAATCACTTCACTGCCTTTTTGCCGGGGAAACGGAAATTGATAATTGATTTTTACCAAGCTATGAAGGAAAACTCCGTTTGCAACCAAAAAACACGGGTTTCCATAAAAAGTAAGTCTGTTTTGACCTCTCTATCAAGGGAAATTACGAAGCTGCCCAAAAACACGGGGCCAAGTAACTAGACAAGTAACTACTAGACAAGACGACAAGCTACGTATAATGTAGCGCGTCAGTGAAGCCCTACTATTAGTGTCGCGGCTGTTGAGCGTCCTCCTAGCAACAGTAATCTAAGCTTGGTGTATAGCGTCAGTTTGTTTTCGTTACGCGGCGAAAGAGTGCAGCGGCGCTAGCCGCGCAACGTTAACAGTTGCTTGCGGAGTTTTAACTTTGAAGTCTGCTTTAGGTTCTCTATCAAGGAAAACAGGGTTGCTATTAAAAAACCCGGGTTTCCATAAAAAAGTAAGTCTGCTTAGCCACATGCAATTGACATTAAAGAAATTACATAAGATAATTGTTTTGTTGAATAAGATAAGATAAGAGATTGTTTCATAAGAAAGAGAATTCATTGTTTCATAAGATAATTGTTTCATAATGGAATTGTTGAGCACATGGTATATACAGGCATCCCTATCCCTAGCCCTTATCCTTAGTCTCTGATCCAGCTTCCAATCGAGTTTCTATTCTAATACAGGTTGGTGTGTTTCTAATACTTATATGATTTTGTCGACTCAACTGCCATTGCTTCTTCCGTTTTAGACTAAACCGCTTCAAGTGAATCTCTGACTCTTTACTTTAGGGAATAGGTCTAGCCTCTGGCTTTTACCTCGCATTCTTCGAACTTACCTTACCGGAACTGCACTAGACCCGGCATTGCTCAATGGCTTCTACCGAGCAACAACTATCAACTCGGAATCAACTAGTAAGTCAGAGAATGAACCCTGAGCTAACAGACTAGAGCTACTCCTAACAGGGCAGGGCCTCCGCTACTGCTTGCTATCAGAAGACAGCTACGTATAATTAGAATAAAAGAAGGAAATCGCTCAACTAGTAAGAAAAGAGTGAAAAACTACCCCGATAAGAAAGACCTTAGCCCTAAACTTATACTTTACCCACGGATCTGGACCCTGGGAACACCCAGCCACTCTTTAAGGCTAGAACTGCTGATCCGTCTTAATAATGATACAGAATCAGACTCACTACCCGTCCCCTTAGGCTTACTTTACTGCCTACCCATCTTAGCGAAAGAGTGTGGCGGAGAAAACTATAAAAGGGAGTTAGAGTTTGATAGCTAATAGGGATAGAAAGCCAGGAGCAAAAGCCTGAGGTTAGAACAGAAGTGTCATCTGTACTGTAGTAGCTGACTTGGTGGCTGGCTACCCGTGTTCGTGTGTGGGTCTGCAACTTCTGAGTTCAATTATTCCATCCGTGTACTTAACTCTCTTACTGCTAAGTTGGTTGGATTACTTATTGCCAATATTGTTCTCTTATACTGTCTGATTGTTCTGATCTCCTCTGGTTGGTGTAGGTATTCTTATACTACTAAGGTGAATTCTGTCCGCAGCTCAATTACATCGACCCTTACTTATGCCTTTAAGATAAGAGGCTGAACACCCAAGCAAGCTCAAGTAATCTGTTTTGTCAACTCAATAATTTGTTCTTATAGGAAAGTATACAGTTGGAAGTCAGTCCAGTTTCGTTATCATAGGTATTGGTTTGATCCACTATGGGTAGTAGTGAATAAAGACAGAGTTTTTGGTTTGAAGCAGGTAGAATAGCAGAATCGTAGGTGTGTGGTTGGATACAGAACGCGCTAAAGCAATTGAAGAGTGAAAAGACAAAGGAGTATAGCCCTAGAGGCGGGAATGAGGTTAACAGTAGAAGACTCCACGATCA